>SJYA01002438.1:52991-109551 GCA_006410615.1 Neotragus moschatus | reverse complement strand
TTTTTTTTTTTTTTAATCTTGACAGAATGAATTCATTTGGGAGATCAAAAACAGACACCAGCAATCGCAAACAAAATCTCAGCAGGTTTTTGTGTAGTAATCGGTAATCTGACACCAAAATGCATGTGAAAGAAGAAAGGACCCAGTGTTTCTCTGAGACAGTCTTAGAGGAGAACAAAGCTAGAGGGCTTATCTTGTCAGGTAGTAGGACTTATTTGGAAGTTTTAATAAGACTAAGAGCTAAACAGTGTCAGACTTTATTTTTCTGGGCTCCAAAATCACTGCAGATGGTGACTGCAGCCATGAAATCAAAAGATGCTTACTCCTTGGAAGAAAAGTTATGAGCAACCTAGATAGCATATTCAAAAGCAGAGATATTACTTTGCCGACTAAGGTCTGTCTAGTCAAGGCTATGGTTTTTCCAGTAGTCATGTATGGATGTGAGAGTTGGACTGTGAAGAAGGCTGAGTGCCGAAGAATCGATGCTTTTGAACTGTGGTGTTGAAGACTCTTGAGAGTCCCTTGGACTGCAAGGAGATCCAACCAGTCCATTCTGAAGGAGATTGGCCCTGGGATTTCTTTGGAAAGAATGATGCTAAAGCTGAAACCCCAGTACTCTGGCCACCTCATGCGAAGAGTTGACTCATTGGAAAAGATTCTGATGCTGGGAGGGATTGGGGGTAGGAGGAGAAGGGGACGATAGAGGATGAGATGGCTGGAAGGCATCACTGACTCGATGGGCGTGAGTCTGAGTGAACTCCAGGAGTTGGTGATGGACAGAGAGGCCTGGTGTGCTGCGATTCATGGGGTCGCAAAGAGTCGGACACGACTGAGCGACTGAGCTGAACTGAAGAGCGTGAATACCACAGTTAAAAGATCTTACACAACACGATGAAGATCGAGGATCCCACATGTTGCAACCGAGGCCTGGTGCAGCCAGATAAATAAATAAACGAATATTTTTTTAAGTTACACATTAAAAAAATAGAGGCCCAATTCTCCTATGCCTTTCAGTTTAACTTGCAAGCCCTTTTTTTTCTATCAAAAAACCTATTAATAATAATATAACCCAAATCATAAACACTCAAGAATCATACTTTTTGAAATTTATTTTTTAATTGAAGGATAGTTGCTTTACAGAATTTTGTTGTTTTCTGCCAAATAGCAATGTGAATCAACTATAGGTATACATATCCTACTTTTAGAGACCAATAAATGACATGGGAAAATAGTCTGTGTTCAGGGAAAAAGACATGTACAGAATATTTTGACACACACATATACTCCAAGATGTTTGTAAAGAGTAATGAGATAAATGGCTGATTTTTCATTTTTAATTCTTACATTTCTGAATGGCTTGAATTTTTGAAAATGTGTAGGTGTCCCTTTGATAATTACAAAACAATGAAGCTATTTTTGTTTTGAAAAGCAATGAAGCAGTCGTAAGAATGATGTCACAATCGTGATTTCCTTCCTTAAAGTTGTTTTTGGTTAGGGAATGCCTTTTCAGAGGAGATCTTACATGGGAAATGAGTACAGGTACTCTGTACCCTGCCTTTGCGAGCCCCACATCCACATAAGGAACTTGAGCGTCTGAGGATTTTGTCATGCTCAGGGTGAGCGGGTTTGAAACCAATCTGTTGCAGATACTGAGGGAAGATTGCATCACCAAAAAAAGGGGGGCATCTCTGTTGAGTAAGAGTGGCAAACTCAGACCTTAACTGCATGGTCTCCTTCTTGCCCTCCATCAAACATCCATCTTCTCCCCGACCCCCAGGACTTGAGACATGCCGATGAACTCCAGCACGTCATGGAACTAAGTTTAAAACTCTTACTTCCGATGACCATTCATTGATACACCAAGCCTTTCATGGATTACCCCTATGTGTTAAAAGTAAATTATAAAAGGAATTTTCGAGTAAGATCCCATTTTCTGAAACTCCCCCATATACCATGTAATTAGATATACGACTCATGTTCAACTCTTTGTGACCTTACGGACTATAACCCACCAGGCTCTTCTGTCTATGGGATTCTCCAGGCAAGAATCCTGGAGTGGGTTGCCATTCCTTCTCCAGCGGATCTTCTCAGCCCAAGGATTGAGCCTGGGTCTCCTGCAGTGCAGGCAGATTCTTTGCCATCTGAGCCACCAGGGAAGCCCGTAATTATATATACATCTAAGTAAACATACAGACCCTAAAAAGTAACGGAAAGAAATACACTGGTGTGTCAAGTCCTGTTATATTTGAATGTGAAACCAAGGCTGTCTTTCATCTTTATGTTTTTTTGCTCGTCCGTATGTTCTAATTTTCCTACGATGAACATATATTGCTTTTATAATAAGGAAAAAAAATGCAATTTTTAAAAGGCGTGTAGGAGTCGAGAGAATGATTTATTTTAGATACAGTCTAGTGTTATTTTGCTGTCCGTAGGAGATCCAGGTGAAATTTTAAAATTACGACTTTACGTCTAATTACTTTCGTTAAAAAAAAAATATGCAACCATATGTTATTCTGGCATATTTTACATACAATAAAGCTTTCAAATCCAAAGCGTATAGCTGGATGAATTTTGGCGCATGTATATTCCTGTGAATGTAATTATTTTGTTGCTGTTGTGCCCCTCTTCAATTTTATATCTATCTCTGGATGCTGCCTCTTAAAAAAAATTTATTGAGGTATAACTGATTACAACAACCTGCACATTTTTTAAAGTGCACAATTTGATCAATTTTAACACGAAAAGGAGGGTCAGTTTTACCTGGATTGCAAATTCTGAATCTGGATCTCTCATGACCTTAGGTAAATTATTTGATTTCTTTAGCCACAGTTTTCTCACCTATGGTTCATATATTAATCTTTTACTGTTTTTAAGAAGACTAAATAAATCAAGCGTACTTCCCCGGTGGCTCAGTGGTGAAGAACCTGCCTGCCAATCCAGGAGACTCAGGAGATGCGGGTTCAGTCCCTGGGTCAGGAAGATCTCGTGGAGTAGGAAATGGCAACCCACTTCAGTATTCTTGCCTGGAGAATCCCATGGACAGAGGAGCCTGGCGGGCTACATACAGTTCACGGGGTCATAACTGGACACAGACTAATCAACAGCAGACAAATAACTATGCAATAATGCCCTGGCCCCTAGATTGCATGCTCAGTCGTGTCTGACTCTTTATGACCCCACAGACTATAGAACAGGCTCCTCTGTCCAGGGGATTCTCCAGGTAAGAATACTGGAGTCGGTTGCCATTTCCTTTTCCAGGGGAATCTTCCCGACCCAGGGATCGAACCTGCTTCTCCTGTGTCTCCCTCTCCTGCATTGGCTGGCAGATTCTTTACCACTGCACCACCCGGGAAGCCCACCTTGACCCCTAGGGACCCAATAAATAATGACTGGTATTATTGTGCTTCTCATCTTTTTCCAGATAGGGAGTCCGAGACACAGTGAGGTTACACACGTGCTTGAAAGGTCACACAGCTGGACAGAGAATGCAGCTGACTGGGTGACCTGGCTCTTCATGTTGGAAATCTTTAAAGGTGCCTTCTAAAGGGATCTCCCAGTGTGAGGCTGGTCCTCTTGGCCAGGAAGCGGGAGAACAGTGCCTCTCTGGTGTTCTGGCTCCCTTTTCTGTAACACTGGCTTCGGCATGAGTGACGGGGTGGGAGTTCTTGGAGATCCATCAGTTAATAAGACTCTGCTTCCAGTATTCTTGCCTGGAAAATCCCACGGACAGAGGAGCCTGGTAGGCTGCAGTCCATGGGGTCGCTAAGGGTCAGACACGACTGAGCAACTTCACTTTCACTTTTCACTTTTATGCATTGGAGAAGGAAATGGCAACCCACTCCAGGGTTCTTGCCTGGAGAATCCCAGGGATGGGGAATCCTGGTGGGCTGCCGTCTATGGGGTCGAGCAGAGTTGGATACGACTGAAGCGACTTAGCAGCAGCAGCAGCCACTGCATGGTGTGCGGGTTTGATCCCTGGTCCAGTAACTAAGACCCAGCATGCCCTGCAGGGCAAAGCATTGGAGCAAAGAATAGCAACTTCATTCAGAAAGCCAGCAGACCAAACTCACGTTGCCCAGTCAGTTAAAGGGAGAAATGAAATCAGGAAGAGCCACCTTTGGAGGCTCCGTGGCATTAGATGAGATAACAGCTAAAAATCAGTTTTTAAAGCTCCACAAATGTGACCCAATGGTTCAACATTAAGTTCTTTGAGAGAAAAGAATTGGAATTTCACAGAAAGGACCTCAACAATCACCATGTGCTAATTTCTAGTCCCCCTACTGATGTGATAATAATAATCTTCATACTTACTGATAAAATACCTATCCTGTGTTGAGGTCCTACTAGGTACATTATGAGACAGTTTCAGATATCGCTTCATCTGTTCTTCATCACGCCAGGCTAGGTACACAGTACCAGTTTCACTGTCCAGATGAGAGAACAAAAACCAAGGGAGTTTAATTGTCTAAAGTTTCTATAACAGTATTCCTCAAATAATTTCAGAAAATAAGGAGAAACAATTTCTGCTTCATTTCACGAGCCCAGCAAAACCTTAACACCAACGCGGGTTAAGAATACTATAAGCAATGAAAATTCTAGACCAAAATTACCCATGAACAAAGACACAAAAATTCTCAAGAAGAGAAAGGCAAATTGGGACTTCCCCAGTGATCCAGCAGTTAAGACTCTGCCTTCCAACCCAGGAGGCATGGGTTCAGTCCTTGGTCGGGGAACTAAGATCTTACATGTTGCTTGGTGCAGCCAAAAATTCATTTAAAATAAAAGGCAAATAGAACCATTTTTCCAGTGGTCATGTATGGAAGTGAGAGTTGGACTGTGAAGAAGGCTGAATGCCAAAGAACTGATGCTTTTGAACTGTGGTGTTGGAGAAGACTCTTGAGAGTCCCTTGGACTGCAAGGAGATCCAACCAGTCCATTCTGAAGGAGATCAGCCCTGGGATTTCTTTGGAGGGAATGATGCTGAAGCTGAAACTCCAGTACTTTGGCCACCTCATGCAAAGAGCTGACTCATTGAAAAAGACCCTGATGCTGGGAGGGATTGGGGGCAGAAGAAGGGAATGACAGAGGATGAGATGGCTGGATGGCTTCACTGACTCGATGCACATGCATTTGAGTGAACTCCAGGAGTTTGTGATGGACAGGGAGACCTGGCGTGCTGCGATTTATGGGGTCACAAAGAGTCAGACATGACTGAGCGACTGAACTNTGGGGGCAGAAGAAGGGAATGACAGAGGATGAGATGGCTGGATGGCTTCACTGACTCGATGCACATGCATTTGAGTGAACTCCAGGAGTTTGTGATGGACAGGGAGACCTGGCGTGCTGCGATTTATGGGGTCACAAAGAGTCAGACATGACTGAGCGACTGAACTGAACTACATATTAAAAAAGGATAGTATATCACAACAAAGTGAGATCCTAGCAAAGCAAGGGAATTTCAACATCTAAAAATAAATTAATTCCCCATATTAAAAAAAGAGAAAAAGATTATGTGATGATCACCTCAAAATATGTGGGAAAATTATTTGATGAATTCAATACCAATTCATGATTTTTAAAAAAAGTATCCATAAGCTCAAAATAAAATGGAATTTCTCAATCTGACAAAGGGTAATGAAAATTTAAAAATCTACAAATATCAAAATACATAAGAGTAACAAGATAAATACTTTCTATTATGGACTAGGACCAGAGCAAGGATATCTACCCTTCTTCTATAAGATACTGCACTGGGTATCCTAGCCAGAATAGTAAAGCAAGATAAATTCACTTTAAAACATACAAATTGGAAGGGAAGAAATGAAGCTATCTTTATTCACAGATAACAAAATTTTAAAATATGTAAGTCCTAAGGAATCTCTAAAGAATAAAAATAAGTGCATTTAACGAGGATCCAGGATCCAGGATCAATATATAAAAATTATAATTCTGTATACTAGGTACAAACAAACGGAAGATGAAATTAGAAGAACATCATTGATAATAGCATCTCAAGGCATAAAATACCTAGGGATAAATTTTAGAAAATACGTGCAAGACCTTGACACTGAAAACTACAAGAAAGTGCAAAACTAAAGAAAACTTAAATAAATGGAGAGCTACCCCATGTCTGTGGAATAGAATCTTAAACATCGATTCTGTCCAAAAGTATCTACAAATTCAATGCACTGCAATCAAAATTACAGCTGGCTTTTTTTTTTTTTTTNTGGCACCCTCTGCCGCTGCCCTTGACCTCGGAAGTGGGGTGGCTCCTCCCAGCCGTTCCTGTGCCGTCACTGCCTGGGACTCTCGGCCGCTGTCTCTTGGACGTGGGGTGGCTCGTCTGGGCCGCGCTTAGTGAGCCGGCGGCTCGCAGCCGCCTGCGCTTATTAGTCTTTTATTCCCATTTTAAAGCTAGGTAGTGAAACAGAGGCGCTGAGAAATTGACACACTTTCAAAGGTCACACCCTTGGTAAAGGCTGGAGCTGGCACTGGAACCCTGCGTTTGGATCTGGACCCCAGATCCTTGACTACTGAACTGTGTGCTAAATGACCGCTTTAACAAGCTCTGTGGGGAGTGGAGGAGGCTCCTGGCTGTAGTGAGAGTCCCAGTCCATTTCTCCCAGGAGTGGTGAAGAACTGAATGGCTTCTTCATCCACTGCATCCCCTGGGGGGCCAGCGGCATTCAAGGGATCCACCGTTTTCTCTGCTTCGTTTCCCCAGTTCTTAGAATTCTTCTAAGACCAATGACTGTCTGTTTAGCCAGCCAGCCTTTAATGAGTAACTTTGGTATGTGTGTACTAAGTCACTTCAATCGGATCTGACTCCGACCCCTTGGGCTGTAGCCCACCAGGCTCCTCTGTCCATGGAATTTTCCAGGCAAGAATCTCAGAGTGAGTTGCCCTGCCCTCCTCTAGGGGATCTTCCCAGCTCAGGAATCAAGCTCACATGTCTTCTGTCTCCCGTACTGGTAGCAGGTTTACCACGAGCACCATGTGGGAAGCCCTTGCACTGTGCTGTGCTTGTAGCTCAGTCGTGTCTGACTCTTTGCAACACCATGGACGGTAGCCCACCAGGATCCTCTCTCCATGGGGATTCTCCAAGCAAGAATACTGGAGTGTGTCACCATGCCCTCCTCCAGGGGACCTTCCCATCCTTGCCATCCACCAAAAAAGTAATGCAGAAGGCTACAAATAAGGAAAGAGTTTATGGGACTTCCCTGGCAGTCCAGGGGTTAAGACTCTGACCAGGGGACTTTGCAGGGAGCACGGATTTGAACCTGGTTGGGAAAGTAAGATCCCACATGCCTCACAGCACAACCAAACTATTTTAAAAATTAAAAAAAAAAAAAAAGGGAGAGAGAGTTTATTTGGAGTCCTAAGAATTGCAATGCAGGAGACATAAAAGTTGCCATGAGGTTGTTAAAAGTTTCCTGGTGGAATCATTATAGACCCCCAAGTGACTCAGAAAACACTTTTCCTTAAAGAATCACAGGTTATTTCAGCATACTGCTGCTGCTGCTGCTAAATCACTTCAGTCGTGTCCGACTCTGTGCGACCCCATAGACGACAGCCCACCAGGCTCCCCCGTCCCTGGAATTCTCCAGGCAAGAACACTGGAGCGGGTTGCCATTTCCTTCTCCAATGCATGAAAGTGAAAAGTGAAAGTGAAGTCGCTCAGTCACGTCTGACTCTCAGCGATCACATGGACTGCAGCCCACCAGGCTCCTCTGTCCATGGGACTGGAATCCAAAAAGCATCTTGAATCTCTGACAGGTGTTCTGGATGACTTCATCAGGTCAAAAGGTCAGATTCCATCCAAGCTGAAATGTGCATGTCACTTTTTTTTTTTTTTTTTTGGCTTATACTTATTTACAATGTTGCGTTAGTTTCAGGTGTATGGCAAAGTGAACCAGTCATACACATATCCACTCTTTTTTTAGATGGTTTCCCATATAGATCATTGTAGAGTACTGAGTAGCCTTCCCTGTGCTGTACAGTAGGTCTTTATTAGTTATCTGTTTTATAGATGGTGTGTATTTGTCAACCCCGATCTCCCAGTTTATCCCTCCACCCTCCCTTTCCCCCTGGAAGGTCACACTTTCTTAAAGGCCTCCTGCCCGGCTCCACTTTGGGGTGTTCACTTAGTAATATTGTGGTTTAGTTGCTAAGTTGTATCGTGCTCTTTACCGCACCAGAAACTGTAGCCCACTGGGCTCCTTGGCCCATGGGTTTTTCCAGGCAAGAATACTGGTGTGGATTGCCATTTCCTTCTCCAGGGAAGAGTCTCAGGCCAGGGATCAAACCCACATCTCCTGCGATGGCAGGTGATTCTTTACCACCGAGCCACCTGGGAAGCCCTCACTTGGCAATAATGACTCCCTTTTGATTTTCCTTTCACGCTGGCAAATGCCGAACACAAACTATGGAAACACAGTGCCTGCCTGCAAAGAGTTCTCATCTTGTGGGGAAGATCATATGCAAAAGCAGGCAAAAGCAAAACTATAGCAAGATAATTCTGTGGGTGACTAATTAGCACGTGAATGGCACCAAACTTTTGTTTAGTCAGGGAAGACTTCCTGGAGGAGGAGAGTCTTCCACTTGAGCCTTCAAGGGTGAGTAAGAGTTGAAGTGAGGAAGAGGTCAGCATGTAGTCTTGGGCTGAGTGGGGAGCCTTAATGGGAATAGGGAGGTCGGCTAGACTGGTTGAAAGGTCTTGGAAGAGAACGAAAGGGAATAAAACTGGAAGAGTGGGTTGGGGGCAGATTGTGGAGGTTTCTGAGGACCCAGAGGAGAAGCTCTAAGTGTGCTTTATGGACTGATGTCTTATGAATGCTCAGAGCTAGGGAAAGTGGGCAGGAAAGGAGTGGCAAGATACAGACAGCTCTCAGGGAAGATTAACATGAGGCAGCCTGTTAAGCTGCAGAAAGAGAGAGTGAAATTGAAGGGCCTACAGAGGCACGCGGAGGGAACTTTGAACATTTCCTCTGTGGCAGGCGCTAAGCACTTAGCATATATTATGACATGTAATCCTCCCAAGAGCCCTGGGAGATTTGTGTCATTAGCCTCTCTGTTCCACAGATGACTAAAGCAAGGTTAAGGAATCTCCCCCTCCAAGGTTACCTGGCTTAAAACCAGCAGAGCTTGGTCCTCGCTTCAGCAACACATGTACTAAAATCAGAACAATACAGAGAAGATGAGCGTGGCCCCTGCGCAAGGATGACACGCGAACGGGCAAAGTGCTCCATAGCTTAAACAAACAAGCAAAAAATAAAAGCATACAGACAGAAACGAACAGGGCTCAGACTTGAACCCGCACAGCCCACCACCCAAGCTCACTTTCTAACCCCTATGCTGTGTCACCGTTATACCGATGACCTAGAAAAATCCAGACTGACTAAGTCTGAGACAGTCACCTCATCTGGCATAGCCAGCAAGGCGGAGTGTGGAGAAAAGTATTTAGGGCTTTGCTCAGGAAGATGCCTGAGTACTCAGGGCATCCAATGCCTCTAACCAAAGAGTTAGGAGTTGTCTTGTAAGTTAGCTTATGACTGCTTGTGATAGCTTGCTTGTTTCACCCTGCCACTTGGCTTGTGGGATCTTGGGAATTGTCATGTAAGTTAGCTTGTGATTGCTTGCTTGTTTCGCCATGCCACTTGGCTTGTGGGATCTTGGGAATTGTCATGTAAGTTAGCTTGTGATTGCTTGTGATTGCTTGCTTGTTTCGCCATGCCACTTGGCTTGTGGGATCTCGGTTCCCCAACCGGAGGCTGAACCCAAGCCACGGCGGTGAAGGCACCGAAAGCATCGAGTCCCAACCACAGGACCACCAGGGAATTCCCAGCTTCGGGGTTGTAACGGGAGGGGCCGACATCAAACTTTTGATTGCCGAGGCATCCACTTCAAAGACATCCATCTCTGACAAGCACATTGCGGGCTACAAAATCAGACAAAGAGTCAGGCTGCTCCACCCGTGGAGTTCCCCTTTCAGAAAGCTCTGGGTAACCTAGCTAACTGACCACTTGAGTGACCCCAATTTTCCCTTCCCTGCTTTATGTATTTCTTTTGCGTTTTAAGTTCACCCAAAAAGAGTGGACCCATGGAATCCCAGGTACCTCACCATCACCCCAGTAGAGGCAGAACCCCAGGTCTGAGCTCGCTCTCTGAGGCCTTGCTGTGTGACCACTGGAGTGTCGTGTACCCTCCAGGACCGTGAGTAGCAAACCTTGTCTTTTCAAAGTTCCCTGATGGTTGTGGCCGAGGTGCACAGGAAGAGTCACAATGGCTGGTCCAGCCTCGACACTGGCTTCAACTGGGGGAGACTCAGTGGTACTCCCAGGAGAAGCACAGCCCAGGGGCGTTCCTAGCTCAGAGCATCAACAGACTGAGGCTGGCATGGAACAGAGACACAGACCCAGAGCTGGAGAAGTATGGAGAGTCTCATGCCTGGATTGTGGCTGGAGCCTTTAGTAATGGGTACTTGGTGGAGACTATTTTTCAAGCCCCACGGAAGCCAGGGAGACAAGCTCCATCAGAGAAATAACACCAGCATCACCAAGGCTAAGCAAGTCCCCTGAAAGGGTGGGTTTCCCAGGTGGCTCAGAGGTAAAGAACCTGCCTGCCAATGCAGGAGCCACAGGAGACCCAGGTTCAGTCCCAGAGTGGGGAAGATACTCTGGAGGAGGAAATGACAACCTTCTACACTATTCTAGCCAGAATGCTCCGATGGACAGAGGAGCCTGGCAGGCTGCAGTCTATGGGGTCCCAGAGGGTCAGACACAACTGCAGCAACTGAGCATTTTCCTTGAAAGGGAGGAGATGGACCCCTTCCTGCCACACCTGAGGTCCAGGTACACCTGAAGGCTTAAGGGTAGGGTGGGGAGGAAGTACTTCTAAAAGGACATGGAAATTTTCCCTCCAGCCCTTTGGGTGTGCCTGGAGATGCAAACTACAGATTTAGTTTGTGAATCTGGTTGGGCCAAGCCCTAAAAGGATTTCATCAGAAGCAGGCAGGATCCTGTCTGAAGGAGCAGCAGCCTGTGGTATAACAGCTGGCAGGCAGCAAGCATCCTGTGAGGCTGGCCGAATGCTGTCCTGTGCACGGAGCCACTGCAGGAAGAGATGGGAGTGTATATGCGGGAGGGAGATAGCAGGTGTCAGGCCATCATGAGAGGAGCCTGGAAATGAGGTCAATGATAAAGCAACATTTGTACCTCGTGAGAATGCAGGGAAACCTGCCAAATACACAGATCTGTGCTTAGTGTTCAGAGGCTGGAAGGTTGGAATCCAGGGTGGAATCAGGTGTTGAGAGAAGAGACCTTTGCAACAGGGACAGAAGTGAGGGGTGCTGGTGACGTGGTGATGGTGACGGTGGCTCTAAGTGAGGCTCTGACAAGTGTGAGTACCTGTCACAAATTCACAGGGATCCTTCTGGCTGTGGAACTGAACCATCTCTTGAGATCACAGGTGAAGGGAAGAAGAACCCTGGCCTGTTGACCTGGATCAGGTAAGGACATCTTGGTTAGGAGAGGCCAAGTTTATTTTGGTGCACCAGTCAGCAGAAGCTAGGTTGTGCTGTGTAACAAGCAAGCCTGAAATCTCAGTGACTTGACACCTGAAAGTTTATTTCTTACTCATACAAAGTCCAACCCTGGGGGAGGACTCTATCCCACATATTCACTCATGGACCCGCCATCTGGGATGTCACCAGTTCCTAAATGAGGGCAAGAAAGTGTAAGTCTCCTGAGCTTCCAGTGGAAAGTGACATCACATTGACTGGTCAGAACTAGTCACGTGGCCTCATCAAATGCAAGAGGAGCTAGGAGATGCTGAGGAGCAGACGGAAGGTCTGGTGAGCATCCCTGTCCCCGCTGCACTTAGCAGAGCCTGGCATTTGTCATTCAGAGAAATCTCTTGACCCTTGGAGAGCACTAACTGAAAGCTAAAGGAGTTATTTTCCTGAAAATTCTGCAAGGCTTAGAGGGTTAGCCTTGTTGCCTGGACACCACTCCTCTGGGCAAGCTTCACACACGTGGTGGGGGGTACGGGTGGGGATGAACACTCTCCCCCAGAGACAAATGCACATGACAGAATCCAGGATGCCAGGAGCACCGGCACCAAGGTCCCCAGAAGAATGCTGCCAGGCTTCCCAGGGCAGAGGCAGAGCCTGGCACCAGTGGAAGGTGTGGACATGGGTGACGTCTCATGACAGTCCCCACTTGGCTGCATTGTGACTGGGGGACTATTTCAGGAGACTCAGATCCTTCATGATGCATGTGCAGGACAAGAGCTGGAGAAAGTGACCTCCTGTTGAGTCAATAAGGCTGGTGACACTCCAATCACCTTTGCCCGTGTGACATACAGGGAAACAGATTTGAGGAAGTTCACTGACTTTTCAAGGTCACCTGGTTAATGAATGGCAGAGCCTGTTGATCCCCTGGCAGGATTTGAAAGCGTGAGATGCACTGCTTGGAAGGCAGGAGATGCGTGGGAAAGATGGTGAGCTGGAACCAGGATCCTGGGTCCTGGTACAGGCCTTGCCATGGCCCTGCTAAGTGGCTTTGGGCACATTTCCTGTCTCAGGGCCTTGGAAACCTGGCATTAGAACATGGCCTGCTTTCTCCTCTTGTAGGCCTTCTTGACAAGCTCCTTCACAGGTGGGGGTGTCACTGGACCTCTGGGAATAGAAGGATGCTGCTGTGTTAGAGCCTGGTGGGGCCCGTCCGCTGTTCCAGCCTGGCCAGCCCCCAGAAGCCACCAGCCTCGGCCCTGGTATGGGACAGTAGAGGTCAGGGGTCCGAGGCAGCCCCTGCCCTGGGGCATCGTGTCCACGCCGGTATGTCCCTGCCCTGCTGTAGCCGAGACCCCCATCCTGAGTCCTGACAAACAGCCTGGTGAAGGAAGGCAGGGAGGCAGCTAGTAGACGGGGAGAGTGAAGCCCAGGGGCAGGCAGAGGAGAGTCAGGAGGGAGTTTGTGGCCAGGTCTCAAGAGTTCTGAGTCCTCTACAGAGGGTCAGTCTAGAGCCAACCCTGGCCTCCTCTGTCCTTGTCACTGAGCTCCGCCAGAAACTGGACCTCCAACCTTCATGCTGGGATACAGCTCTCCTCTCCAGCACCCAGTTGGCTCAGCAGTTCAGAATCCACCTGCAATGCAGGAGACGCAACAGATTCAGGTTCGACCCCTGGGTCCGGAAGATCCCTTGGAAAAGGAAATGGCAATCCATTCCGATATTCTTGCCTGGGAAATCCCATGGACAGGGGAGCCTGGTGGGTTACAGTCCGTGGGATCACAAAGGGTCAGACAAAACCGAGCTGCTCAGCACACACACACACACACACACACTTCAGCACCCACGCCTCCCCTCTGTTCCTTCCCATCCCTGGCCTGGGACTTCCCTGGTGGTCCAGTGGTTTAGACTACGCCTCCGATGCAAGGGTCATGGGCTCAACCCCTGGTCGGGGAAGATCCCACATGTCGCGTGGCATGGCCCTCCCCAAAAAGAAATCCACCTCCCATCACTGACCTGCATCTTCCCAGTCCTGAGCACAAGTCCATCCTTGGCAGTAAGCCTCCCTCATGCCTGGCACTGGGCACTGTCAGCTTCGTGGTGGCCCCTGACATGAAGTCCAACAGTGAGCGTCTCCCTGCCCCCCATCCTTAATCTACCTCCCACACATTACCTTGCCCTTGACTCTGGGCCCTCCCTGTCCTACCCTCTTACTGCTCTGCAGTCCTGGCTCCTCTTCAGATTCATCCAGAAGGCCCTGGATGAACTGCCATTCCAGAATGAGCTCATCCAACCACACGTCCCAGACTCCTGAGTCCCTGCATATACACCCTTCCCTTCTACCCCACAGTCCTCCTCCTCCTGTGTCCCTCACCTTGACTCAGCCCATGGAGCCGCCAAAATTTCAGGAGATTCCAGCACCCAGCAAGGCTACGTTCACCAGGCTGCCAGGGTCACCTTCCCTGGGCAATGTGCTGTAACTCCCAACCCCCACAGAGATAGAAGGGTAACTGCCTCCAAGGATTACGATGCCCCACGTGTAACTTTCTCCTTGTGGATTTTTTTCACTTCTCAGTCTGAAATCCCACCCTGGACAGCAAACAATTGAGCATCCAATCTCAGGCTCCGTTCTTTATGTCTGGGCACAGAGAGGGAAGAAGATGGAGGGTCAAACTGAGAGAGTAGCGTTGACCTACGTACACTACCGTGTGATAGCTGGTGGGAAGCTGCTGTATAACAGGGAGCTCAGCTTGGTGCTCTGTGATGACCTTGAGGCATGGGATAGGGGTGGGGGTGGGAAGGAGGCTCAAGAAGGAGGGGATATATGTATACATATAGCTTACTCACTGAATTGTACAGCATAAATGGACACCATTGTAAAGCAATTGCATTCCAATTTTAAAAAATTGTTGGGTCAAAGTAGATTAAAAAAAAATTAGGAAACACTTTGGGATGACTGAAAAAAATCTCAGGCTCTATTCTTGAGTCAGTTTTCATTTTAGACTCCACCTGCCCCCATGTTTCAGGGTTCCTCCTCTGAGCTAATCCCCTGCCTCCATCTCCGCCTTCTGTTGGGTGTGCCCTACCCCATTCTCACACCCACTAATGGAAATGGAAATGCTTCTCTAGTAAAGAAAAGTCACCACTGCCCAAGGAAGTTCCCTTTCCGCTTTCTAACATCAAACACTGAGATCTTGATTTCCAACACTTCCCTTACTGTGGAGGCCTGGAGATCCGAGACCGCTAACAGCACTGCTAACAGTATATTAAAAAGCAAAGACATTACTTTGCCGACAAAGGTCTGTATAGTCAAAGCTATGGTTTTTCCGATAGTCATATGGATGTGAGAGTTGGACCATAAAGAAGCCTGAGCACCAAAGAATTGATGCTTTCTAACTGTGCTGTTGGAGAAGACCCTTGAGAGTCCCTTGGTCTGCAAGGAGATCCAACCAGTCCAACCTAACGGAAATATTCATTGGAAGGACTGATGCTGAGGCTGAAGCTCCAACACTTTAGCCACCTGATGTGAAGAGCCGACTCATTAGAAAAGACCCTGATGCTGGGAAAGATTGAAGGCAGGAGGANTGGTCTGCAAGGAGATCCAACCAGTCCAACCTAACGGAAATATTCATTGGAAGGACTGATGCTGAGGCTGAAGCTCCAACACTTTAGCCACCTGATGTGAAGAGCCGACTCATTAGAAAAGACCCTGATGCTGGGAAAGATTGAAGGCAGGAGGAGAAGGAGACAACAGAGGATGAGATGGCTGGATGTCATCATTGACTCAGTGATACGAGTTTGAGCAAACTCTGGGAGATAGTGAGGGACAGGGAAGCCTGGTGTGCTGTAGTCTATGGGGTCGAAAAACAGTCAGACATGACTGAGCGACTGAACAACAGCTGGGCCCTGAAAATACTTTGCCACATGGAATCACAGGCTTCCTCTATCACCTGATAAACTGGAGAATGGTTTCTCTTTGTTGTCAGTACATTTTTTTTCCCTTTGGGACCAACGTTCACTTTCTCTGGGTGCCAATAAGCCTCATATTTGCTAACTGAAGGGTGGAGAATGTTCGCAGAAGTTTTGAGTGATTTCCAGCTCTGATGATCTGAGATTTGCCTGTAAATCATGAAACTGAGCCTGAAGCCAAGGAGACATCAGGCTTTCAGGAAATTGAGACTATAAACTTGACTTTCAGTCCAATAAGCTGACGCCACCAGGCAGAGGTTCTCAGCGGTGAGCAGACCAGGCTGACTTCTTTAAAAAACCACACTGGGAGATGAACAGGAAGAAGAAAAGAAAATAAACGTTCACTGAATACCACTTATATGCCAAAGGATATTCAGGGGTAAACATGTATTATCCCACAGCTTTTTAAAACACTGACATTTTATTCACACATTGGTAGTGTTCACCTCTTTAAACTGTACAGTTCAGTGGTTTTAGTATATTTATAAAGTTGCTCAACAATTACCATTATTTAATTCCGGAATGTTTTTGTCCCTCCAAACAAATCACTCCGCATTCAATAAAACATACACTCTCTGTTCCCAGCTCTTGGCAACCACTGATCTATTTTCTGTCTCTATTAATTTTTCCCTTCTGGACATTTCACATCCAATCTGGAGCATTTTGTAATGGGCTTCTCTCACTCAGCATAATATTCTCCAGATTTATCTATGCTTGTAACAGCTATCAGTGCTTTATTCCTTTTATGGCTAAATAATAACTACTGAATGGATAGACTACATTTTGTTTCCTCAATGGATGGACATTTGGTTTGTTTCTACTTGCTGGCTAATGTGCATAATGACTCTATCAACATTTGTGTATAAGTTTCTATTTTGAAACATACGTTTCCAATTCTCTTGGTTAGTTTCCCTGAGTTGAAAACTGCGGGGTAATATGTTAACTCTATGTCTGATTTTTGAGAACCTGCCAAACTGTTTCCTATAGTAGCTGCACCATTTTAGCAGCAATATATGAGGGTTCCGATTTCTCCAGATTCTCATCAACACTGGCAGTCATCCGCTTTTCTGATTATGGCCATCCTTGTGTGTCCAAAGTGATGCATCATTTTGGTTTTGATTTGCGTTTCTCTAATGACTAACGGTGTTGAGCATGTTTTAACAAGCTCATTGAGTTGTTATATGTTTCTTTTTACATCTTCGAAGGTCATGCTCTTCTGATCCGTCCTGCCAAACTCAGCCTTTTACAGTGTTCAGTCCATCTGCATTTAATGTAATTACTGATGAGACAGGATTTAAATATGCCATGTTGTTATTTGTTTTATATATGTTTTATATCTTTTTAATTCTATTCCTCCATACTTTCTTTTTTTTTAATTTTTATTTTTTAGTTTGTTTTGCTTTACAATACTGTATTCGTTTTGCTATACATTGACATGAATCAGCCACGAGTGTACTCATACTTTCTTTTAAGTGGATATTTTCTAGTGCACCTTTCTTGTCTTTTTTTTCTTTTCACTATTCTTTTAAACATTTATTTTCTGCCAGGCTCTTCTGTTCATGTGATTCTCCAGGCAAGAATACTGGAGTGGGTTGCCATTCCCTTCTCCAGGGGATCTTCCTGACCCAGGGATTGAACCCAGGCCACCTGTATTGCAGGCAGATTCTTTACTGTCTGAGCCACGGCTCCAATATACTTTCTTTTCTGTTAAATGGATATTTTCTAGTGCACCTTTCAAATTTCCTTGTCTTCTCTTTCACTATTCCTTTAAATTTTTATTTTCTTAGTACATGTGTTGTGGATTGAAATGAACGTTTTAATTTACAACAGACTAAGTTTGGATTAATATTAAGTTCAGTAGTATACAAAATATTGTTTCTATGTAGCTTCATTCTTTATTCCCCCTTTTTCCTATTATTGTCACAAAAATCACATCTACATGCATTATATATCTATCAACACATTTATTATTAATCACTTTGAATAGTTTGTCTCTTAGATCATATAGGAGGAAAATAAAAATGAAAATTACAAACAAAACACAAAAATACGAAAAATTGAACAAAGAAACAAACACACACAAAAATACCTATTGTCTTTTCTATTGACCTATGTAGTTACTTTTGCTGGTGCCCTTTATTTTGCTGTGTGAATTCTAGTTTCTGTTCAGTGTCTTATTTCAGCCTGAGAGACCCTCCTTAGGGTTTCTTGTAAGATAGGTTTGCTAGCAACAAAATCTCTCAGCTTTTATTTATCTGAGAATGTCTTAATTTCTCTCCCACTTTTGAAGGATAGTTTTATCCAGTGGAGAACTGGTTGATAGTTTTTATTTCAGCTCTTTGAATAAATCATACCACTACTTCTGGGAAGTAGTTTTTGATGACAAATCAGCTGTTAATCCTATTAAGGATCTTTAATATGTGATGAATTAACATCCCTCTTGCTGTTTTCAAATTACCTATTGTCTTTGGATTTTGATAGATTGGTTAAGAGTACCTGTTTAAATTTATCTGCAGTTTGTTGAGATTATTGGACATGTAGATTAATGATTTTCATCAAATTTGGGGGTCTTCAGGCCATTGTTTATTCAAATATTTCTTCTCTCTCTCTTTGAGAGTCCCATTAGGCATATGTTGATACATTCTTTGCGGTCCCACAAGTTTCAAAGTGAAAGAAGGGGAAAGTTTCTTCACTTTGTGACCCACTGTTTGCGACCCCAGGGACTATACCATCCACGGAATTCTCCAGGCCAGAACACTGGAGTGGGTAGCCATTCCCTTCTCCAGGGGATCTTCCCAACTCAGGGATCGAACTCAGATCTGCCACGTTGCAGGAGGATTCTTTACCAGCTGAACCACCAGGAAAGCCCCACAAGTCTCAAAGTTTTGTTTATTTTTTTCTCTTTTTCATTCTGTTCCTCAGACTGGCAAATTTCAAATACACCTACTTTATATTTCCTGATTCTTTTACTTCCTGTTTGCTCAGTGCCTGAAGATTAGGCAGAGGTGAGAGTNCAGCTGAACCACCAGGAAAGCCCCACAAGTCTCAAAGTTTTGTTTATTTTTTTCTCTTTTTCATTCTGTTCCTCAGACTGGCAAATTTCAAATACACCTACTTTATATTTCCTGATTCTTTTACTTCCTGTTTGCTCAGTGCCTGAAGATTAGGCAGAGGTGAGAGTTTAGGGTCTTCTGAGGTCTTTCCGGAGCACGTGCACAGTTCTAAGCATACGTGTGGCTTTCTAGATTCTGCCTAGTTTTATGAGGTATTCACAATCCCACTCAATCATCTGAACACTGAGTCCCATTTGGTTAAGTGATTTATACAAGATGTTCATCAAGCAGTGTGGGGCACTAGATTCAAACCCGAAGCCATATTCTCTCCTGCAACTTCCATGGGTGGTGTTCTTCCATGCTCACTGGGAATCCTGGTTTAGCCTAGCATAGACGCCCTCCCTACCAAGTTTGAGAATGAAACTCCTCGTCAGTGGCAGGTACCTGGAAGAAGGTAGTTAAAATCAAAGCTGATTCTAAGGAATCTCAAGAATGGAGGAAGGAAGGCTTGGGCCATGTATGAAAAGCAGGGAACAATCACCTTTGCAGAACTGAGAAGGGAATTACAGAGTGAAGGGTGAGGGAAATTCCAAGGACATCGCTAGTGACTCCAGCCCATTTTATTTTAATATTTATTTATTTATTTGGCTGTGTTAGGTCTTGGTTGCTCCATGTGGCATCTTTATTGCAGTACGCTGGCTCTTGAGTTGTGGCCCATGGGCTTAGCTGCCCCATGCATGGCCTGTGGGATCCCATTTCCCCAACCAGGGATCAAACCCACATCCCCTGCATTGAAAGGTGAATTCTCAACCACTGGACCACCAGAGAAATCCTCCAGCCCATTTAAAAGCCATCATCTGTCAGACCCTCACTACAGATACCTGGCCCGTGACAAGCACTTGAGCTATAGCAGGTCTGTGAAACAACACAAGGGATCTTAAAGTGGCATAGGATTCCAGAGTCGAAGGCCTTTGTTTCTAGGATCAACCGAACTGTCTTTATGGAGTCCCTTCCATACAGTCCTTGACAGATGGTCACCGTCAATGACGGGGGACTCACTACCTTTCAGGGCAATGCATTCCATCTCCATCTCCTCTGCTTGTCAGATGAACAGCCCAGCTCAGCAGGGCAGCGTCTTTGGCGTCTAGAGGTTTAGTTCTTGACCTCACCCTTCTGACCTTTATGACTTTGCCAAGTCACTTCCTCTATCTGAACCTGTTTGCTCACCTGAATATGGAGACAATAATGCCAGGCAAGGCTGTTGGAGGACACATAACATAAAGCAATTCAGCATACTTGGCGGAAGGGCTCAGTAGCAGCAATCACCGCTTAAGTTCTTCTGTATGAGGGACTGAAGTCTGTGTCTTGGCCGTTTCCACCCACTCTTGCTAAATCTGTTTGTTCAGTTCACTCTCTCATTCCCCCAGCTCATACTTTCAGACCATCATATACAGCAATTACTTTGCTTCTTTTTCTTTATGCTGAATTTCTCTCCTACTGAAACTGCTACCCAGACACAGTCTTGGCTCCTTCCATCACCCTCTTTCCTCTCCTTAAAAAATAAGACCTACGATCCCTCACACTCACAGTGTAGGAAGGTCTAAAGGCTCTGCTGACAAGCAGAGAAAGAAAAGTGAGTCTCTTACTCCCTCATTCCAAAGCCTATACCTCTAGGAGTGCGGTCCAAGGCACCTTCACTTTTCTACTAATTCCGCCACGTGGTAGACTACCCAAGTGCCATTGTTGGCGCTTAAATCTGTGAAGTAAAGGTCAGCATCTTTCCCATCCCTGTTAAAATATATCTTGTTAGCATATGTCCCAGGCTCTTGGGGTCCTGATTTTTCACATCCTCCTCAAAGCCTATTAACGGGCAAATAGGGTGGGAATACATCCGACTATATCATCTGAGTTCTCCCCAGTCTCTCCATAGCCTTCCACTCACCAACTGCAGATGTCCTGGGTAGATGAGCAACCAGGGCTATTTCAACAAGACACAAGACGGGGAGATGCTGAATTTAAGTCCACGAGTATGCGTTGGTCACCTTGTATGTAGCAGGCACTTGCAGACCCCCAGCTCATGTGACCCTCAAAACAGCCCTCAGCAGAGGACATCAGAAACCCATCAACAGATGGGAGTCCATGAAGTCAAGTGAAAGTGAGGTCACTCAGTCATGTCCAACTCTTTGTGATCCCATGGACTGTACCCTACCAGTCTCCTCAGTCCATGGGATTTTCCAGGCAAGAATACTGGAGTGGGGTGCCATTTCCTTCTCCAGGGGATCNGAAAGTGAGGTCACTCAGTCATGTCCAACTCTTTGTGATCCCATGGACTGTACCCTACCAGTCTCCTCAGTCCATGGGATTTTCCAGGCAAGAATACTGGAGTGGGGTGCCATTTCCTTCTCCAGGGGATCTTCCCGACCCAGGGATCGAACCCGGGTCTCCCGTGTTGTAGGCAGACGCTTTACCATCTGAGCCACCAGGGAATCCCATGAAGTCAAGGGATGGGCAAAAAAACTCACACAGCTATAGGGCTGAGGCACATATCTGGATTTATGTGACTGCAGAAGCTATATTCGTTTCCCTATATTGTCCATGTTCTCCATTTTGCTAATGGGGTTTATGAGTACTTTCCAAACTTCAAAGTGAGTAGGAATCAACTGGAAAATTTGTTAAAAATAAGATCCACCCTCACTCCCCACTTTTTAATTCACCAAGTCCATGGTGAGGTCTGGACACTGACTGAGACACACACGCTACTGCATATGAAATAGATAACTAAGAAGGACCTACCATTCAGCACAGGGAATGCTACTCAGTACTCTGTAATGGCCTACGTAGGAAAAGAATCTTTAAAAACATGGATATATGTATATGCATAACTGACTCACTATGCTGGACAGCAGGGACTAACACAACATTATAAGCTAACTACACTCCAATTAAAAAAAAAAAAAAGAAGTGCTAGATAATTCTGTGGCTAGTGGTTCACATACAGCAGCCTGTCCTGTCTCCCCAGCTTTCCCATTTTCATTTACCACTCAGTCATGTCTGACTTTTTGCAGCCCCAAGGACGATAGCCCGCCAAGCTTTTCTGTCCATGGAATTTTTCCAGGCAAGAATATTGGAGTGGATTGTCATTTCCTACTCCAGGGGATCTTCCTGACCCAGGGATCAAACCTGTGTTTCTTATGTTGCCTGCATTGGCAGGTGAGTTCTTTACCGCTAGTGCCACAATACAGGTTCTCAAAGCCAATTCTCTAGCACTGCCTTGTGGCACTTAGGGCTTCCCTAGTGATTCAGATGATGAAGAATCTGCCTGCAATGCAGGGGACCCAGGTTTGATCCCTGGGTCGGGAAGTTCCCTTGGAGAAAGAAATGGCAACACACTGCAGTATTCTTGCCTGGGAAATCCCATGGACAGAAGAGCCTGATAGGCTACAGTCCATGGGGTCACAATGGACTTGTGGCATTTGGGCTGCTTCCTGACCAGGGTCAGCACAAATTTTGGAGCCAGCCAGCCTCTCCTGGAGGGGGATAGAGGCACCGTCAGAACCCTCCTCAGTCACTGTCTCTGGTTTCTTCCATGGGATTTTTCTGCCTGGACTCTAAACACTGCCTCTCTCTGTGATACTTTGATTCACTCTCCAGATCTGGCCAGAGAAAGCGGGAAAACCCAGGCATGGATGTTGCAATAGCGTATTATTTAACATGACTGGAGTGCTCCCTGCACCCTGAAATCGCCCACAATAGAAAATAAGACATTCCTGGGCCTCCTGCCAGGCCTTGTCCTCAACCCCGAGCATTTATGCGAGAAACAAGCGGCTCCTTGCCCTCCCTGGCCCAGCTAGCTGCTTCCTTCTCACCCCTGCCGCACAGCACCAAGATGCTGAGGCTTCAAACGTTAGCATTTCAAGAAGATTGCTTCATAGGCTGGCGTCTCGTGCCCTTCCCTATCTTCACCTTCTATCTTGCAGGCTTGTTCCTTAAAGGAACCCCTTCTAGTCACAAGATAAAAAGAGAAAACTGCTTCTTCCTTCCTTTCTGGATATGAGTAATGACTGACTTTTTCTCGTGGTTTCTGTGTGGTGACGGTTTCTGGGGAAAGCATCTAAATTTATTAAGTTCCTGAGCTTTCTGGCTCCATCCTGTGTACTCGATATGGCAGAAAAATTTCAGAGGGACTGGGTTAAAATGCCTGTGTGACTCTGAACAAGATGCCTAACCCCTCTGAGATCCATTTCCTTTATCAGTAAAACCCATGTTTTACCAAGAGTCCTGTCTCTTGGTTAAGAGAACTGAATGACTTGGTATTTCAAAGGGCTCAGCCAAGTTGCTGGTGCGTAGTAGAGGCTCTCCGTACCCTTGTCATTGTCATCGTTCTGTACATCTTGCTACACAGTGAGGTCCCCAGAGGAGCAGCAGCTACGTCACCTGATATCCTGTTAGAAATGCAAGATTTCAGGCTTCCCAGGTGGCTCAGTGGTAAAGAATCCACCTGCCAATGCAGGAGACACAGGTGTGATCCCTGGTCGAGGAAGATCCACGTGCCACAGAGCAACTAAGCCCAGGTGCCCCCATTATTGAATCAGGGCTGTAGGGTCCGGGAAGCGCAACTACTGAGTCCATGCACCACAAATATTGAAGCTTGCAAGACCTAGAGTCCGTGTTCCACAACAAGAGAAGTCCCCACAATGAGAAGCCCGAGCAGTGCAACCAGAGAGAACCCCCCACTCATGGCAACAAGAGAAAAGCCTGTGCGGCAACAAAGACCCAAAACCATCAAAAAAAAAAAATAAATAACATTGTTTTTTAAATAAATGCAAGATCTTCTGCCCCCACCTCCGACCTATTCAATCGTAATTTGCATTTTAACATTGTTTTCCCGGGGATTCGAGTTATATTAAATTTTGAGAAGCAGTGCTGAAATCATTATGCAACAAGGTGGAGAGCCTGGGAGTGGATACAGCAACAGCTTTCTATCCAAATTTTTCTTTCTTTTTTTTTTTGGACTGCTCACCATCCTTCCCAAAGGATGCCTAATTCATCTTGCCTCTTCCTGGGATAGTGATCTCACTTAAAAAGAACTGCGGTCTCATCACTCTCTTGTGAACGGAGCACTTCCTGTTGCCTAAAAGATAAAGGACTAAACTGCTTGGAATGGCATCCGAGAACTTTCCCAGTCTTGCTCTGGCCATCATGGACAATGTCCGCCCTTCTCCAAAGGCAGTCTTCATTTGCAGGTCTCAACTTTTAATTCCAGAAATGATCGCTTCCCCAAGGGGCACTGTCCTGTCATCACCTTTTCCAGCTTAGACTCTATCTCTACTTTCTGGAATGTTCTCTGTCTCCCAAACCCTGCTCGGCCTTTAAGGCTCAGCTTCATTGTCATTGTCAGAATACGTACAGATCAAGCTCTTAATGGATGAGCATCTCAGAGTCAAGAACTTGGCTTCTTCCTTGGCCCACTAACAACTCCCCAGATCTCTTTGGATAAGTTACCTGAACTTCAAATTTTGGGTATTCCCATCAAGCTTATCTGGGTAGAGGAGATGATAAAAGTCTCAACTTCGAAGAATCGTTATGAGGATTCTTTGGGTTATTGTGTTTATCACAGTGACTATGAATGAGCAACAGACTCGCTATAGCCAGACTCACTACAGTGTAAAGCCCCGTCAACGTAAATTCCATAGAGAGCAGCGCCTATGTTTGTGCCATTCACCGTTTTCATCCCAATATCTGGTCCAGTTTCTGATACACAGCATATTCTCAAATAAATATTTGGTAAATAAATGAATGTCTAAAAAGTGTTACAGAAGTCATAAAGCGCTGTGCAAATAAAAGCTTGCTATATTGTTTGGTTTTATTTTAAAGATCAGAGTTTAGATGCCTTGAGGGAGAAACTGAGATCAGAAATGTATTGCTATTGCAATTGCTGACTTATCGCTGACTGCCAGCCTCATGGGAGCCAGCTAAGACTTCCTCAGATATGATTCAAAGAATATATGCTGTGGTTTTTTTTTTTTTCTCCCATTATTTCAACATTTGTCCAGTCTGTTTACCATCACCATAACAACCTGCACCCCCATACCTAATAACAATTTTGAGCCACACTTCTCTCTAGAGCTTCTGGCATTACCAAATAGGCTGCAAAAGCTCCAACACTCAGTCCATGTTCAACTTCTAGGAGTCTATGGCTGTCCATGATTACCCATCATTCTTGGGACTTCCCCAGAAATCCAGTGGTTAAGATTCCATGCTTCCATTGGAGGGGGTGTGAGTTGATTTCTGGTCAGGGAACTAAGATCCCACATGGCCACATGTGGCCAAAAAGGAAAAAAAAGATCAACCCTCAATCTCGAAAATATCCAGAAGACTGAAAACAAACTTATGATTACCAAAAGGGAACGGGAAGAGGGATAAACTAGGAATTGGGGATTAGCATCTATGTGCTAATATATACAAAATAGATAACCAACAAGGACCTACTGTATAGCACAGGGAATTATAGTCAATATTTTGTAATAACCTATAAGGAAAAAACCTATAGATATCAGAGTCTTGTATGTATGTATATATATATATATATATATATATATATATATATACACACACATATAGGCTTCCCTGAATGACTGAGCAGGTAAAAGCATCCGCCTGCAATGCAGGAGACACAGGTTCAATTCCTGGGTTGGGAAGATCCCTTAGAGAAGAAAATGGCAACCCACTCCAGGATTCTTGCCTGAAAAATCCCATGGACAGAGGAGTCTAGTGGGGGAACAGTTTGAAGGAGAGCAAAGAGTCGGATGAGACTGCGTGACTAAACACACATACACACATATGTATATGGACCATTTTGCTGTACACCTGAAACTAACGCAACATCGTAAACTAACTATACTTCAATTTTCAAAAGGCCCAGAAGAGATATCTTTTCTAAGAAACAATATGAGAGGTCCTGGTAGGACACAGTCCAAACACCCGGCTATGAGATCTAGGAGAAGGCGAGCTCCAAAATGGAGCTCTTAGTTAGGAGGTAAAGACCACAGACGGAGAAGGCAGTGGCACCCCACTCCAGTACTCTTGCCTGGAAACTCCCATGGACGGAGGAGCCTGATGGGCTGCAGTCCATGGGGTCGCTAAGGGTAGGACACGACAGAGCGATTTTCACTTTCACTTTTCACTCTCATGCATTGGAGAAGGAAATGGCAACCCACTCCAGTGTTCTTGCCTGGAGAATCCCAGGGACAGAGGAGCCTGGTGGGCTGCCGTCTACGGGGTTGCACAGAGTCGGACATGACTGAAGCGACTTAGCAGCAGCAGCAGCAGCAAGGACCACAGAAAAGGTTCATTAGGTCATGGGGCCTGCACTTGCCCAGCATGACTATTATCACTTGTTTTCCAGGCCCTCTGAGCTGACTCTCACCCCTCACACTCTGCCTTCATTGAAAGAAAGTGTTAGTCGCTCAGTCATGTCTCTTTGCAACCTCTTGGACTGTAGCCTACCAGGGTCCTCTGTGCATGGGGTACGCCAGGCAGGAATACTGGAGTGGGTTGCCATTTTCTCCTCCAGGGGCTTTCTGACCCAAGGATCAAACCCAGGTCTCCTGTGTTAGAGGCAGATTCTTTATGATCTGAGCCACTGTGTCTCTTTCAAATGCAGGTACTCAGGCTAAAGAGGTTGGAGATGACCTCTAAGCTACATTTCATTAAATGGAAGGACTGTCTTCAGTTCCTGTTAAATGGTAGATTCTGAGTCAGTAGATTTATGCTTGGGCCTGAGATTCTGCATTCTTAGTAATATAGGTAATTATTCATTTATAATTAATAAACTAATATTTATTATTAGGAAATAAAAAGTTTCTTGGTCTGTGGGCCACAGTTTGAGTAATAAGAGGCTACTCCATCTCCGGACTATGGATCCCATCATTCTGGAACCTTAGAAATCCAGTCTTCAACTATATACTTAATATATTTTTTTATCAGTTTGTTTGTCAGTTGTATCTCTATAGAGCTGGAAAAAAATCGATTATACATATGAAAAATACATTAGAACTGTGGAAAGTTTAATTCAAATTAGCAATTGACACCACAAAGTAATAGATATTGAGTATTTTGGGGGTTGTTTTTCAACTTTTTTTTTTTCTCTTTTCCTCATTGTGTGGCATGTGGGATCTTAGGTTTCCAACCAGGCATTGATCCTATGCCCTCTGTAACGGAAGCATAGAGTTTCTTAACCGCTGGACCACCAGGAAAGTCTATTTGTTGAGTATTTAGGATGTAGAATAAAACTGGAGTTCTAATTACAGAGTGCACTGAATATTTACTGTCTTAGTTTCTGAGATTTCTTAGTCGATGGCACCCCACTCCACTTCTCTTGCCTGGAAAATCCCGTGGGCAAGGAGCCTGGTGGGCGGCAGTCCATGCAGTCACCAAGAGTCAGACACGACTGAGCGACTTCCCTTTCACTTTTCACTTTCATGCATTGGAGAAGGAAATGGCAACCCACTCCAGGGTTCTTGCCTGGAGACTCCCAGGGACGGGGGAGCCTGGTGGGCCGCCGTCTTTGGGGTCGCACAGAGTCAGACAGGACTGCAGCGACTTTACAGCAGCAGCAGTCCTTTTCATAGAGGTAGAGTTTTGTTTTATTTTTTTAAAACACAGCTTTACAGTATTTTGTTGGTTATTTTTAAGTTCTTCTTCTCTCTCTCTTTTTTTAAGGTCTGCAGTGGAGCTGGAAATCTGTATTTTTATAATAATAACTGTTATTATGTTTGGGAGGGGTCACTGCAGGGCATGTGGGATCTGAGTTCCCTGACCAGAGGTTGAACCTGTGCCCTCTGCGATGTGAGAGAGGAGTCTTAACCACTGGACCACAGGGGAATTCCCGATTATCCTTCTCTTTTAATGCTGTTTTCCTGCTAATATTGTGTTCATAATCTAAGGGATCTTCCTTTAGATAGCAAGCAGGATGAATGATGGCTTGGCTACCTGTCAGTAAAGTTGATGATAATATACTAAAACAATAACAAAACATTTGTTGAGTATTTATTAGGGGTCAGGCACAATGCTAAGTAAGTTACAAGAATTAATCTTATTGAGTCCTCAAAATAACCTCATGTAAAAACTGTTATCAATTTCCACTTAATAATAAGAAAATTGAGGCCAAGAAGAGTTAAGTAAACTTTCTCCTATTCCCTTGGGCTGGAAAAAAAGTTTTTTTAACTTAAAAAACAAAAGAAATTCAAGAAACTCAAGAAAGTATTTTACTTTAAAAAATTCAGAAAATACAAGAAATTCAAACACTCTTTGGACATCTGCCCAATCACCACAGACCCTTTGAAGAAACATTAATATACATTTTAAATTAACAAAACAATCTTGTTGTCTTTGTGGACAGATGGCCAGAATTATACATTTTGGAAAAGTAGCATTCAATTATGGTAGGATCAAGCTTCCAAAAGCTTCCCCTGTTCTGAACTGAACCAATTTAAAACAAGACAGAAGAGCCAGAAATGCCTAATGTGGCTTGAGTGAGTGTTAGTCACTCAGTTGTGTCTGACTCTTTGAGACTCCATGGGAGCCCACCAGGCTCCTCTGTCCATGGGATTCTCCAGGCAAGAATACTAGAGTGGGTTGCCATTCCCGTCTCCAGGGGATCTTCCTGACGCAGGGATCAAACCTGCTGCTGCTGCTGCTGCTGCTAAGTCGCTTCAGTCGCGTCTGACTCTGTGCGACCCCACAGAAGGTAGCCCACCAGGCTGCCCCGTCCCTGGGATTCTTCAGCCAAGAACACTGGAGTGGGTTGCCATTTCCTTCTCCAATACATGAAAGTAAGAAGTGAAAGTGAAGTTGCTCAGTCGTGTCCAACTCTTAGTGACCCCATGGACTGCAGCCCACCAGGTTCCTCTGTCCATGGGATTTTCCAGGCAAGTGTACTGGAGTGGGGTGCCATTGCCTTCTCCCAGGATCAAACATGGGTCTCCTGTATTTCAGGCAGATTCTTTACTGTGTGACCCACCAGGGAACACCGGTCTAATCTGACTTCTAGGGGCCAAACCAATCTTTTCGGCATTTGCTTGTCTGGGTCTACAACGTTGTTTGACTGCTTATTTTTCATTTGACACTTTATATTAAAATAAGTAAAATCTTACCTACAGTTTAAAATAGACTAAACCTTCTTTCACAGATATGTTGAACTTGGATTGGGACAGCTGCCAAACAGAATTTTTTTTTTTTTTTAATGGATATTTGAAAAGCATTGCTTCAGCAAGTTATGCTGATATTCCAAATGTTAGCATGTTTCACTTTGTGTAGACAATTATACTCACTGATTATCACCCGTAGTCTCATCAGCAAAGACTTTAAGTCCTGGGAAACTACCACAGCTCATGGTAGTGAATACAAGTTTTCCAAAATTCTAAATTTCACTCAGTTTTCCCCAGTTTTATTGAGATATAATTGATATATAGTGCTTCCCTGGTGGCTCAGATGGTAAAGAATCTGCCTGTAATGCAGGAAACTTGGGTTGGATCCCTGAGTAGGGAAGATCCTTCGCAGAAGGGAATGGTAAACCAATATTGCTCTCCAAAATGGCAACTCCAATATTCTTGCCTGAAGATTGCCATGGGCAGAGGAACCTGATGGGTTACAGTTTATGGTGTTGCAAAGAGTCAGAGATGACTGAATGACTAATACACAATTGATATATAACCTTGTAATAGTTTACGTTGTACAAAATAATGATTTTGTATATGTACATATTGTGAAATGATTACCACAAAATCTAGTTAACATCCATCACCTTACATAGTCACAAACAATTTTTTTGCTCATGATGAGAACTTTTAAGATCTACTCTTTCAGCAAATTTCAAGTATATCAGACAGTATTGCTGATGACATCCATCACTTCAGTTCAGTTCAGTTCAGTCACTCAGATGTGTCCAACTCTTTGCAACTCCATGGACTGCAGCATGCCAGGCTTCCTTGTCCATCACCAACTCCCAGAGTTTGCTCAAACTCATGTCCATCTAGTCGGTGATGCCATCCAACCATCCAATCCTCTGTCATCCCCTTCTCCTCCTGCCTTCAGTCTTTCCCAGCATCAAGGTCTTTTCCAATGAGTCAGTTCTTTGCATCAGGTGGACAAAGTATTGGAGTTTCAGCTACAGCATCAATCCTTCCAATGAATATTCAGGACTGATTTCCTTTAGGATGGACTGGTTGGATCTCCATGTAGTCCAAGGGACTCTCAACAGTCTTTTCCAACACCACAGTTCAAAAGGATCAGTTCCTCAATGCTCAGCTTTCTTTATGGTCCAACTCTCACATCTATACATGACTACTGGAAAAAACCATAGCTTTGACTAGATGGACATTTGTCAGCAAAGTAATGTCTCTGCTTTTGAATACGCTGTCTAGGTTGGTCATAACTTTTCTTCCAAGGAGCAAGTGTTCTTTTAATTTCATGGCTGCAGTCACCATCTGCAGTGATTTTTGAGCCCGAGAAGATAAAGTCTCTCACTGTTTCCATTGTTTCTCCATCTATTTCCCATGGAATGATGGGACTGGATGCTATGATCTTGGTTTTTTGACTGTTGAGTTTTAAACCAGCTTTTTCACTCTCCTCTTTCAGTTTCATTAAGAAGCTCTTTAGTTCTTCCCTTTCTGCCATAAGGGTGGTGTCATCTGCATATCTGAGGTTATTGATATTTCTCCCAGCAATCTTGATTCCAGCTTGTGCTTCAACCAGCCCAGCATTTCACATGATGTACTCTGCATATAAGTTAAATAAGCAGGGTGACAATATAGCCTTGATGTATCCCTTTCCCCATTTGGGACCAGTCTGTTGTTCCATGTCCAGTTCTAACTGTTGCTTCTTGACCTGCATAGAGATTTCTCAGGAGGAAGGGCAGGTGGTCTGGTATTCCCATCTCTTGAAGAATTTTCTACAGTACGTTGTGATCCACATAGTTAAAGGCTTTGGCATAGTCAATAAAACAGAAGTAGATGTTTTTTCCTGGAATTCTCTTGCTTTTCCGATTATCCAACGAATGTTGGCAATTTGATCTCTGGTTCCTCTGTCTTTTCTAAATCCAGCTTGAACATCTGGAAGTTTATGGTTCATCTACAGTTGAAGTCTGGGTTGGAGAATTTTGAGCATTACTTTGCCAGTGTGTGAGATGAGTGCCATTGTACGGTAGTTTGAGTATTCTTTGTCATTGCCTTTCTTTGGGATTGGAATGAAAACTAACCTTTTCCAGTCCTGGGGCCACTGTTGAGTTTTCCAAATTTGCTGGCATCTTGAGTGCAGCACTTTCACAGCATCTTCTTTTAGGATTTGCAGTAGATCAACTGGAATTCCCACCCCTACATCCCCATAAATCATCAATCTTACTCTTTTAGAAATTATTTATTTATTCGTTGACTGCCTTGAGTCTCTGCTGCATGCGGGCTCTCTCTGGTTGTGGTGAGTAGGGGCTACTCTTCATTTCAGCGTGCGGGCTTCTCACTGTAGTGGCTTCTCTTGATGCGCCGCACAGGCTCTAGACTGTGGGCTCAACAGTTGTGATTGTTGTTGCTTGGTCACTCAGTTATGTCCAACTCTCTGTGACCCCACCACGGTAGGGACTGTAGCCCATCAGCCTCCTCTTTCCATGGGATTTTCCAGGCAAGAATACTGGAGTGGGTTGCCATTTCCAGACCCAGGGATTGAGCCCCCATCTCCCATGTCTCTTGCATTGCAGGCAGGATTCTTTACATGGGACGCAGCCTTGGTTGCTCTGTGGCATATGAGATCTTCCTGGACCAGGGATCGAACCTGTGTCCCCTGGATTGCTAGGCAGATTCTTAACCACTGAACCAACAGGGGAGTCCCAGTCTTATCAGTCTTATACCTATAATTTTGTACATTTTGACCAGGGTCAATTAGAGACATTTTAACATTTGTTGTATGGCTACTATATGTCAGTTTGGGTATTAGGCACTTCAGCCAGCTTATTTGCTGTTATATGTTTGCATCCTCACTCTACAGATAAAGAACCTGAGTCTGAGCTATAGAAGTGTGGGACTGAGCTGCAGCTGGAGATGCTATGGCTGCCATCAAAACCCACCCTCCCAACAACACGAGGACACAAGTGTGTGTGTGTGCTCTGTGTATTTCCATTTCTGCCGCTACAAGTCAGTCTCCAGGATCTGAAAGTGAATGAGTGCCCACTTTCTATAACCCACACAAGTGGTGGGCGTTTCTCAAGAAGCTGGGCTCCACGCCCTCTTTGTTAGAGTTATGGAGGATGCTCACAATAAACACAGACTTATATCCCCATCCAAGGTCACGACTGAGAACTCGCCAAGTTCTCTGTCCTTTCTGGGCACACAGATGGATTCCTTTTCCCAGACCCCTGTGTGAGGCCACAAGACTAGTTCTGGCTGATTGGATGTGAGCAGAAGTGACACAGTGACCTGTTTGCTGTGGCTCACCCCCGACTTCATTTCCTTATTTGTGGAGTGGACACAGAAGACTCAGCAAAGGACTCTAACGTCGGAGGGAACAGTAGAGCTACTAGATGGGTGTCCCGGAATGACGAGGTGAAATAGAGAACTCTCCCCAGTGACCCATACTGTGGCATGAAAAACAAACCTTCATCATATTCAGCCATTGACGCTGCAGGGCAGTTTGGTGCAAAGCTCGCCTTCCCTGATGAATACAAAGATCTAACAGATCTCGATAGGAGGAGCCCAGAAATCTGCATTTTTAGAAAGCCTGAAGCTAATTCGGAAAAACTGGAATTTCAGAAAAGGGTCAGGTCCGAGACACAGGGTTGAAACGTATTCGTGTGGCCCAAAGAGTTGTATGCTGCTGCTAAGTCGCTTCAGTCGTGTCCGACTCTGTGCGACCCCATAGACAGCAGCCCACCAGGCTCCCCCGTCCCTGGGATTCTCCAGGCAAGAACACTGGAGTGGGTTGCCATTTCCTTCTCCAATGCATGAAAGTGAAAAATGAAAGTGAAGTCACTCAGTCGTGTCCTACTCTCAGCGACCCCATGGACTGCAGCCTACCAGGCTCCACTGTCCATGGATTTTCTAGGCAAGAGTACTGGAGTGGAGTGCCATTGCCTTCTCCGAAAGAGTTGTATAAAAGGCAACAAATAGCAATAATGTTTTCGCATCATCCATGACCCTCTTGTTGACACCAAACCCCCCAACCCCCTCCCCCCACTTATCCTTTCCCATCTCCTGGAAAATTGAAATCTCAGCCCACTCTTTGTTTTTTTGACTTGTGGGATTTTAGGTCTCTGATCAGGGCTTCCAATGAGAGCTTGGAATCCTAACCACTGGGCCACCAGGGAATTCCCTCAGCCGACCCTTTAGAGGCTGTCCTGGTAACATGTCTTTCCTTGCTGATGGAAAAATTTATTTCTGGAAAATGAGTTCAGTCTCACAGCACTCTAATAAGATGATTGAAAACAGAAGTCACAGACCTCGATGCAGATCAAGTAAGTATCTAATCTATCAGAACTGCAGAGCTACGTCATCTGTACTTTTCTGTTCATCATCTAGTCTGTCACTTTGGAGCCAGGGCCCAAGCCCTGGGGCGGTGTGGGGGTGGGGGTTAAGTGAAAGTAATGCGAACAAACCCAGACTGTAGAGAGGAGGAACGTGTGTAGGGGTCTGGAAGTTGTATTTTAGCGGCCAACAGATGCTTAGAAGCAAATACCTGCCAGCCCAAAGGACTGGCTTCCAAGTGACTCTTGTGTTTCTGCCTCCTGTGGGACTCTAGGGCCACAATAGTGTGGTGGTTCCCTCCACCCTCCACACACATCACACACTTAGAACCTCCACCCTTGCCCCTCACTCCAGGCAGAGTGACCCCTTCCCTCTGCGTTTTTGGGTGGCCTGGCTACCAGCTGGGTTGAGGATTGTGGGCGGAGAGCAGTTACTGTTAATGAGAAATCCGTCTCCCTTGTCATCTTCAAGGAACCTGTAAGGGGCTACTCCTCTGTTAATTACTCACTGTTTCTCTTAGTTATGTGTGAATGGCTACTCTGGTGAGTCACCCTTTTTCTAGAACTTCCTGAGACTAGCAGACTCTGTCTGGGAGAGGACAGGGGGTGGGGAAGGGATGGTCCTAAAGTCTCAGCATCAAATGGCGGGAACAGTCTGTGGATCGGGCAGCCCCGAGGTTACTTTCAAAGCCGAGGCAGGAAATCTGTTGTACCCGGTGCTCTGGACTGAAGAAACTGGCCCACTTCCCATTCTGACGCCAAAGGACTCTGTCTTCAAAGTCACAGGAAGGATGATTCCCTGCTCCTGACTCACAAGCACACATCTGCCTTAAACCCCTACCTGTTCCCAGGTAGAAGGAGTATGGTGGGTCTTCCTGGCTCAAAAGGAAAGAGACAGATCCCAAGGTAAACCCCTCTAACACAGCAAAGCAGGACCAATCTCTAAGGTCTGAAAATTCAGAACTGAAGTTGGAAAATCTGGATGCTGTATATTACACAGACTTTCTCTGCAGCTGCTATAATGTGGGAATACAACAGGTTGTTGGGGACCCACAGACCCTGACTTACTCATCACTGTAACACCAAGGGCGTAGTAGGCACTCAGTAAACTACTTGCCAAATGAGTGCGTGAGTGAATGAAACACTCAGTGTCAAGAGATCAGGTTTCTGCAGGCTTTTTATAAAAACCCAACTCGTTTAAGTCATGTCTGACTCTGTTCAACCCTATGGACTGCAGCCTGCCAGGCTCCTCTGTCCATGCGATTCTCCAAGCAAGAACACTGGAGTGGGTTGCCGTTTCCTCCTCCAGGGGATCTTCCTGACCCCAGGATCAAACCTGCGTCTCTTACATCTAACCTGGTTTNTTTAAGTCATGTCTGACTCTGTTCAACCCTATGGACTGCAGCCTGCCAGGCTCCTCTGTCCATGCGATTCTCCAAGCAAGAACACTGGAGTGGGTTGCCGTTTCCTCCTCCAGGGGATCTTCCTGACCCCAGGATCAAACCTGCGTCTCTTACATCTAACCTGGTTTGGCAGGCGGGTTCTTTATCACTAGCACCACCTGGGAAACCATCATGAAGAACTATCGGTATCTCCAATACGTAAGAAGATATAGGAACTAAATTACATGAATGCTGAAGGCCACCTAAAACCCATCCCAGTTTTAGCCAAGTGCATGACTCATGAGTGTCAAAAGGGATTATGCCCTATAGACCCAATGATCTGGTTTGAGGTTAAATTTATTCCTTGTGACTTGATTATTTTAAGTAGTCTCAAGCATCCAGAACTAAGTCAACCAAGCCATCCCCAGCAACTGGGAAAAAATGGAAAAATAAATAAATAGATATGTGCACTAGATGAAAGGTTGCTGTGGCCTTGGAGCTTACATTATAAAATCAAAAAGAAAAAAAATCTAGGATTCCAATTGAAGCCACATTTCTGAGGTTGGGTGTAATAAACAAAGCATAAGATAGGGCACTTTACACTTATTCCTCCAGCCTCTGTTCCCAACGGTAGAGTCTAATTCCTTTTACTACGTATGTCCCCACCTCCAATACTGAATATGCTGAAAGAATTATTATCAGTGCTCTTGTGGTTCTGAGATTCCTATCATTGAAATGGAATTGACATTGGGCTGTATAGGGATTGGTTAAGGGCTATAGAGTGTCTTGGGAGGAAGGGTGACAGGGCAGGAAGCTGTGGAACTTGCATTCAAGCAGTCTTGGGACCGTACCTCAAATATGTCACTGATCACAGTATGGGGTCGCAAAGAATCAGACATGACTGAACTGAACAGTATTTTTAACAATAGTAGTACATTTAATATGGGTATCGCAAGGATTAAATGAAGTAGCCTACATAACATGCCTCACACCTGAGACATAGGTAAATAAATTTTAGTCCTGCTCTCTTCTCTTTGCATCCAAAAGCTTCCACTTATCTGTTTTTCTCTCTTCTCTTCATCCTTTATCTAATATTTCACCTCCCTTTCCAGAGGCCAGCACAGTGGTGGATATCTTGTAGATACTCACTAAAGGAACATTCGATTCAAATGCATCTGACTGAATTCAAGCGAATGAAGCATTTTTCCTGGTGTGTTTTCTCTTCTTGAAGCCTTGGTGCTGATCAGCTGTGGTTCAGGTCAGTTCTGTGTTTACAAGCCCTGATCCAGGGACTCAGAGCACAGAAAATGGTTGGTCCCACCTGGTTACTGACAGTCTGGAGAAGGGTTTAGGGGAGGAAAGAGATGCTCAAGCAGATCTTCTTGGTGTTTTATGTGCCATGACCTTCCTTTCTCCTGCAATGAGTGTAATTCCCTAGCCTGCTTCATCCAGCTCTCTCTATTGACCACTGCACGTGGATAGATTTCCCTACCAGACACATAGAACTCAGCACTTTCCTTGCGCTCCCATTCACATCTTGCCTAGGTAATAAGTACTAATGAATTTGTCTTGTTCTTTCTCTCATTGTCGCCCCCCCACACACACACACACACACACACACACACAAGGTGACAGTTGCCCTAAGACAGATACTTCAGGTATCTGACCCTGGATCTACCTGCCCCTCCCAAACTGTGCAAACTTGTATAGTATCAATAACAAATACCCTTTCTGAGCCAGCTTCACTTTCATAGTATGCAAATTGGATCTCATGCAGGTATTGGGAGGAGTCAAGAAAATAAATTGTGCTCATTTCTTTGCCATCTTGTGTATCGTTGCATCTCTCAGCCGTGTACCCAGCCCTGGAACTGCGTCTAACTCATTCACCCTCAGCCCGTGGGATAGGGATCCTGGTCTCGGAAAGACCTCCAGCTGGACTGGTGCTGACAGGCTCACACTGTCCTAGGAGGGGGCCGTGGCCCCTCCTCTGAACCAGAATCCATTCAGCTACCCAACACAGGGGCTGCCCCGGCTGCACAATGCCCTCCCCTTCAGACTGGCCCGGAGACCGCTGGCTTCCAGGACCTGTGGTTCTCTTCTTGCCTCGTAGGCTTCCTGCTCTCTCCCTTGGCTTCCCAGCTGACTTAGAGATGTCTTGTTCAGACTTTAGCAGCATGTCTCCCAGTGTGCTGGACACAGAGCTAGGATGTCATCAGAGTCTGCCTCCACCATCCACTAACTATGAGACTTTGGTTCTCTGTCTCTCTCTCTCTTTCACACACACACACACACACATCCCACCCTGGAACTCTGCTTCCTCCTTTGTAAAGAACGCTAACATTCAAACAGTATTATTTTAGTAAAGCATCCTGCTCTTGTTCTACAATCAGATCTCCTTGGCACATGGCACACTGCTGGCTGGGTTGGGGTTGCCACCAGAGGGATGCAAAAATCCAGCGAGGGATATCCCCTGGGAAGGTCATGGACCAGTGCTGTAGGACTTGATCTTCTTAGGTCATGTATGACGAATGTCCATGACTAGATTCCCTGCAGGGGAAGACCCAAGGGGACAGAGTGAGGCAATACCAGGGCCAGATATATCCACGCACTCACCACCCCAGCCCCCAGAGCCAGTGACTGAGGGGCTAACAGCCTCCCTGAAGGTCCTTGTCCTCAAAAATTACCAAGGATTCTGGAGCCAGGCAACCACAGCCAAAGTCTGATTCCTCTGCCCAAGCCCTGCCCAGCTTCCCCCGGGGCCCTGTTTCCCAAGGGCCTGTAGGCAGACACAGTTGCACCCCCGCCCACGGGCCCCTCTGGCTCCATGCGCCGCAGACAGACGCTCCAGAGGCCCTGAGAACCCCCTTGCCTGGCCCCCAGGAACCACACAGGCAGCAGGAAAATAATCAAGCAAGCAAGAAAAGAAAGCTTGGAATTTCCTCCCAGACTCTGAAATTGGGAAATTCCCAGTTAAGTTGATTGTCTCCATAAGGCAAACAAAACCCCACTGATAGGCCTATCCTCCCAGCCCCGAGGGCAGGTCACTGCCGGGGGTGGGGGTGGGGGATTGGGGGTGGGGGAGCCTCTTTCCAGCAGTTAGTTCGGTGAGCCACACCTCCCTCTGCCCAGCTTGCGTCCATCCTGCTGGTATTTTGGGACTTCTCCACCAGTGCCCCTCTCCTGCCTCCTCCCCTCGCCCCCCCAGGGAGACAGGAAGCCACCCCGGGTACTCTGATGGTCTGGAGGCTTGTTAGAATCAAAGGAAGGCAGAAGTGACCTCCAATCATCAGCAGCCTTTGTCTCCATACCCCTGAAAGGGGGCCAAGGGTGACCTCCCAGAATTATGGTAAGTAAGTAAGTGTTAATCGCTCAGTCCTGCCTGACTCTTTGCAACCCCCCACCAGGCTCCTCTGTCCATGAGATTTTCCAAGCAAGGATACTGGAGTGGGTTGCCATTTCCTTCTCCAGGGGGTCTTCCTGACCCAGGGATCAAACCGGGGTCTCCTGCACTGCAGGCAGATTATTTTTGTAAAGATAGGGCTCCACATAATGTGTTAGTTTAAGTCTTTATATCACATTGTTAGTAAATTTTGTTCTTAACACTATTATGGGGACAGTGAATAAACCCGTACAGAGCAGGAGGTTTGCGGAATGAGGTTGACTCATTCCCCAAATGAGTGAATTCAGACTTGCTGGAGGCAGCAGACTGTCCTACCTACCGAGGGGGCACCAGGCCATGTGGGCAAACAGCCCAGGTCTACACCCCTAACCCGTGGGGGCTGCCTCCCGGCTGTGCCTCTCCATCGATGGTTAGCCTCTCTGTGCCTCCACCTCCCGACGTGTTCACCAGGGATGATTAGACTGCCACGTTTAAAGGAGCTGAGGCCTGTCAGATGCCCAACTCTGTGCCTGGCAGGTGGGGTCCCTACCCTGCACACTCACCCCGTACTCCGCTCGCTTCTCAACACACTTTCATCATCTCTTCTGCCCACCGTTAGCACATCTCATCTGGTTTTCTGAGAAGTTTCCCTTCTCTTTAGTGAAATGGGCAGCAAATAGAAGTGGCCTTGCCCTCCTAAGAGGAAGTCCTACAGCCCCCGGGCCTTTCCCCAGTTTCACGTGAGGGCCTTTGCTGAACCACCCAGAGGGCCTCCAGCAAACTTCTCTTTCCCCAAATTCTTCTTGGGGATAGCAGTCAACTCCCTCTTCCCCAGTCTCCCAGGATCTGCCCAGAGACAGATGGGCAGAATGGGAGTGAGCCAGCTCTTTCTTGAGGCTTCCTCATCACACACTATCATGTCCTTGGCACTCTTAAGAATGCCCGGCCTCAGCCCACTTTCCCCAGAACTCTGTCTGGGCCTTTTGCCCTGGCACGGCCCATACCATCTGGCTGTCCCTGAGCTGCCCTCAGCAAAATGTGTCTGTCCTCCTTGTTAGATCTCAGCGCCACAGAGCCCCATGGTGTGTTAATAAGTGAAGCTCACTCTGTTAACTGCGCCATGGTGACAAATGTGTAAGATACCCTAGTCCACAGTTGTCTGAGACCAGGTAGCGAAGCAAGGTATAGAAAAGCATTGTCCTGGGGAGCTCCCTGGTGGTCCAGCTGCTAAGAATCTGCCTGCCAATGCAAGGGACAAGGGCTGAATCCTTGTTCCAGAACATCACACGTGCTGTGGGGAATCTAAGCCCCTGCACCACAACAACTGAGCCTGCCCTCTAGAGCCTGCGCTCCGCAACAAGAGGAGCCATCACACCGCAGCTAGAGAGTAGGCCCCTCGCTGCAACTAGAGAAAGCTCACATTCAGCAACGAAGACACACCGAAGCCAACGTGTATATATATATATATTGCTGCTGCTGCTGCTGAGTCGCTTCAGTCGTGTCCAACTCTGTGCGACCCCACAGAAGGCAGNACACAAACGAAAAGACCCAAATTTGCTGAGCAGAGAATCCCATCCAACATCAAGTCTGAGCTCTGGGAGGTGGGGTTGGGAAGAGAGAAGTTGGGGTTGGCAGGCAAAGTCTCTGGCATTACAGGTTGCCCAGAGAGTTCTGAGTTCATCAATCGGGTGAGACCAGGTCTGAGTGGAGGCGAGCTCTGGGTGACAGTGGTCAGCTGCTTCTGATGTATGTGTGACCTGTCTGAGTCAGAGCATTGCACCAAGACAGGTCTACGCCGGTGCTGGAGGCCAGACAGTGAGGTCACAGGTGTCACATTCAAATGTCATAGAAAGACCACAAGAATAGGAGTCAGGAGGCCTGAACTCTGACTTCAGTTCTGATTTCTGTTAATTTTAAGACCTTGGGCAAGTCACTTTATACCCCTAGACCTCAACTTTCTCATTTGCAGAAGGGCAGGGATAGGTACTACCTCTTAGCTCCTTGGGCTATCGTGACCATTAGAAGTGAGATTTAAATAAACCACAAGGACTTACTGGATAGCACAGGAAACTATTGAATATCTTGTGATAATCTGTAACAGAAAAGAATCTGAAAAAGAATATATATATATCCCAATTATTTTGCCATACACCTGGAATTAACACAGTATTGTCAATCAACCGTACTTCAGTGGTTAAGCATCCTCCTGCCAACGCAGGGGGCACAGATTTAATCCCTGGTCTGGAAACTAAGACCCCACACGCCGCAGGGCAGCTAAGCCTTCACCACTGCTGAGCCCATATACTCTAGAGCCGCAACTACCGAAACCTGTGAGCCCTACAACCCACATTTCACGTCAAGAGACGCTATTTCAGTGAGACGCCTGTGAACCGCACCTAGAGGATAGGTTGCAACTAGCGAAAGCCCTTGTGCAGCAAGGAAGACCCAGCGCAGCCAAATAAATAAATAAATCATAAAATCATTAAAAAGACAAAACAAGCAAACAAANTGTGAGCCCTACAACCCACATTTCACGTCAAGAGACGCTATTTCAGTGAGACGCCTGTGAACCGCACCTAGAGGATAGGTTGCAACTAGCGAAAGCCCTTGTGCAGCAAGGAAGACCCAGCGCAGCCAAATAAATAAATAAATCATAAAATCATTAAAAAGACAAAACAAGCAAACAAAAAAAAAAGGTTAGCCCTGAGCTTCACCAGAGTAGGAACCATGCCTGCTTAATGAGCTCACGTAGACCCAGTGTCTGTCCCTGGTGGCTCAGACAGTAAAGAATCTGCCTGCAGTGCAGGAGACGTGGGTTCAATCCCTGGGTTGGGAAGATACGCTGGAGAAGAAAACGGCAGCCCACTCCAATATTCTTGCCTGGAGAGTTCTGTGGACAGAGGCTCTAGTCCACGGAGTTGCAAAGAGCCAGACGTGACTGAGCCACGAACAGGGTCTGTCCCATGTTAAGTTCTAATCATCTTCATGAATTAATATGTAAGCTGTCCAGCAGAAACGTCCTACCTATTGAAGGGTCTTGAAAATGGTAGGTCTGATGATGCAATCATTCTCTCTAGCACCAGCAATTTTCTGCACTGAGGATGAATCCGTGGCAGGACAACAATGAAGGAAGCCAGTTGAGTTAAGTGGTTCCCCATGGATTCCAAGAGACTTAAATATGGTCTGATGCCTGGGTCCCAGTTCTGAGGTGCTGCAAAGCACCTGTGTCCTAAGCTCCTCCGAGCTCCAGCTTTGCCAGTTTGCCCCTGAGGGAAGAGGAGCAGAAAAGTTCTGGGCTGAATCTCTGACTGTGAAGCAGAGAGAAATGGCAACTGGCAAGAGAGAAAGGTCAAACAGTTTATTATTCTCTGGAAACCTGCCCAAGGACCTATACTAGAGGCAAAAGCTACAGGAAAGCATGTGGACTTTCCCAGTTACAATGACTAAGCTGCTCCTGCTTTCTGTAGCATCTGTGGGCTTGAAAGAGACCCCTTTGTTCTCCAGAAAAACAGACCCAGACACATTCCTGCCTTCTGAGCTCCAGCCACCCACGAGGGTGGACCAAGTGGATTGCATTTTGCAAGCTGCTTGGGAGCAGAAAGGATAAATAGCTTCTTGCTTTGAAATGTCTCCTGTGCTCATTCAATAGAACACGATTAAGCATCTTCTTGGTCTAGGTGAATAGGGATCCAGGATCTCAGAGATAAATGAGGGAGACAGGTGAGATCAATAATGCAATAGAGTCCGTGAACCCTTGTGTGGCGTGAACAGCAATGCTGTAGAAATGTAGACAAAAGGCCTCTTTTCCAGCTTTGGCTTCCAGGAGGAAAGAGCCTCTGAGCTGCGTTTTGCAGGATGAGTGATGACCAAAACTCAGCCTTTGTACACCCACACTGAATGGAATCTTGAAGACAGAGTTTTGGGCAAAGTAGAAAAGAGTAGCTTTATTGCTTTGCCTGGAAAGTGGGACACAGTGCACTTATATCCCTCAAAACTCTGAGTTCCAGCCCGGAGGGATTTTGTGAGGAGTTTTATAGCAATGGTTCAAAGGCAGGGTTGCTGGTAAGGAACAGGGTGTGTTGAAGCCTCCACTCCTTTCATCTGGCCTCAGGTGTACTCTTGAAGAGCTTCTCTAGTCCCTTTAGTCTGGAATGAAGAATGCTAGTATCTTCAGTTTGTTGTGGGTACTACTTCCCTGGTGGCTCAGATGGTAAAGAATCCGCCTGCAATGCAGGAGATCTTGGCTCAGTCTCTGGGTCAGGAAGACCCTCTGGAGAAGGGACTGGCAACTCACTCCAATATTCTTGCCCGGGAAATCCCATGGACAGAAGAGCTTGACAGGCCACAGTCCACAGTGTCACAAGGGGTTACAGCTGAGCGACTGACGCAGTTCTGTGAAGAGTTCCAAGATATTGTTATATGTGTATCCCTTGGAGTGGAACCAAAGCCCAACCCCAAGGCCGCACTATTGTTTCTTGGCTGCCTCTCCCTTGTTTCTGCATCCCTTCTCTTCCCTGATTGGCAACTGTTCAAATCTGCCCTTTGAAACTCAGGGAAGGTCATGGAGGCTGGAGTCTCTTCCCTACAAGAAACGGGGACATGGAAATGTTTCTGTGCCCAGGAGCCCCTCAGGGTCCTTCTCAGTTTCATGAGTAGACGTTGGTTTGTTAATAAAGAAGAGTGAGGTCCTCCAGGAAAAGGAAATAGCTTATACAAAGACCCGGAAGTCTGCCTTCGGCGGAGAGAAAGGAAAGACACCGTCCCTGAGAACTGCTTGGCCTTTCTGGTCCAGTAATAATCATGGTGCCAGAGGAAAGAGAGGAGAAATGACGCTAGAAGGAGCTAGAGGGAGGGGCCAAGCCATCCCCAAACTCCAGGAGCGCACGTGGAGAGACTTGGAGTTTATCCCAAGGACAGGTGGGAACCAGAAAGGATTCTCAGCAGGAAAGAGACACAATGGGATGGGCATTTCAGGCTTGTGGCATCAGGGTGGAGGACGGATTAGAGGTGTGAGATTGTGGGTTGAGAGCCCAACTGGGAGCCTTGCAGTATCCAGGAAAAGTATTTTAAGAACCCGAAGAAGAACAAGGCCAATGATGATGACGAGGCGAGAGCTGGACTTGGAGTGTAATGAAGATGGAAGTGCCCAAGGTGACTTCTAGTTTTCTCTTCAGTCTGCTGAACCTCAATTGAACTCCTTGAAGTTAGGCACCATATTTTGTCAACTCCCAGCATCCTAAGCAGCTAGCATAATGCCTCGCACAGAATGTGTGAGTACATGGTCAGTCGCTCAGTCATGCCCAACTCTCCTTGGATTGTCCAGGGAAAAATACTAGAATGGATCGCCATGTCCTACTCCAGGGGATCTTCCGACCCAGGGATTGAACACGTGTCTCCTGGCAGGCTGATTCTGTCACTTTGCCACCAGGGAAGCCCTTGCACAGAATAGATCTTTGATAAAATGTTAAAGGTGGTGGTGGTGAGGGTGAGTGAGTGAGTGAATGAATGAATAAATAAAATCTTTCACTTGACACTTCTCAAGGTCACTGCTAATCTCATCAACGATGGTATCACTTCTTGTCTTATTTTCCTTCTAGGGACAGTGGATACCTTAGAAAGATGAGGGTGAGAGGACACTTCAGTCAGTTAGGATGAGAAAGCCCCTAACTTCTCTCAGAAAGGCCCAACTGGAGTCAGTGGAGAGAGAGAACTCTGGACAGGAAGCTGGGTCCTGGTCACTGGCCTGACCTTGGCCATCTGCCTATGGGGCTTCTAGGGCCTAGATGGGGAGTTCTCCATGGGGCTTGGGCCTGAGTATTGGGGGAAAGGCCAGACAGTGAGAGGTGACCTGAATTTGTGAACCAGTCAGTTAATCACTGAATTTCGATGCAGGTGAATTTATAAGACTGCTGCAAAGGACTAAAGAAGCAACATTATTGTCATTTAGTCTCCAGATCACGTCCGACTCTTTGTGACCCCTTGGACTGCAGCATACCAGGCTTCCCTGCCCTTCACTACCTCACAGAATTTGCTCAGATTCATATCCATTGAGTCTGTGATGCTATCTAACCATCTCATCCTTTGCCGCCTCGTTTTCCTTTTGCCCTTAGTCCTTCCCAGCATCAGGGTCTTTTCTGGTGAGTTGGGTCTTCGCATCAAATGGCCAAAATATTGAAGCTTCAGCATCAGTCCTTCCAATGAATATTCAGGGTTGATTTCTTTAAGGATTGACTAGCTTGATCTCCTTACTGTCCAAGGAACTGGAGTCTTCTCCAATTCCACAATTTGAAGGTATTTATGATGATGAACTTAATTATTATGAGTTTCTGTGTGAGAGCAACATAGCCCAGATTGAGAGCTTTGTCTCTGTCTACAGTATTTAACTTCTCTGAATCTTAAGTTCTCAGCTGTAAAATGGGAAAATAGAGTTTTTCTGGAGCAGGATGGCAAAAGGCCAGAAGTGAGATACCCTATGGAAATGAGCCTGCATGCTTGTTCAGTCGCGTCCTGCTCTTTACAACCCCATGGACGCTAGCCTGCCAGCTCCTCTGTCCTTGGGATTTTCCAGACAAGAATACTGGAGTGAGTTACCATTTCCTCTCCAAGGGATCTTCCCCACCCAGGAATCCAAACTGCATCTCTAATGTCCCCTGCATTGGCAGGCAGTTTCTTTACCACTGAGCCACCTGGGAAGCCCTGAAAATGAGCTTAATCAACTAAAATGCAGCTTACCTCCAAGGGATCGTAATTTTGATTAGAATAATCAGAATGGGAAGGGCGACTTGCAGATGGCTCATCTTTGCGAACAGATCCTTTGGTGGCCTTGNGCAGGCAGTTTCTTTACCACTGAGCCACCTGGGAAGCCCTGAAAATGAGCTTAATCAACTAAAATGCAGCTTACCTCCAAGGGATCGTAATTTTGATTAGAATAATCAGAATGGGAAGGGCGACTTGAAGATGGCTCATCTTTGCGAACAGATCCTTTGGTGGCCTTGCAGAGTTCTCCCTTTTGTGAGCACAAAGAGGTGTCCCTGTAGCTTTGAGACAGGCGTGGGAATGGCCAACAGCCCCTGCCTCCATGTCCTTCATCAAGGCTTCAAAGAACTGAAACCATGTCTGCAGAGAGCTTCTGTGGCCAGTGTGTGACCACGTGATAGGATCCCCTCCAGGCAACTTATTCAAGTTTAGAGGTATGAAGTAGAAATGATTGCAAGTGATTTATCCAGAACCCATGCTTAAAGATCTTGCAAGTCATTCACCAGAGGCCCCTGGGACATCAAGAACCTTGTGGTAAGGAAAGACTTCTTCTCAGAAAAAGTTATCAGAGACCGAAGTTTCAGCCCAAACCCTGGTCGCTAGTTTGCAATGTGAGCAAGCCACTGCTTTCTCTGTCCTTCAGAAGCCTCAATCTGCAAAGTGTGGCGTGGGCACCATGATCTCTTTGATGCCTTCCCATCAGCTTCCCTGGTGCCCAGATGGTAAAGAAATTGCCCACAATGCAGGAGACCTGGGTCAGGAAGATGCCCTGGAGAAAGGAATAGCCACCCACTCCAGTATTCTTGCCTGGAGAATTCCATGGACAGGGGAGCCTGTCAATCAACCTCTTCCCTGTGGCTGTACCCACTGATTCAAGGACGGTCTCTTGAGCTGATAGGGTGTTAGTAACCCTGATCTCTGGTCAGCTTAAGAAAAGGTCACAAGCAAAGGTTGAGGGTCTAGAGTCAGAGTTGCCTTTTGATTTCTGCAAGGGCCCAGCTAAGAAAATGCAGACGCCACCAACAAGATGGCTGCTTATTTAGCAAGATGCAAATAATGGGGAAGAAAAGGACTTTCTGACTTTACTTTTCTTAGAAGGTCTAAAAACGGATATCACTCCTGGAAAAGTCAGTATCATCTTTCTAAATGGGATGTCTGACGTCACTGAAATGGCCATTTGAGATGATGACACGTCTGACGGACACGAGAAATGAAATGACAGAAAGAAAAATGCAGAACTTGGAAAAACAACTGTAAGAAAATTTGAGCTGCAGAAGCTGATGACCAGAAAGGGAACCACAGTCTTGATGTTTGGCCCAGAGCAGTGAAGATAAGAATTACATTGCAAAATATATCCGAGAAATGGGAATAAAGAGGATGTGGTTTTGGCCAAGATGTGAGAGCAGACCCTACTACAGACCACGCTACTTTCAAATTTGGGTATCCAGACATGCTTTCTTGCCAACATGCCCGGCAAAGCACTACTATTGGAGAGTCCCAAGCTGGGCTGGTTTTAGATGCAGAAGACCTGCTTTCCAATCCCTCTCCCACCACCTTCTTGCACTTGACTTCACAGGTCATGTGACCTCCCTACATAATGGCATGATGGTACCTGATCTGCTTATTCTTACAAGTATCAAGTGAAATGATCCGAATGCGGGGCTTGTGGGCAGGAAACCCAGCAACCATGGGGAATTTCCAGAACTGAGATATATCCTCCTCCTGCAGCTGCCTCGGAAGTGAAGAAGTATAGGGACAAATGAAACTCTGAATGACAAAGGATTTCAAAGACTGATCATTTCCCTTCTGCCCATGAGGGCCCACAGTAGCCAAACACTCAGCCAAGGTAATAAAGTGAGCCAGTGGTTGGCGGTAAGGAGAGAGGAGCAGGGGTGGGGTGGTGTAGACAAGGATGAGTGTACTGGGTGGATGCCCAGTGTAGCTCAGACCGAGTCAAAATGTAGTCAACACATTAGGTTTTTTCGGATTCTGACTCTTTCATTGAGCTGAGATCTTGCTATTCCTGGGCTCTCCATTCATTCAGCAAATATGTGCCTAATGTAGAGTTCCTGTAAAGCATAGACTAGGCACTTAGTTCCGTGCTTCATCGCTCAGTCATGTCCTACTCTTTGTGACCACATGGACTGTAGCCTGCCATGCTCTTCTGTCCATGGAATTTTCCACTCAAGAATACTGGAGTAAGTTGCCATTTCCTCCTCCAGGGGATCTTCCTGACCCAGGGATCAAACCCTCATCTCGTGCATTGGCAGGTGGATTCTTTACCACTGAGCCACCAGGGAAATCCAGGCATTTAATTACTGCTTGTTGAATGAATGAATGAATGAGTGAGTGAATGCTGGGCTCTGTTCTAAGTGCTAAGATAAAGTCAAAGAAGAATAGGTAGATCTTGCCTATCCTTGCTCAGAGCCCAGTGCAGAAGAGAAACATATAAATAACCTTTAATATACAGGGCCCAATCCAGAGTTGTACAAAGGAAAGTGTAATGTTTTAAAGGAATAGTGCATCTTAAGGAGTCTGGAAAGACTTCTTAAAGAAGGTGCAACTACCTTTATAGGCAAACAAAATAATACATTCAAGGGCTGTGTTCTGGGAAAGATGAGCCAATTGGTGTCACTACACCTGACAAAGATCCGTATAGTCAAAATTACAGTTTTTCCAGTAGCTGTGTATGGACTTCCCTGGTGGCTCAGACAGTAAAGTGTCTGCCTACAATGCAGGAGACCNGGCAAACAAAATAATACATTCAAGGGCTGTGTTCTGGGAAAGATGAGCCAATTGGTGTCACTACACCTGACAAAGATCCGTATAGTCAAAATTACAGTTTTTCCAGTAGCTGTGTATGGACTTCCCTGGTGGCTCAGACAGTAAAGTGTCTGCCTACAATGCAGGAGACCTGGGTTTGATCCCTGAGTTGGGAAGATCCCCTGGAGAAGGAAACGGCAACCCACTCCAGTATTCTTGCCTGGAAAATACTGTGGATGGAGGATCCTGGTAGGCTACAGTCCATGGGGCCGCAAAGAGTCGGACACGACTGAGCGACTTGACTTTCTTTACTTTATTTCTTTCTATGTATGGATGTGAGAGTTGGACCCTAAAGAAATTGAATGCCAAAGAATTGATGCTTTTGTACTGTGGTGTTGGAGAAAGCTCTTGAGAGTCCTTTGGACAGTAAGGAGATCAAACCAGTCAGTCCTAAAGGAGATCAGTCCTGAATATTCATTGGAAGTACTGATGCTGAAGCTGAAGCGCCAACACTTTGGCCATGTGGTGCGAAAAGCTGACTCATTGGAAAAGACCCTGATGTTGGGAAATATTGAAGGCAGGAAGAGAAGGGGATGGCAGAGGATGAGAGGTGGGATGGCATCACCAACTTGATAGATNGAAGTACTGATGCTGAAGCTGAAACTCCAGTCCTTTGGCCACCTGATGTGAACTGACTCATTGAAAAAGACCCTGATGCTGGGAAAGGTTGAAGGCAGGAAGAAAAGGGGCAACAGAAGATGAGATGGTTGGATGGCATCACCAACTCAATGGACATGAGTTTGAGCATGCTCTGGGAGTTGATGGTGGACAGGGAAGCCTGGTGTGCTGCAGTCCATAGGGTTGCAAAGAGTTGAATGTGACTGAGTGACTGAACTGAACTGACACCCCAGGGTATTTGAAAGAATTGACGCATGAGATGTGGCCATTCTAGGCTGTCAAGTAGACATGCAGAACTGCTGAAATATTTTTAGCAAATCAGATTGGAGGTTTGGGATAGATACTTTTGACATCAGTACAAAGGATGGACTTGACAGTAGATTTCCCTTGGAAGGAAATCACATTAAACTCTTTTAATAGAACTCAGACTAAGGCAGGGTCATTTGGGACAAAGAAGAGAAGGTGAATACAAGAGACACTTCAGAAGTGTAACAGATGACATGGAATGGAAAATGACTCGGTCATAAAAAAGAATGAAAGTTTGCCATTTGCAGCAACAGGACGGAACGGGAGATTATCACACTAGGTGAAGCAAGTCAAAAAGAGAAAGGCAAATACCATATGATATCACTTACATGTGGAACCTAAAATATGACAAAGGAAACTATTTATGAAACAGAAAAAGACTCGCAGACAGAGCATAGACTTGTGATTAGCAAGGGAGAAGGGAGTGAGGGACAGATTGACTGGGAGTTCGGGATTTAATTGATGCAAACTATGTATACAGAATAGATAAACAACAATAGATATTCCTTACTATGTAACACGGGAAACTATGTTCAATTCCTTGAGATAACCCATAATGGAAAAGACTATAAAAAGAATGTACATATCTGTATAATGGACTCTCTTTGCTGTATAGCAGAAATTAACACAGTCATGTCCAATTCTGCATCCCCAGGGACTGTAGTCCAGCAGGCTCCTCTGTGCTAGAAATTTTCCAGGCAAGGACACTGGAATGGGTTGCCATTTCTTTTCTCCCCAGGGATCAAACCCGTGTCTCTTGTGTCTCCTGCACTGGCAGGCAGATTCTTAACCACTACCACCATCTAGACCCCCAGTACAAAGCTGTAAATCAACTATATTTCAGGAACAAAAGTAGAAAAGGAGTTTTAAAAAGAAGCATGACAGATGGATCTTAGTGACCAACTGGATGTGAAATGATATGAAAAGGAAAAAACCTGAGGAAACCTAAGGATGGTCTTTGCCCTCTGGCCTGGCTACCTGGCTGAATGGGGATGGGAAAGCTTGGCAGGGGAAGCAGATTGGGGAATATATAGTGGTTCTGGGGGCTGTGGATCAGGATGGATCTGCAGGCCTTCTGCTCAGCTTGGCACTCAGCAGAGTAGTCACTCACACACAGAAATGGCAGCAAGGGATGGTTTGGGGAACTGTAAAACCTGTTCAAAAATTCTCCATAGACTCCCTGCCTGAAGCCATCTCCAATGAATAAACTAAGGGAAAAGGCTGTCCGTCTTATAGAAACACAGCCTCAACACTGGTCCTTTACCCCATCTCCCAACCAAACTGACTCCCCAGGGGCTTATTCCATCTTGGTTGAAAAAAGCAAAGGAAAGAAGAAGAGAGGAAGGGAAAGGAGAGAGGCAGGGATGGGAGGATGAGTTTGTTGAAGTTGAGCCGCATCCAGGTAAATGCCAAGTGGGTGGAAAGAAACAGAAGTCTAGAGTTTATCTAAAGACTAATTAGCCTGCTTATGAAACATAGATGTGGGAGTCCATGGGAAAAAGCGTCCAGACCCCGGGGAATAGATTCCATTCTAACAGGAGCCAGGCAGATGGGATAAGTGAGTGAAGGAAGTGAGCAATAGGTAAAAGAGAGACTGTGGAGCAGTGAGAAAGGGATTTTTTGGTGAATCTGTGAACATAGGCTTTATCCAAAGGCACTGCTGTCTCTCTGCTCTCATGGATCGTGGCCATGTGAGGATGCAGTCTCAGTGCTACCAATTCTGATTTTACCAAGACAGAGCATATATCTAGTTTTATTTTGTTTTTGTTTTAATGAGAAACCTTTTCTGTTTTAAATATTAGCAACTAATTCCATTCTTTTGAATCAAGGTACAAGACAAACAGAACGAATCTCCAGCCCAGAACAAGGAGAGGGACCAGCAGGCGGCAAACTCTCATGAAGAGTGAGAATAGACCTATGACTCCTTAGAGAAGAACAACACTTAGGGATGAACGAGAGGAAATGCCAGTGAATGCGGTGTCAAAAAAGCAGAAGCAGAGAGTAACACGAGATGAACAGAGCCCCAGACATGAAAGGAGGGCAGGATTTCCTGAAAGAGGGAGTGATAGATGATGATTTCACAATGGATCAGAGTTGTGAAGAATTCCTCTGAGCGAGGAGGTTGCTGATGAGACTCCAAGAATTGCGGTTGAGGAACAGATGTAGACGGAGAAGGCAATGGCACCCGACTCCAGTACTCTTGCCTGGAAAATCCTATGGACGGAGGAGCCTGGTGGGCTGCAGTCCATGGGGTCGCTGAGAATTGGACACGACTCAGTGACTTCACTTTCACTTTTCACTTTCATGCATTGGAGGAAATGGCAACCCACTCCAGTGTTCTTGCCTGGAGAATCCCAGGGACGGGGGAGCCTGGTGGGCTGCCATCTATGGGATCACACAGAGTCGGACACGACTGAAGTGACTTAGCAGCAGCAGCAACAGATGTAGAAGCAACAGTTAAGGAATGAATTGTAAGGACTTCCCTGATAGAAGACTCTGTGCTTCCACTGCAGGGTCACAGCTTCGATCCCTGGTTGGAGAGCTAAGATCTTCCATCCCATATGATGTGGCAAAAAAAAATTTTTTTTTGGGAATTAATTGTAGAATTCACTGAGAATGTGAAGGTCACAAGTAGAGACTAATCATTCAATCATTCTTCTATCGATAGGAAGAAAGGGAAGGAAGTATTTGAGGGAAGATGGACTTAAAAGAAGTTTTTTGTTTTTTGTGTTTTTTTTTTTTTGACAGTCAAGAAGAATTGACTGTGTTGGTTGGAAAGAAGGAAGAGATTAGAAAGAGGGAGATCAAAAAGGCATGCAAATAATGGAGAATGCCAAGTTCTGGAAAAGGCTTCAGGAGATGAAGGATACGGATTGACCAGTGACCCTCAACCAGAGGGACCAGCTTGTCTTCTAAAGCAGGAGGGAAGACGTACCATGACATGAAGAGGGAATGAAGTATTGATAGGGGCACTGAGGCTGGCGTCGAGGGCATTCTCATGTCACAGTCTACGCTTGTACTGAGGAGGGTGTCTCCTGAGAGCGCTGAGGTTGTGGCAAGAGATGTCAGAGAATGGAGGAGGTTTGGAGAGCCATCGTGGAGCAGGGCAGAAAGAAATAACTAGGCGTACATAAAGGCATTGTCGGCATAGCCATCGAGGAAAGCAAGATTTTCAGCAAACCCTGACCACCCAGGAGTGGTTGGGAATTGGGGATGTGACCAGATCACCTGGGTCTGGGCACTGGGAGGTGGGGGAACAGAGTGGTAGAAATGAGAGAACTGGTGTGCTGGAGAGGGTGTGACCAACCCCGGGCTGGGCTGGGGAGGAAAGGAAGCCAGGTAGGGGCCACGGGATGGAGAGGAGCTGACACAGTGACACAGCGTGGCTGAAGGGGAAGGGAGTGGAAGGCTGTGGGCAAAGAAAGGGATTACTCAGTTCAGCACCACGAAATGGAGAAGTTCAGGGAGATAAGAGTCCAGAGAGTGGCCGTGGGGCGGGGTCCTGAAATGAAGGGGCAAGGAAGTCATTTGAAGAGGGACCCACGGCATGTTAGAGAACATCCCTGTTCGTGGGTTTCCATCCCTTAACCTTTTCCGTCCCTTCCACCTGCTCACCAAGCCTTCCATTTACAGTGGATGGAGGTGATCTCGAGAGGTGAGCTACAGGATGATGGGAGAGGAAAACAACCAGGAGAAGGATGGAAGTGTTGGAACATAAAGAAGAATGACCTTGGAGGGGAGACCTGTCAAGTTTAATCCCGGCACTCTTATTTCTCAGACCCCTTGTCTTCGAGCAAGTCAGCTTCTAAGCCTCGGTTGCCTCATCTGTGGAAGGGGGATGATAATTCCTGTCTCCCCCATAGTGCTCTTGCTGATCACACAGTTTAATGAATCGTAAAGCACACATCATGAACTGCACACAAGCTCTAGAAGGCGTTTAGTAGATATTTAAGACTAATGTCTACCACTGTCGTGAAACCAAAACCATACAAGGGAAAAGTAGGTCATGATTTTGGAATATAAGTGCAGCCTAATTGCATGGGAGTGGGGGAAAGAAGCGGGGCACGTGGTGGACTGGAGCAGTGAGCTGTCAACAGCAATGAACTATGTGTGTCTGGAACTGACGTAGTCTTTTTCATCATCTCAAGGCAAAAACAGTTCATGTCTCTTTTACTATGTTCAGTTCATCCTTAGAGCCCCAAGTGGTCCAAATTGGGAGGAAGAGTAATTGTTGACACTTAGATGCCCCTTCCCAGTCTCCCAATATTGCCCGAGAATGGTGGAGACCTATTCCGGGCAGCTGACAAGTACAACTGCTAAATTTTACACCAAGTGAGAGCTAGGTGATCTGACTCACCAATCAGTGGCCAGGGCTCTTGTCTGCCATTGACTTCATCCCTGCACCAAGGGGTAACTGTGAACAGCTGATCCCCCACCACCCAAAGGGGTTCCCAGCTCCTTGCGCTAATGATGCCACCTCTGTTCTTGACCATGATGCAGCAGCATCAGTTTAAACTCACAGATTTGACCATTGCCCCTAAAGCGTGATTACTGCACCCATAGTGTCAGGGAGGACGGTCCAGATGGTCTCCCCACCTCAGCCCTCACCCCGTGAATTCTCAGTCTGAGTTTGGGACTTGGGTCACCGATCCATTTGGAACCTCTTCAGACTCAAAGCGTCTCAAAATTTTAAACTCTAAAGAAAGGGTCTCAATTCCTCTCCTCTTAGGAGGTCTCTTAGTCCTTATGCAAATGTCTGTTTGGTCCCTTTGCTCCCTGTGTCCAGCACTGCATCACCAGGGGTCTTTGGAGGGGCAGCTTTCTCTTTGGCCACCAAAGCTTCTTCCCTTCCTTCCTTCCTCCAGGGCAAAAAGTGCCTATTTACAATGAGGGCCTCAGCAAAATTTCCCTAAACAAAGAAATGTTTCTTCCAGAGGAAAAAATAGCTGGCAGTCTCTCTGGGAAATGTTAAGATCCATGACCAGGCACTTCCCACAACACCACACACACACACACACACACACACGCACACACACACACACACACACACGCACACGCACACGCACATGCACACACACAGCTTGCCTGCACTGATTTATAAATTCTCTAAAATCCTGGCAAAATTTTTCCCCCTATTTTAATTAAAGCAGAGCAGGGATTTTCAGTCTGGGATCTCTACGGTACCTTCTAGCTCTAATTATTTCCTCCTAATTTATTCATGATTACATATTTGTCGCATCTGTACTGCTGAGCGCTGATGCTGGGATACAGGACAAAAATGCCTGCCCTCCTGCACGCCTGCCATTCCCACCCCACTATAAACAGCTCCAAGGGAAACAATGTAAAGTCCGCTTGCTACCCTGCTTATATTTTTGAGCAATCACTAAGCTACAGAACGGGGTTATTTCCTAACGCTTTGTTTTACGGTCCTCTAATCTAAGCCAGAAGAGTTGTGTGTGCTTTGCAGAACAATTACCTTCCAACTTTTCTCTCTCCCTCAGACAAATACCCTCAGCATCTGCATTCAGACTTTTTCTCAGACTCCAGTTTACAGCAGGGGTCCCCAGCCTCCAGGATCTAATGTCTGATGGATGATCTGAGGTGGAGTTGATGTAGTAATAATAAAAGGAAAGCGCACAATAAATGTAATGAGCTTGAATCATCCTGAAACCATCATCCCCCCCACCCTACCCCATCCATGAAACAAAAGCGGTTCCTAGTGCCATTAAGGTTGGGGACCTCTGATTTACAGTAAATGCAGGAAGAGCTTTTGAGTGTAGTCAGTGCTTTGCAACCTGGGGCTCCACCAGTGAGCCAGGGAAGCTGCTAACAAAGAAAGAGGGTTTTTTTTGGCAACTGAAGTTTCGCTTTTTCTGCATGCAAAGTTTTGCAGCCAGGAAGGAGAAACAGCTCATCCCCAAAGAGGGTTTTATGGGGCCCCGGAAAGCTACCATTTGGTGGCAGCCCAGGCACTGTTCCCCCAGCCCTACCACTATCTCTTCCCCAAATAGAAGTGGGGAACTTGGTAAACCAAAATTCTTGCTTCTCATTTCCCTGTCTGATACTCAGCCCANTGCCAACAAAGGTCCATCTAGTCAAGGCTATAGTTTTTCTAGTGGTCATGTATGGATGTGAGAGTTGGAATATAAAGAAAGCTGAGAGCCAAAGAATTGGTGCTTTTGAACTGTGATGTTGGAGAAGACTCTTAAGAGTCTCTTGGACTGCAAGGAGATCCAACCAGTCCATCCTAAAGGAGATTGAACCTGAGTGTTCATTGGTAGGACTGATTTTGAAGCTGCCACTCCAATACTTTGGCCACCTGATGTGAAGAGCAGACTCATTTGTACAGATCCTGATGCTGGGAAAGATTGAGAGCAAGAGAGGGGGACAACAGAGAATGAGATGGTTGGATGGCATCACCAATCAATGGGCATGGGTTTGGGTGGATTCCAGGAGTTGGTGATGGACAGGGAGGCCTGGAATGCTGCAGTTCATGGGGTCACAAAGGGTCGAACACGACTGAGTGACTGAACTGAACTGAACTGAGGGCTGACCCTGAAGGCAGTGTAAGGGACAAACCCCCAACCACCCTCAGGTCTTGCCTGAGACCCCACTCCCTGCCCCAGTCACCCTGGGTTGGGTCACTGCAGGTGGATTTTCCCCTTTCTTTTCCCGTAAGCTATCTCCTCCTAACTCCCTCCCAAATATCCTTGGTTCTTTCATGCATATAAACCTGGGGCAGTTCCACAAAGCACACAGAAATGTCTGCTGAACTTTGGGGTGAATGCTGCTTCGGTTTATTTTTATACCCAGCCCACCTTACTATGGATGCTCAGTCATCCCTTCTGGAAAACAAGTTGCATGTTGGGCTCACTTTTCCCATCCTCCACCCCTAGCCCACTACCTGGTGCTCTGCATAGAATAGATGCTAACTGTTTGCATGTCCTAACAAGGAGCCAGTGCGGTATCTGAGAGGTGGTGCTGCACTGAGAACCCAGATGTGGACAAATTCCCACAAACTTTGCATGTCACTTTGGGCCTGTCACAGCCTCTTTCTTGGCCTCAGTTTCTCCATCTGTGAAACAGGAAGCTGATCTGTAAGCTTCTGTTTTTATCTGACATTCTGTGCAAGAATAAAGAATGGGGTCCCGTGGCTAAGACTCTGCTCCTAATGCAGGGAGCCTGGGGTTCGATCCTTGGTCAGGGAACTAGATCCCACATGCCACAACTAAGACCTGGCATAGCCAAATAAATAAATATTTAAACAAAGTCTTAAAGAATGAATTTCTCATCCTTGAAAGGCAAGGGATCTCAGAGTCGGGGTCCTGGCAAAATAAGCGCTCATCTCCCAAGCTCAGAGCTAATGTGGAGCAGCTAAAGAAGCCTGGGGAGGTATCTAGAAAGTACACAAAGCTTCCTGTGCATCTCACTCAAAGGCCTGAGCTGGAGGAGCATCGCGAGCAGAGGGAAGCATGCCCCTGCTAGGGGCAGAGGGAAGAGCAAGCAAACTGGGGAAGGGACCAAGGCAAGGGTTAGATGCTGGCTTCAGATATTTCTAGAAAGCTCACTCTTAATTCCTCTTTCCTTTACCCCTGACCCTGAGTGGGAGTCTTGGCCTATGATCAAGGTCCACTCAGAGGATCCTGGGTGGGAGGTGGGGGTGTCAGCCCACTGGGAGGAAGGAAGGAAGGATTATTCACCATGAGGAACTTTTCCACTCCTCATCTGTGCGTTGTTGAGGAGGGGGTCCCAGGGGAAGTGGGGTTTCTGGAGAACAGCAAAACCTTGACTCCGCCTCCTCCCCACACCCCCTGCTCCCCAGCCTTTCCCTTGTAGCTCTCAAGCAGGGGCCAAGCCAGATCTTGCACTGGGATGTTCCCAGCACAGCCCCACGTGAGACATCTCTGGCTGGCTTCAAGCCCAGCATCTGGAATGCAGGCTCCAGCCAAGTGCTTTCTTTTCCAAGGAATCTGGGAACTTCCAAAGCTATCTCAGAGTGGAAATTTTCATTCATTTCTCCCACACAGTGACTGACCCTCCGGCTGGGAAGAACAGCTATTGTTGACAGAGCAGAAGTGAAAGGGAGATGGCCACCACCTTCCAGAAGACTTTCTCTTCTGATTCACAATTTCACCTTTGATCCTGCTTATTGCCTGACACTTGCAGTGATCCAGTCACTTTCCAAAAATGGTGATGCCTTCCTGAAGCAGTGACACAGCTTCAAATACTCAGAAATCTGTCTGAAAACTCGGGGGGGGGGG
>SJYA01002438.1:9447-50886 GCA_006410615.1 Neotragus moschatus | reverse complement strand
GTGGATTCCAGGAGTTGGTGATGGACAGGGAGGCCTGGAATGCTGCAGTTCATGGGGTCACAAAGGGTCGAACACGACTGAGTGACTGAACTGAACTGAACTGAGGGCTGACCCTGAAGGCAGTGTAAGGGACAAACCCCCAACCACCCTCAGGTCTTGCCTGAGACCCCACTCCCTGCCCCAGTCACCCTGGGTTGGGTCACTGCAGGTGGATTTTCCCCTTTCTTTTCCCGTAAGCTATCTCCTCCTAACTCCCTCCCAAATATCCTTGGTTCTTTCATGCATATAAACCTGGGGCAGTTCCACAAAGCACACAGAAATGTCTGCTGAACTTTGGGGTGAATGCTGCTTCGGTTTATTTTTATACCCAGCCCACCTTACTATGGATGCTCAGTCATCCCTTCTGGAAAACAAGTTGCATGTTGGGCTCACTTTTCCCATCCTCCACCCCTAGCCCACTACCTGGTGCTCTGCATAGAATAGATGCTAACTGTTTGCATGTCCTAACAAGGAGCCAGTGCGGTATCTGAGAGGTGGTGCTGCACTGAGAACCCAGATGTGGACAAATTCCCACAAACTTTGCATGTCACTTTGGGCCTGTCACAGCCTCTTTCTTGGCCTCAGTTTCTCCATCTGTGAAACAGGAAGCTGATCTGTAAGCTTCTGTTTTTATCTGACATTCTGTGCAAGAATAAAGAATGGGGTCCCGTGGCTAAGACTCTGCTCCTAATGCAGGGAGCCTGGGGTTCGATCCTTGGTCAGGGAACTAGATCCCACATGCCACAACTAAGACCTGGCATAGCCAAATAAATAAATATTTAAACAAAGTCTTAAAGAATGAATTTCTCATCCTTGAAAGGCAAGGGATCTCAGAGTCGGGGTCCTGGCAAAATAAGCGCTCATCTCCCAAGCTCAGAGCTAATGTGGAGCAGCTAAAGAAGCCTGGGGAGGTATCTAGAAAGTACACAAAGCTTCCTGTGCATCTCACTCAAAGGCCTGAGCTGGAGGAGCATCGCGAGCAGAGGGAAGCATGCCCCTGCTAGGGGCAGAGGGAAGAGCAAGCAAACTGGGGAAGGGACCAAGGCAAGGGTTAGATGCTGGCTTCAGATATTTCTAGAAAGCTCACTCTTAATTCCTCTTTCCTTTACCCCTGACCCTGAGTGGGAGTCTTGGCCTATGATCAAGGTCCACTCAGAGGATCCTGGGTGGGAGGTGGGGGTGTCAGCCCACTGGGAGGAAGGAAGGAAGGATTATTCACCATGAGGAACTTTTCCACTCCTCATCTGTGCGTTGTTGAGGAGGGGGTCCCAGGGGAAGTGGGGTTTCTGGAGAACAGCAAAACCTTGACTCCGCCTCCTCCCCACACCCCCTGCTCCCCAGCCTTTCCCTTGTAGCTCTCAAGCAGGGGCCAAGCCAGATCTTGCACTGGGATGTTCCCAGCACAGCCCCACGTGAGACATCTCTGGCTGGCTTCAAGCCCAGCATCTGGAATGCAGGCTCCAGCCAAGTGCTTTCTTTTCCAAGGAATCTGGGAACTTCCAAAGCTATCTCAGAGTGGAAATTTTCATTCATTTCTCCCACACAGTGACTGACCCTCCGGCTGGGAAGAACAGCTATTGTTGACAGAGCAGAAGTGAAAGGGAGATGGCCACCACCTTCCAGAAGACTTTCTCTTCTGATTCACAATTTCACCTTTGATCCTGCTTATTGCCTGACACTTGCAGTGATCCAGTCACTTTCCAAAAATGGTGATGCCTTCCTGAAGCAGTGACACAGCTTCAAATACTCAGAAATCTGTCTGAAAACTCGGGGGGGGGGGGGCAGGGGGGGGGAACACAGAAAACTTCTCTGAGTGACCATGTGCAAACAGAGGCCAGCTTGACCTGTCTCTGCCCGTAGCAAGAATCTGATCTTCTTACACAAAAATGAGATTTACTACAGAATGTCTACAGGGCCTTCAGTTAGGGGACAAGGCATGATAATAGCCTGGCAGAATTAGGAGAAACCGTTCTCAAGATCTCAACACCTTTATTTATTTATTGAGCTATCATAGTTCAACTCAGCTTTCTAAAACACTTTTTATTTTATATTGAAGTAGAGCCTTGGTTTCTAAGGCAAACCATTCAACATCACAGTAATTCAAGTCTATGCCCCAACCCCTAATGCCAAAGAAGCTGAAGCTGACCAGTATTATGAAGATCTATAAGACCTTCTAGTGTGTGTTAGTGTTAGTCAGTCATGTCTGACTCTTTGTAACCCCATGGACTGTAGCCAGCCAGGCTCCTCTGTCCATGGAATTCTCCAGGTAAGAATACTGGATTGGGTTTCCATTCTCTTTTCCAGGGGTCTTCCAGACCCAGGGATCAAACCCAGGTCTCCTGAATTACAGGCACATTCTTTACTGTCTGAGCTACCAGGAAAGACTGACCTTTTAGAACTAACACCAGGAAAAAGATGTCCTTTTAATAACAGGGGATTCGAATGAAAAACTAGGAAGTCAGGAGATACTTGGAGTAACAGGCAAGTTTGGCCTTGGGGTACAAGATGAAGCAGGGCAAAGGCTAAGAGATTTTTGTCAAAAGAACACATTGGTCACAGCAAACATACATTTCCAACAAGCCAAGAAATCACTCTACACATGGACAACAGAAGATCAATACCAAAATCAAATTTATTATATTCTTTACAGCCAAAGATGGAGAAGATCTATAGTCTGAAACACAAGACCTGGAGCTGACTGTGGCTTACATCATAAGCTCCTTATTGCAAAATTCAGGCTTAAATTGAAGAAAGTTGGTAAAGTCACTAGGCTATCTGGGTATGATCTGAATCTTATGATTATACAGTGTAGCTGAAGAATAGATTCAAAGGATTAGATCTGCTAGACAGAGTGCCTGAAGAACTACGGACGGAAATTCATAACACTGTACAGGAGGGGGTGACGAAAACCACCACCAATGAAAACAAAAGCAAGAAAGCAAAGTGGTTGTCTGAGGTGGCTTAACAAATAGTTGAGCAAAGAAGAGAAGTGAAAGACAAGAGAGAAAGAGACATCTAATTGAATTCAGGGTTACACAGACTAGCAAAGAGATAAGAAGGCCTTCTTAAAAGAACAGTGTAAAGAAATAGAGGAAAACAACAGAATGGCAAAGACTAGAGATCTCTCCAAGAAAATTGCAGATATCAAGGGAATATTTCATGCGAGGATGGGCACAATAAAAGACAAAGATGGTATGGACCTAACAGAAGCAGAGGAGATTAGGAAGAGGTGGCAAGAATACACTATACAAAAAAGGTCTGTAGTGACCAGGATAACCACAATGGTATGGTCACTCACCTAGAGCAAAACATCCTGGAGTGTGAAGTCAAGTGGGCCTTAGGAAGCATTTCTATGAACAAAGCTAGTGGAGGTGATGGAATTCCAGCTGAGCTATTTCAAATGCTAAAAGATGATGCTGTGAAAGTGCTGCACTCAATATGCCAGCAAATTTAGAAAACTCAGCAGTGGCCACAGGACTGGAAAAGGTCAGTTTTCATTCCAATCCCCAAAAAATACAGTGCCAAAGAATGTTCAATGTACCACACAATTGCACTCATTTCACATGCTAGTAAGGTTATGCTCAAAATTCGTCAACTTAAGCTTCAGCAGTATGCAAACTGAGAACTTTCAGATTACAAACTGGATTTAGAAAAGGCAGAGGAACCAGAGATCAAATTGCCAACATCCATTGGATCATAGACAAAGCAAAGGAGTTCTAGAAAAGCATCTACTTCTGCTTCATTGATTACACTAAAGTCTTTGACTGTGGATCACAACAAACTGTGGAAAATTCTTAAAGAGATGGGAATACCACCTTACCTGTCTCCTGAGAAATTTGTATGCAGGTCAAGAAGCAATAGTTAGAACTGGACGTGGAACAACGGACAGGTTCCAAATTGGAAAAGGGGTATGTTAAGGTTGTATATTGTCACCCTGCTTATTTAACTTATACGCAAGAGTACATCATGTGAAATGCTGAGCTGGATGAAGCACAAGCTGGAATCAAGATTTCCGGGAGAAATATCAACAAGAAATATCAATCAATATCAATATCAGGTACACTAATGATACACTCTAACAAGGATGAGATGGCTGGATGGCATCACTGACTCGAGGGGCGTGAGTCTGAGTGAACTCTGGGAGTTGGTTATGGACAGGGAGGCCTGGCATGCTGCGATTCATGGGGTCGCAAAGAGTCGGACACGACTGAGCGACTGAACTGAACTGAACTGAACGGCAGAAAGTGAAGAGGAACTAAAGAACCTCTTGATGAGACTGAAAACGAAGAGTGAAAAAGCTGGCTTGAAGCTCAACTTTCAAAAATGAAGATCCTAGCATCCAGTCTCATCACTTCATGGAAAATAGAAGGGGAAAATATGGAAGCGGTGACAGATTTCATTTTCTTGGGCTCCAAAATCACTGAGGATGGTGACTACATCCATGAAATTAGAAGACACTTGCTCCTTGGAAGGAAAGTTATGATGAACCTAGAGAGTATATTAAAATCAGAAAGGCCATTCCAGACTCTTGGGTGTAATTCCAAAAGGCAGGACAAAGAAAACAGATTAACTTGTGTACTTCTTTGCTTCCACTCCTCCTGTAGCCCTATTTGCCTTCTGTCTGACTCTAACTCCCTCCCACGGTGCCCCCAACTTAGGTTGAAATCTCTGTTTGGCTCAGTGCCAATGACTCAGTCCATTCTTACTGAACGAATCAAGTGTTTTCAGGAATGGAGACTATGTGGAACTTCAGGCATGTATTCCCAGACCATCTCTTAGATTCTCTAGGAAACCAATATCCATCCTGAGACATTAAGCCCAGCGCCAGGAAGTAGGGATTCTGGTATCCAAGTGTCCTGGGTGAGAATCTCAGCCCCACCTGCTACTACCTGTGAGATCCTAGACAAAGCTAGTTAACTTCCATTTCAACATAAAGCAAGTTGGGTTGTTTGGAGGACCAATGAGACAATGTCGCCAGTCACCCCAGCACATGGTCTGGCTCCTGGGAAACACTCAATAATGTCAGCTACTCCTCTTTGCCATTACTGACCATTAACTAGGGACTAGACACAGTCATTTGTTCAATAGAACCCATTTCTTATTATGAATACAGTGATCCACTGCTATATTTATTAAATGGATAACCAACAAAGACTTTCTGAATAGCACAGGAAACTCTGCTCATTGTTATGGGGCAGCCTGGATGGGAAGGGAGTTTGGGGGAGAATGGATCTATGTATCTGATGACTGAGTCTCCTTGCTGTCCACCTGAAACGATCACAGCATTGTTAATCAGCTATACTCCAATATAAAATTAAAAGTTTANTTATTCACCATGAGGAACTTTTCCACTCCTCATCTGTGCGTTGTTGAGGAGGGGGTCCCAGGGGAAGTGGGGTTTCTGGAGAACAGCAAAACCTTGACTCCGCCTCCTCCCCACACCCCCTGCTCCCCAGCCTTTCCCTTGTAGCTCTCAAGCAGGGGCCAAGCCAGATCTTGCACTGGGATGTTCCCAGCACAGCCCCACGTGAGACATCTCTGGCTGGCTTCAAGCCCAGCATCTGGAATGCAGGCTCCAGCCAAGTGCTTTCTTTTCCAAGGAATCTGGGAACTTCCAAAGCTATCTCAGAGTGGAAATTTTCATTCATTTCTCCCACACAGTGACTGACCCTCCGGCTGGGAAGAACAGCTATTGTTGACAGAGCAGAAGTGAAAGGGAGATGGCCACCACCTTCCAGAAGACTTTCTCTTCTGATTCACAATTTCACCTTTGATCCTGCTTATTGCCTGACACTTGCAGTGATCCAGTCACTTTCCAAAAATGGTGATGCCTTCCTGAAGCAGTGACACAGCTTCAAATACTCAGAAATCTGTCTGAAAACTCGGGGGGGGGGGGGCAGGGGGGGGGAACACAGAAAACTTCTCTGAGTGACCATGTGCAAACAGAGGCCAGCTTGACCTGTCTCTGCCCGTAGCAAGAATCTGATCTTCTTACACAAAAATGAGATTTACTACAGAATGTCTACAGGGCCTTCAGTTAGGGGACAAGGCATGATAATAGCCTGGCAGAATTAGGAGAAACCGTTCTCAAGATCTCAACACTTTTATTTATTTATTGAGCTATCATAGTTCAACTCAGCTTTCTAAAACACTTTTTATTTTATATTGAAGTAGAGCCTTGGTTTCTAAGGCAAACCATTCAACATCACAGTAATCCAAGTCTATGCCCCAACCCCTAATGCCAAAGAAGCTGAAGCTGACCAGTATTATGAAGATCTATAAGACCTTCTAGTGTGTGTTAGTGTTAGTCAGTCATGTCTGACTCTTTGTAACCCCATGGACTGTAGCCAGCCAGGCTCCTCTGTCCATGGAATTCTCCAGGTAAGAATACTGGATTGGGTTTCCATTCTCTTTTCCAGGGGTCTTCCAGACCCAGGGATCAAACCCAGGTCTCCTGAATTACAGGCACATTCTTTACTGTCTGAGCTACCAGGAAAGACTGACCTTTTAGAACTAACACCAGGAAAAAGATGTCCTTTTAATAACAGGGGATTCGAATGAAAAACTAGGAAGTCAGGAGATACTTGGAGTAACAGGCAAGTTTGGCCTTGGGGTACAAGATGAAGCAGGGCAAAGGCTAAGAGATTTTTGTCAAAAGAACACATTGGTCACAGCAAACATACATTTCCAACAAGCCAAGAAATCACTCTACACATGGACAACAGAAGATCAATACCAAAATCAAATTTATTATATTCTTTACAGCCAAAGATGGAGAAGATCTATAGTCTGAAACACAAGACCTGGAGCTGACTGTGGCTTACATCATAAGCTCCTTATTGCAAAATTCAGGCTTAAATTGAAGAAAGTTGGTAAAGTCACTAGGCTATCTGGGTATGATCTGAATCTTATGATTATACAGTGTAGCTGAAGAATAGATTCAAAGGATTAGATCTGCTAGACAGAGTGCCTGAAGAACTACGGATGGAAATTCATAACACTGTACAGGAGGGGGTGACGAAAACCACCACCAATGAAAACAAAAGCAAGAAAGCAAAGTGGTTGTCTGAGGTGGCTTAACAAATAGTTGAGCAAAGAAGAGAAGTGAAAGACAAGAGAGAAAGAGACATCTAATTGAATTCAGGGTTACACAGACTAGCAAAGAGATAAGAAGGCCTTCTTAAAAGAACAGTGTAAAGAAATAGAGGAAAACAACAGAATGGCAAAGACTAGAGATCTCTCCAAGAAAATTGCAGATATCAAGGGAATATTTCATGCGAGGATGGGCACAATAAAAGACAAAGATGGTATGGACCTAACAGAAGCAGAGGAGATTAGGAAGAGGTGGCAAGAATACACTATACAAAAAAGGTCTGTAGTGACCAGGATAACCACAATGGTATGGTCACTCACCTAGAGCAAAACATCCTGGAGTGTGAAGTCAAGTGGGCCTTAGGAAGCATTTCTATGAACAAAGCTAGTGGAGGTGATGGAATTCCAGCTGAGCTATTTCAAATGCTAAAAGATGATGCTGTGAAAGTGCTGCACTCAATATGCCAGCAAATTTAGAAAACTCAGCAGTGGCCACAGGACTGGAAAAGGTCAGTTTTCATTCCAATCCCCAAAAAATACAGTGCCAAAGAATGTTCAATGTACCACACAATTGCACTCATTTCACATGCTAGTAAGGTTATGCTCAAAATTCGTCAACTTAAGCTTCAGCAGTATGCAAACTGAGAACTTTCAGATTACAAGCTGGATTTAGAAAAGGCAGAGGAACCAGAGATCAAATTGCCAACATCCATTGGATCATAGACAAAGCAAAGGAGTTCTAGAAAAGCATCTACTTCTGCTTCATTGATTACACTAAAGTCTTTGACTGTGGATCACAACAAACTGTGGAAAATTCTTAAAGAGATGGGAATACCACCTTACCTGTCTCCTGAGAAATTTGTATGCAGGTCAAGAAGCAATAGTTAGAACTGGACGTGGAACAACGGACAGGTTCCAAATTGGAAAAGGGGTATGTTAAGGTTGTATATTGTCACCCTGCTTATTTAACTTATACGCAAGAGTACATCATGTGAAATGCTGAGCTGGATGAAGCACAAGCTGGAATCAAGATTTCCGGGAGAAATATCAACAAGAAATATCAATCAATATCAATATCAGGTACACTAATGATACACTCTAACGAGGATGAGATGGCTGGATGGCATCACTGACTCGAGGGGCGTGAGTCTGAGTGAACTCTGGGAGTTGGTTATGGACAGGGAGGCCTGGCATGCTGCGATTCATGGGGTCGCAAAGAGTCGGACACGACTGAGCGACTGAACTGAACTGAACTGAACGGCAGAAAGTGAAGAGGAACTAAAGAACCTCTTGATGAGACTGAAAACGAAGAGTGAAAAAGCTGGCTTGAAGCTCAACTTTCAAAAATGAAGATCCTAGCATCCAGTCTCATCACTTCATGGAAAATAGAAGGGGAAAATATGGAAGCGGTGACAGATTTCATTTTCTTGGGCTCCAAAATCACTGAGGATGGTGACTACATCCATGAAATTAGAAGACACTTGCTCCTTGGAAGGAAAGTTATGATGAACCTAGAGAGTATATTAAAATCAGAAAGGCCATTCCAGACTCTTGGGTGTAATTCCAAAAGGCAGGACAAAGAAAACAGATTAACTTGTGTACTTCTTTGCTTCCACTCCTCTTGGAGCCCTATTTGCCTTCTGTCTGACTCTAACTCCCTCCCACGGTGCCCCCAACTTAGGTTGAAATCTCTGTTTGGCTCAGTGCCAATGACTCAGTCCATTCTTACTGAACGAATCAAGTGTTTTCAGGAATGGAGACTATGTGGAACTTCAGGCATGTATTCCCAGACCATCTCTTAGATTCTCTAGGAAACCAATATCCATCCTGAGACATTAAGCCCAGCGCCAGGAAGTAGGGATTCTGGTATCCAAGTGTCCTGGGTGAGAATCTCAGCCCCACCTGCTACTACCTGTGAGATCCTAGACAAAGCTAGTTAACTTCCATTTCAACATAAAGCAAGTTGGGTTGTTTGGAGGACCAATGAGACAATGTCGCCAGTCACCCCAGCACATGGTCTGGCTCCTGGGAAACACTCAATAATGTCAGCTACTCCTCTTTGCCATTACTGACCATTAACTAGGGACTAGACACAGTCATTTGTTCAATAGAACCCATTTCTTATTATGAATACAGTGATCCACTGCTATATTTATTAAATGGATAACCAACAAAGACTTTCTGAATAGCACAGGAAACTCTGCTCATTGTTATGGGGCAGCCTGGATGGGAAGGGAGTTTGGGGGAGAATGGATNCAGCTACTCCTCTTTGCCATTACTGACCATTAACTAGGGACTAGACACAGTCATTTGTTCAATAGAACCCATTTCTTATTATGAATACAGTGATCCACTGCTATATTTATTAAATGGATAACCAACAAAGACTTTCTGAATAGCACAGGAAACTCTGCTCATTGTTATGGGGCAGCCTGGATGGGAAGGGAGTTTGGGGGAGAATGGATCTATGTATCTGATGACTGAGTCTCCTTGCTGTCCACCTGAAACGATCACAGCATTGTTAATCAGCTATACTCCAATATAAAATTAAAAGTTTAAAAAACAAACAAAAACAAATGCAGTGATTGGCAGACAGTTCTTCCCCAAAGTCCCATATGTTTCAAAGACATTGTCTCCAAGACTCTTTGAGAAAGAAGGGTCAGCAAGGCCTTCCATGCCCACTGGGCAAAGCCGAGCAAGCTCAGAATCACGAGGCAGTGGAACTGGGGGAGTCGAGGCCTGCATCCGAGGCTTGGCTCAGCCACCGGCATGCCTCAAGGAATTCTGTCATATTTGTGAAAGAAAAGAGTTCAATGAAACGAACACTAAGGTCTTTTAGGTGTTATGATGGATTCTGGGTTGGATGATGGACGGATGATGGATTCATAAGTTGCAGCATGAAGGCAGCCGTTCTAATTCCAGGAAGACTGTCCTTTGACTCACGCCTTCTCCTTGGGAATCCTAAAGAAGCTGGGATAACAATTGCCATAGCCGAGGACACGCCTCTTGTCTTGTCTTGTCTGCCTGCCACGCTAACCACGGGCTCCAGATTCCTGTAATAACTTAACCACAAGGAATGTCCTCAGCTCCCTTTCAGATGTCTGCTGATTCTGCAGGGACTAAAACCAGAGGGCATCCAGATATATGACCAGGCAGCCAGCTGGAGAATGTGCCCCTTCCTCTCGAAGTATGTCCTAGTCGTGTCGGCACAGACACTGGGTTTTGTTTAGGGGGGAACTTGAACAGATTCCTTAACTCCTCTGTACCCTGGCTTTCTGACTATAAAATGGAAATGAACAATACCTAATGGATGGGGTTGGAGTACTGAATATTCCCAGTTTAGAGTTAGGTACTGCATGAGTATTACATCCACGTGGTCTAGATGGCTTCTTCCACATCTTAAATCCGATGATTCTATTAATAGAATTCAGTTTTATAGTTAAAAAAAAAAAACCCTATAGTTCTACTAAGCTTCCCTTGTACCAGCATCCTACATTTTAAAGAGCAAACGGATTTCATACGCTGTTGGGTGCCTGCCAAGACTTCAGGACTCCGCCTTGGCTTGAAGGTCCCTGGGCTGCTGTTTGAGGGTGGACCAGTCATTTGCTCAATAGAACCCATTTCTTATTATGCATATAGTGACCCACTGCTATATTTATTAAATGGATATCCAACAAGGACCTTCTAAATAGCACAGGGAACTCTGCTCAATGTTATGTGGCAGCCTGGCTGAGAAGGGAGTTTGGGGGAGAATGCTTTCTTTCAGCATCCTTGTGACTTCTGTTTCCCTGGCTTCCTTTCTTTTCTCCAGAGTTTTCACTTCAGAAAAAGGGGAATCTTAAGAATAGACCATTTGGTTTACGTCTGCGGTCTCTCTGGACATAACTGCGCCCTGCCCCTCCCCCCTTTCTTTCGATCTCAGCTGCAAATGGAAAATTGCCCAGTCCTGACCCACTGCTTCGCTCTCCTACTTCCTGGAAATGTCCTGGCTGCTTCACTTGCTCAGCACGTTTAAGATTCCACTTCGTCATTCATTGAGGAGGATGCCGCCCAGGGCCAGCCCCACTCTATCACGGGCTCCACCCTCTCGGTTTTTTCAATAAAAGGCAGGCGGAGCCACTGGAGGAGCAGAGGCCAATCCAGAGACCAACAGCTCCCACGCTGAAGCTTGAATCCTCTTGCTGCAACATGAAGGTCTCCGCTGCTCTCCTGTGCCTGCTACTCACAGTAGCTGCCTTCAGCACCGAGGTGCTCGCTCAGCCAGGTGAGCCCCCTTCTCCTTCCCTCTGAAGCTCATCGCCCCCTCTCTGGGTCATGATGGGCCAGCGGAGCAGAAGGGTACCTGCACGCTCACGTCCACTACAAGATCAGGAAAATCTGAGAGGCAAAGGAGTGAGCTTGATCACACAGCTTCTCTTGGACGGTGCCTGGATGAGAATTCCAGCTGTAGACCTCAAATCCAGCTCCTTCCAGGATTCTGGCTCTGAAAACCTGAGCCCAGTGCAGTTACCGCCCTGGCTCCTTTCAGCAGCATTTGAGGACTGGGATATAAGGAGAGGGGGGTCTCTGGCAGGGTTTATCCAGATACTACGGAGACCAGAGGAGGAGATCTGAAATCTGGACTCCAGAGACTCAGTTTTGCAGAGGCAGTGGGTATCAGGGAAACTCACAACCAAGCATCCATTTCTTCTTAACCTAAAGAGGATGCTTAGCTAACTTTGATAACTTGGATTATTTGCTCCTACTAACAGAATTTCCCCAAATTATCTAGTTTTAACAAAGCCCTCTTCCCTCCGTTCATTGTCAGTGCTACACGCCCATTTTAGGGCTTAGGAAACTGAGTCCGTCTGATACTGTAGCTTTGAAGCACAAGCTGAAATATTAGGATTTAAGGGGTTCTCCCTGAACACCTGACTCCCTTTTGCCTTCTCCTTACTTTTCTTTTCTGCTCTGGTTGAGATTGGAAAGAACCTAGTCCATTCTAAAATGCTTTTTCTTTGTGGTTCTCTTTCCAGATGCAATTAACTCCCAAATCGCCTGCTGCTATAAATTCAATAAGAAAATCTCCCTGCAGAGGCTGACAAACTACAGGAGAGTCACCACCAGCAAGTGTCCCAAAGAAGCTGTGATGTAAGTTGAGCACACCAGCCCTCCATGATCCAGTTCTTCCTCAGGGGCAAGGGGCAAGGCTCACACCAACGTAACGTCAGAGAGTTACATGATCTAACCCGATATCCGAAAGTGCCCCACGTCACGCTCCCTCTGTGTGCTCATTCGGACCATCCTAGTTTCTTTGGCCTAAAGTCAGGATGGTTTCAACCGGGACATCTCTATGATCAACTTGCCATGGGCTCCCTTCTTCCACCTGCGTCCTCCTCGAGTTCCCTTGGCAGCTCCGGGGCAAATGGGCTACATTTGTAGGCTGAGATTTCAATGGCACTCCATCTAACCTTATCCCCTCTCTCTCCTCCGCAGTTTCAAGACCATCCTGGGCAAAGAGTTTTGTGCAGACCCCAACCTGAAATGGGTCCAGGACTCCATAAACCATCTCAACAAGAAAAACCAAACTCCGAAGCCTTGAGCACTCACTCCACAACCCAAGAATCTAAAGACAGTTTGTGTTTTTCTGGCTTTTCCTAAATGCCCTCTGATATTACCTTATTATAATTTTAAAGAGTATGAAGTTTATTGATGTGAAACATGGTGCCTTAAGTAATGTTAATCTTATTTAAGTTATTGATGCTTTAAGTTTATCTTCCATGACTACTAGTGTGTTTTGGTTTTTTTGGTTGTTCGTTTGTTTTCATGGAGATTGGGGCAAATTGCTTTCCTCTGTGAATCTCAAATCTATCCCTGGGATGGTGGAAGGGTCCTCGCAAGAATGATTAATGCAAGAACTGTTGGTTTTACATTCTCAGTCATTGTTAAAACTGCTATTGTGGAAATATATATTGTGTAACTATTGAAAAATACATATATATATATATTTTTGTACAAAACCTGACCGTTGGCATTTCCTTGAAGGAAACTTAAAAAACCGAGTATAATCTCGGTTGACGGGGGAGGAGCAGGGTTTCAAAGTGTGAGGCTCATGTTCGGGAAGAATACGAATGTGAACTGGCTGTGGTCTTTTTCACCAGGGGAGCTCATCTGAGTTCCTACATAAGAATTTTTAAGGCAGGACGCAATCAGGCTTCTCATCACTACCACGCCAGTTCCCAACACCATTTGCCCAGATCCCAGGGACCCTGGTCATCGGTTTAGCAGCCGCCAGCTCCCCACCATTGTTGTGTTCACAACCCTTGACCCCTGCCCTCACTCTCTCTCACAATCTATTGCAACTTCCCCCTAACTCAGTTACTTTCCCTTAATTTCTCCCCCTCCAATTAATCCTCCAGCCTGGAGCGATACAGACACTGTAGACATTGGGAAATAATCGTTGATAAGATTAATTAAGAAGATATGACGCAAACTTTGCCTTCCAATCCAGGGGCTGCGAGTTCAGTCCTTAGTTGGGGAGCTATAATAGCCCACACGTCTCAAGGCCAAAAAAAAAAAAAAAAAAAATTAAAAAACAGAAGCAACGTTGTAACAAATTCAATAAAGACTTCAAAAATGGTCCACATCAAAAAATCTTAAAAAAGGAAGACATGACTTGAACTTATCTTTGATGACTGAATGAGACTTTTCTAGAGAAATTTCCAGAGCATGAAGAAAAAGAGAGGGAGTTCCCTAGTGGTTCAGTCGTTAGGAGCCCATGCTCTTACTGCTGAGGACCTGGGTTCAATCCCTGGTGGGGAAACTAAAACCCCACAAGCTATGTGGGGTGAAAAGAAATAGAAAAAAAAAAAGGAAAAGAGCGAGAGCAAATACCTAGAGGTAAAAGTGATGTTGATGTGTCCACCAAAGAGGGAGAAAAACAATTAGATGGGAATTGACATCCATGCNCCCTGGTGGGGAAACTAAAACCCCACAAGCTATGTGGGGTGAAAAGAAATAGAAAAAAAAAAAGGAAAAGAGCGAGAGCAAATACCTAGAGGTAAAAGTGATGTTGATGTGTCCACCAAAGAGGGAGAAAAACAATTAGATGGGAATTGACATCCATGCATTTCAGGTGATAGGGAACATGAGAAATAAAGCTTGAGAAGAGAGTTTTAACTATCAAGGTGGCAAGTTAATATCCAACTTCGTAGGTTAAAAGGAGATGTTGGGAATGATTGGTCCAGTAAGAAAGGACACGCCTGTGCTCATAGGTTTGGAGATGGGTTTCAGTAAATGTACGTTATGGGCTTCACCCAGACCTGGACAAGTAGGGTCAAGAGAGAAGTTACTGCTGTGGTCCAGGCAAGAAATGGTGAAGGTCTGAATATGGAGTCTAAGAGGTAACACTGGAAGAATGAGCTGGACAGAGTGAAAGGCTGGGAGTGTTAGATGGAGCAGAAGGACCGTGGCTTAAGAGGAAGTCCCTTCTACAACTCACATTTTAAGGGGACAGCTTGTCTGAAACCAGAATGCATTGCTCTCCACCACTATCTCCCAGTCCCAGCTCCAGGAGCCCGCAATCATCCTGTTTAGATGGATGAACCTCTTCTTCCCGAGTGTCCACCTAAGATGTCTATTCTCTTGCATAGCATTTGATCTCCTTGTGAGGCATTTGACCCACGTAGACGCAGACAGCTCCTCCACTAAGGAAAGTGGATATCTTGCCCTATTGAATAAACTCTGCATGGTGAAATTGCAGATTCCCAGGCCACTCTGGTGGGGAGATGGGTGGTGTATCAAGTTAGACTAGGCAGTGCCTTTGGCAGCAGGGAGAACACTAACAGCAGGACACGGGGGTCCTAATCCCAGAACTGGCACTGACTCTCTCACCTAGGGCAGGTTGAATATTCTGAGTCTCCATTAGTAAAATGGGGATAATGTTGTACTGCTTCCTCAGCAGTTCAGTGGTAAAGAATTTGCCTGCCAGTGCAGAAGATGCTGATTCAATCCCGTCGGGAAGATCCTTTGGAGAAGGAAATGGCAACCCACTCCAGTACTCTTGCTTGGACAATTCCCTGCACAGAGGAGCCTGGTGGGCTACAGTCCATAGGGTTGCAAGAGTTAGACATGACTTAGTGACTAAACAACAAAACAACAATGATGTGTTACAAGCAGGAACTCAGAAGAACGTCAGTTTTGGGACCCAGGAGTGCGTCTTTTGGAAAGCTTTCATTTCTACCACCTAGAGCAGAATAAGAAGAGGGGATACTGCTTTCAGACTCCTGAGCCTGTCCTGGAGACCCTAATTCTGGCGGAGGGATTCCATCAAAGCTCCAAGGAACGCTCCCCAAATGCCCTGGGAGTATATCAGTCAACAGACAGCTCACTGGCAGCTATTAAAGGCACTTGTTGACCCTTGTGCCAGGTCCAACAGTCTCCCTTGCCCCTCCTTCCCTCCTCCAATCCTCAGCCTTGATCACTCAACTTCCAGTGGATGCCAGGAGGCAAAAACAGAGTGAGTGCAAACAAAGGGGGCATCAGCATCTAGCTTACTGAGCATCAGATCTTCTAATGTCATGCAGATTTGAAGTGAAGGGTCTGAAACAGCAGGAGGCTGAGGGAGGGGCCATGCATGTGCTCAAGTCCCCAAAATAATCTGTTCACATTTCCTCTTCAGGGCATATCTGTTCACTTTCAGAAAACCTTGGGTCCATTTGTTTCAGTGCCAGCTAAGCATGGGATTCCTTGCTCCTTGCACGATGAATCTCTCAGCACAAAGCTCTGGCAAGAGGCCCTGTTTTAGGAGGGGATGCCAAGTGTAGTGAATTCATATCCTGTAGCAGCCAAGGGGTCTGTTCCAGGAAACCTAGGCTTTTCTTATCATTCTCAAAATTCTCCCAACCTCTTCTCATTGCCCCATTCTAAAGCCACTGCTACATTTTTCAGTGTTTGTTCTAGCAGCACCCCTGGCTACCCACGCGTAGTGGTAAAGAACCTGCCTGCCAATGCAGGCACTTGGGTAAGACACTTGGGTTTGATCCCTGAGTCGGGAAAATCCCCTGGAGGACGCATCAACCCTCTCCAATATTCTTGCCTGGAGAATCCCCTTGGACAGAGGAGCTTGGTGGGCTATCGTCCATAGGGTTGCAAAGAATTGGACAGGACTGAAGCAACTTAGCACACATGATTGCATAGCAGTACTCCACTTCCAGGCACCAAAATCTGTATTTGTTTCTTGTTGCCGTTGTAATAAAGTAACATAAACTTAATGCCTTAAAACAACACAAATGCATTATCTTACAGTGCTGGAGATCGGACTTTTAAAATGGGTCCGGAGGGCTTCTAGAGGGCTTCCTTCTTGAGGCTCTAGGGGACAATCGGCTATTGTACCTGTTCCAACTTCTAATGTTTATTTATTTATTTATTTTTATTTACATGTTAAGCAGCTCTGTCTTGGTTGTCACAGGTGGGGTCTTTAGTTGCAGCACCTTTTCTAACTTCTAGAGGTTTTCTGCATCCCTTAGCTCCCAATCCCCCTTTCTCCATTCATAGCAACTTTAAGCAGGGGTAAGGATGGAGCTCTATAGGTCAAAGTTCACATATAGTGTTGAAATTGTGGTTTAGTTGCTAAGTCACTTCCAACTCTTTTGAGACCCCATGAACTGCAGCCCGCCAGGCTCCTCTGTCCATGGAATTTCCCAGGCAAGAATACTGGAGTGGATTGCTATTTCCTTCCCCAGGGGATCTTCCCGACCCAGGGGTGAAACTTGTGTCTACTGCCTTGGCAGGTGGGTTCTTTACCACTGAGCCACCAGGGAAGGAGAGAAGGCAACGGCACCCCACTCCAGTACTCTTGCCTGGAAAATCCCATGGACGGAGGAGCGTTATAGACTGCAGTCCATGGGGTCGTGAAGGATCGAACACAACTAAACGACTTCACCTTCACTTTTCACTTTCATGCATTAAATGAAATGGCAACTCACTCCAGTGTTCTTGCCTGGAGAACCCTAGGGATGGTGGAGCCTGGTGGGCTCAGTCGGACACGACTGAAGTGACTTAGCAGCAGCAGCAGCAGCACTAGGGAAGACCAGTATTGAAATTAAGATGGTGTTAACCTGAGCTAGGTTCTTACAGATGACAGTAACAACAGTAATCTTTGTTGTGCCCACTAAGACAATAACTCAAAAATATAGAATAAAAGAAAAAAGGAAATTAAATAGTACACTAGCAACTATGTAGCACACACACACACAATTTAAAGTAATGGAAAGAAGACTGAAGTCAGGAAGATGGCCAAATAAGACGTCCCTTGCTCATATATTGCCATCAATGAGTTTTGTACCCAGCCATGGACAAAAGTGCCTTTTTGGAGCTGTGAGATCCAGCACTGTATGCCAAGCAACCTGGGAGGAGTCCTGCCCACCCATTCACCCACATTAAGTCAAAAGCATACAGATCATGGTCCTGACTGTGAGATCTGCAGTAGCTTGTGAATTGGCACCTCATCCGTGGTTTGGAAGCCTTTGGAGAGCAGAGACTTAGACAATTACCCACAGATGACAGAGCCTTTGTGGAAGCCAAGTTTGTACTGGAGAAGTCCAGGTTTGCACACCACACAGTTGGAACAAAAAATTCAAGTTCAGATGCACTGGAGACAGTAAGAGGACCAGTTTCACGTTACATACATTACCATTCCCCCAAAGTGGTGCAACTCAGTGCCAAGAGAAAACTTCTTGGCTGGTGTGATTATTTTTCCTGGGAGGTTGGTGACTAGCGGGGTGGGAGGGAGGAAGTGAGGGTGTGAACTTCTCCAGTTTCCCAGCTATGTGGACACTGCTATGGAGACCCACTTCTTTCTTGCTCGACACAGAGTACTGAGTCCTGAGCTGCATGACCAGGGGTTAAGAAGAGGTTGGGAAAGCAGCAGGTAGAACTATGGGGGAGAGACTTTCCTGGTGGTTCAGTGGTTACGACTTTGCCCTCACAATGCAAGGGATGCAAGTTTGATCCCTGGTCAGGGGGCTAAAAGCTCAGATGCCTCCGGCCAGGAAAAAAAAAAAAAAACATAAAGCAGAAGTAACATTGTAATAAAAATTCAATAAAGAATAAAAATATGGTCTATATCAAAAAATATTTTAAAAAAAGAATTTAGGGGAGACATCAAGAGGGAGGCAGATCCTAGTAATTGCATTGCACATCCCAAAGATCTCAGCTGCAGATCCTTCTAAGAGGCCCGCATCACCACATGAGCCTCGCCCACATCCATACCCAACCTGTGGCTGGTTCCCAATGACGGTCCCTGAAAACGACTCGAGTGAGCTTCGACAGGCACCTAGGGAGCACACGCAATAAAAAACCTGCCTGAGCCTGGGCGCCACCTAGTGAGCACACGCAGAAAACCCGCCTGAATCTGCGCGCCAGGCAGAGACCTACCTTGGCTTTAGTTCTGCCCTTGAGAAAGCAAGCCAGGCTATCAGCACTTGGCCTGGTGTGAGGAAAGGAGGCAAGCAAGTTGAAGGATTCTGCCACAAGAGGGAGCTTAAAGCGTGCAGCAAGCATATATTTAGACGTTCTGAGACAGCGTCAAAATCCCTAAGTATTTCTCTCCTGAAGTCACTCAGTTACAACCTGAGAGTGTGACTGCTTCTTCAGATTCAAAGAAAGTGGGACTTCCCTGGTAGCCCAGTGGCTAAGACTCGGTGCTCCCAGTGCAGGAGGCCTAGGTACATCCCTGGCCAGGGAACTAAAGATCCTGAATGTCTGCAAGGAAGATCGAAGATCCCAAAGGCAGCAACTAAGACCTAGTGTAGCCAAATAAATAAATATTCTTTAAAAAAAAAAAAAAAAAACTTTGAAGAAAGTGACACAAGACTTCAAGAAATACGAAAAATCAAGGAAACATGACAGCATCAAAGGGTCACAATAATTTTCCAGTAACTGACTCCAAAGGCGTGGAGATCTATAACTTCCCTGAAAAAAGAATTTAACATGGTCTTTTAAAGACATCTCAATGAGCTACAAGAATGTGAAGAAAGACAATTCAACAAAATTAGGCAAAAAATGCACAACATGAGAAGTTTAACAAAGAGATAGAAACAAGTTTGTTTTTTTTTTTAAACTCTGGGGCTGGAGATACAGTGAATGAAATGAAAAATGCAATAGGTTCCATCAACAGCAGAATGGACCAAGAAGAAGAATTTGTAAAATAGAAGACAGGACCTTTGGAATTGTTAAAGGAGAAGGAAAAAGAAAAAGATTGAAGAATGACTTTGTGGTCTACAGAATAAAGAAACAATCTGTGAATTACTGAAGTCCGAGAAGGAGAAGAGATGGGGGAAAGAAAGCTTATTTAAAGAAATAGTGGCTAAGAACCTCCCAAATCTGTAGAGAGATTTAGTTATTCAAGTTGATGAAGTTCATAGGTCCCCAAACAAATTCAAAGAGACCTCTAAGACATATTTTAATAAAACTGTCAAAAATCAAAGACAAAGAGAGAATTTTTAAAGGAGCAAGAGAAAAGAAGCTTGCAACTTAAAAGAGCAACACCCATAAGGCTGTCAGTAGGTTTCTCACAAAGAAACTAACAGTCAGGAGAGTGGGATGTTATCAGCAAAGTGCTTAAACAACAACAACAAAAAAACCAAATTGCCAATCAAGAACACTCTCCCTGGAAAAGTTGTCCTTCAGAAATAAAGAGAAAGATTTCCCCAGATAAACAAAAACTGAAGGAATTTACTACCACTAGTACTGCCTTAGAAGAATGGCTGAAAGGAGTTCTGTAAATGGAAATAAAAAGACACAAATTAGTGGTATGAAAATACAGAACACATAAAGGTAATCGTATAGTCAAATTCAGAATACTCTAGTACTATAGTATAATTGTATATTAACAACTTATACTCTAATACCGGTGTTAAAGAACAAAAGTATTAAAAATAAATCTAGCCACAATAATTTGTTACACACAGAGAAGCTAATTGTAGCATAACAAACATAAAGAGGGATTAAGTAAGTAAATGGAGAAGCTCTATAGAGTCAGCAAAAACAAGACCAGGAGCTGACTGTGGCTCAGATCATGAACTCCTTATTGCCAAATTCAGACTTAAATCAAAGAAAGTAAGGAAAACCACTGAATCATTCAGGTACAACCTAAATCAAATCCCTCAGGATTATACAGTGGAAGTGACAAATAGATTCAAGGGCTTAGATCTGATAGACAGAGTGCCTGAAGAACTACAGATAGAGGTTCATGACATTGTACAGGAGGCAGTAATCAAGACCATCCCCAAGAGAAAGAAATGTAAAATGGCAAAATGGTTGTCTGAGGAGGCCTTACAAATAGCTGAGAAAAAGAAGAGAAACTAAAGGCAAAGGAGAAAAGGAAAGATATACCCATTGGAATGCAGAGTTCCAAAGAATAGCAAGAGGAGATGAGAAAGCCTTCCTCAGTGATCAATGCAAAGAAATAGAAGAAAACAATAGAATGGGAAAGACTAGAAATCTCAGCAATTCCACTGCTGGGCATACACACTGAGGAAACCAAAACTGAAAGAGACATGTGTACCCCAGTGTTCATCACAGTACTGTTTATGATAGCCAGGACATGGAAGCAACTTAGATGTCCATTAGCAGACTAATGGATAAGAAAGCTGTGGTACATATACACAATGGAGTATTGCTCAGCCATTAAAAAGAATACATTTGAATCAGTTCTAATGAGATGGATGAAACTGGAACCTATTATACAGAGTGAAGTAACCCAGAAAGAAAAACACCAATACAGTATACTAACACATATATATGGAATTTAGAAAGACAGTAATGGTAACCCTGTATGCAAGAGAGCAAAAGAGACACAGATGTATAGAACAGTCTTTTGGACTCTGTGGGAGAGAGAGAGGGTGGGATGACTTGGGAGAATGGCATTAAAACATAATATCATATATATGAATATCATATATATATATCATATATATCATATATATCATATATAATATCATATATGAAACGAATCACCAGTCCAGGTTCAATGCAGAATATAGGATGCTTGGGGCTGGTGCACTGGGACGACCCAGAGGGATGGTACAGGGAGGGAGGTGGGAGGGGGGTTCAAGATGGGGAACACGTGTACGCCCATGGTGGATTCATGTTGATGTATGGCAAAACCAATACAATCTTGTAAAGTAATTAGCCTCCAATTAAAATAAATAAATTAAAAAAAAAGAAAATTAGAGATACCAAGGGGACATTTCATGCAAATATTCATGGGTACAATAAAGGACAAAAATGGTATGGACCTAACAGAAGCAGAAGAGATTAAGAAGAAGTGGCAAGAATACACAGAAGAACTGTACAAGAACTATGCCTGGGTCTTCATGACCCAGATAACCATGATGGTGGGACCACTCACCTAGAGCCAGACATCCTGGAATGCAAAGTCAAGTGCACCTTAGGAAACACCACTATGAACAAAGCCAGTGGAGATGATGGATTTCCAGTTGAGCTGTTTCAAATCCTGAAAGATGATGCTGTGAAAGTGCTGCACTCAATATGCCAGCAAATTTGGAAAACTCAGCAGTGGCCACAGGAATGGAAAAGGTAAGTTTTCATTCCAATCCCAAAGAAANACACCACTATGAACAAAGCCAGTGGAGATGATGGATTTCCAGTTGAGCTGTTTCAAATCCTGAAAGATGATGCTGTGAAAGTGCTGCACTCAATATGCCAGCAAATTTGGAAAACTCAGCAGTGGCCACAGGACTGGAAAAGGTAAGTTTTCATTCCAATCCCAAAGAAAAGCAATGCCAAAGAATGTTCAAACTACCATACAGTTGCACTCATCTCACACGCTAGTAAAGTAATGCTCAAAATTCTCCAAACCAAGCTTTAACAGTATGTAAACTGTGAAATTCCAGATGATCAGACTGGATTTAGAAAAGGCAGAGGAACCAGAGATCAAATCGCCAGCATCTGTTGAATTATCAAAAAAGCAAGAGAATTCCAGAAAAAACATCTGCTGCTGTTGCTAAGTCACTTCAGTCGTGTCTGACTCTGTTCGACTCCACAGATNAATTCCAGATGATCAGACTGGATTTAGAAAAGGCAGAGGAACCAGAGATCAAATCGCCAGCATCTGTTGAATTATCAAAAAAGCAAGAGAATTCCAGAAAAAACATCTGCTGCTGCTGCTAAGTCACTTCAGTCGTGTCTGACTCTGTTCGACTCCACAGATGGCAGCCCACCAGGCTCCCCTGTCCCTAGGATTCTCCAGGCAAGAACACTGGAGGGGGTTGCCATTTCCTTCTCCAATGCACGAAAGTGAAAAGTGAAAAGGAAGTCGCTCAGTCATGTCTGACTCTTAGCAACACCATGGACTGCAGCCCACCAGGCTTCTCCATCCATGGAATTTTCCAGGCAAGAGTACTGGAGTAGGGTGCCATTGCCTTCTCCGAGAAAAAAACATCTACTTCTGCTCTATTGACTATGCCAAAGCCCTTGATTGTTTGGATCACAACAAATTGTGGAAAACTCTTAAAGAGATGGGAATATCAGACCACCTGGCCTGCCTCTTGAGAAACCTGTATGCAGGTCAGGAAGCAACAGTTAGNAGAGACATTTATTTCCCTGAGCACCACTTATTTAGGAGGGGAAAAAAAAGTTTCTCACCACTCTCTGCCATAAAACTGCATCATAAACCAAGGGCTCTACACTTGTGTAGAATGTCTCAATGTGTGCAGGGTGTCTATCTCGTCTTCTGTCTCTGTGGCGCCATCAGTACCACACTATCCTCATTACTATGACTTCACTTGCTAAAGCAAGAGCTCCCGTCTTAGTCTCATTCTTTAAGCCTGTCTTCTCCAATGTTGGCTACTGGTTTTCCACGTCTATTTAGAACCAATTAAGTTCTGTGAGATCCTTCCTGAGTGCAATGAATCTGTAGATCACTTTTTGGAGAATGAATACCTTAGAAGTATTTTCTCTTCCAAACATGAATGTGGCATATCTTTATGATTTATACTTAGTTATTTGACCTTTTCCATGATTTTAGTGNACTGGTTTTCCACGTCTATTTAGAACCAATTAAGTTCTGTGAGATCCTTCCTGAGTGCAATGAATCTGTAGATCACTTTTTGGAGAATGAATACCTTAGAAGTATTTTCTCTTCCAAACATGAATGTGGCATATCTTTATGATTTATACTTAGTTATTTGACCTTTTCCATGATTTTAGTGTTTTTTTTTCAAATTTCATTTTCTAACTATTTAGATAGAGAGATGATTAATCTTTGAGTTGATTTTGTGCCCAGAAAATCTGACAATTACTAATTATGATAATTGATCTGCAGTTTCCTGGCTATTCTTGTTGTATATTATATCATGAATATTCACAATTTTATTTCCTTTTTCCCTGTCTTATACCTTTTACTTCTACTGCATGCTTAAATGTAGTGACTAAAATCTCTAGTATATTATTAAGAGAAATGATGATTATGGCTATGTGTGTGACCTTGTATTGTTTTGCTCTTGAATGAAAAACATTGAACATTTCATCAGTAAGTATATTGATTGGTGTGGGATTTTTGCAGGGATCATTTATCACAATGAAGATCCCGTTTCTGTTCCTATTTTTTAAAGAATTTTTTAAAATGAAGGATAGTGAGTTCTAGTAGATGCTTTTCCCCATTCAGTTGAATTATCATATGTTGTTTCTTCTTTCATCAGTCAATGTGTTGTGTTACAGCAATTGTGTTTTGAATGAAAATCACTCATCCTCAGAAAAACCCAAGTTAGAAATGATCTAATACTTTTGCTTATGGACTGATTGGATTACATCAATACCGGAATAACATTAACCTGAAACTTTCTCCTCCCATATTGTCAACACTGGGTTTGTCATCTAGGTTTTGCTAGTCTCGTAAGGGAGATGCATAGCATCTACTTGCCAGCAGAAAATGTATATCAATACTTAAATCGTTTTCAAAGACTTCCAGGGAATTCTTGTGAGCTTGCAGCTGTCCTTTATGGACTATTTTTGAAAACGGAATCAATTCATGTAATGTTTATAGAAAATTCAAACTTCCTATGTTTCTTTAAGTTATATTTTCTAGGGATTTGTAATTCCAGGTAGATTTTGAAAACTGTTCACTTCCCTGTGACCTAGAGGTTAGCATAGATAAGATTTATGTATGTATATATACATACATATATCTCCCAGATAAAACTCTTTCTTAGTTCACCCTCCCGGTGGCTATAATTTTCACTATCTTAATAGTGTCTTTAGAAATCAGAATTATCTTGATTCTTACATACCCAAATGCTGGAGTCCAGCTCCAGCAGCCAGGGAATCAGCCTGAAGGGATGAGCCGTGTCAGCAGGGAATGATGTAGCCTCTGACTCGAGGTACATAACTACATGTTTATTTCAAGCATCATGTCTTCTTTTATACTGGGCTCTGCAGCAGAGGCGGAGGAGCACCAGCGGGAGAGGAGCATGCATCTTCTCCGAGAGGCTGCCCAGGGCACGTGCTGCCTCTGTTTTCCTGTCTTGGGTTTTAAGTGAGGGCAGGGCCAGACTGGTAACTGCAGGAACTGAGTGGTCAGCTTCTCCTCTCTCATACTGTGCCTGCTGTCTTTCTAATCAGAATTTCCTCTAGAGATGCCCTCTGTTTTGTTTGGATGAAGCTGAGGCCTAAACTTCCAAGTCTTGGCCTCAGGGATGAGCTCTCCAGTGTGGTTCCTCATTGGTGTGGAGGTGGAGGGCTCGTGTCCTTCCCAGGCAGGGCAGCTGATCAGAGACATGGGCGGGGGAGAGTCTTTACACTGAGAATTCAGAAGCACATGCACTTTGAAGGCCATGATGCACATTTTGCACAAAGCCCCTGTGCACGCACTACAGGTACGTGAGTGCTGAGGACAAACCTGTACCCATGCAGATGGATCAACATTTTCAGGAAATAGGGTTTATCCTTACGATGTGCAGTGGTCACTGTCAGTTTCTCCTTCTTGTCACTCCTTTTTATTCCAATCCACAGTAGAATGTAAGCTGCATGTCACTTAAAGATGATTACCTGAAACCTGAGAAGCATGGTATGGATCTCTCTCTACCTGCAAACCGATAGTTCACAAGCTTAGAAGAAGGGTCCAGAAGGTGAAGCTGGAGCCGGTGTCTGTCAGCCCCTTGGGGTCTGATTCATCCTATGGGCTCTGCCCAGCTCTCCTTGGTGTCCACTGACCCCACCACTTCCCTAGGGCCAGGCTGTCAGGGTAGGGTGACCACTCTCTGCACGTCTCCAGTGTCCAGCTCCTTGGAACAGCGGTCTGCCCTGTGGAGGTGTGGATGTGCTGTCCTTGGGATCTGGGGGTCAACAGGGGATGAGGCCTGAGCTTCAACTCAGCGTGTGTGCTGGTCTCCCAAGCAAACATCACACATAGAGCCTCTGTTCCTTGTATTTCATGTTTGAAAACTCTTACTTAATTCTACAAATATAAAAGGAGAGTTAGGGCAAAAATCATGAAAATGGTTTATTATCATTCCATGTAAGTTCTTTTATTTTTGAGAACCTGTCACATTTCTTCATTTTTAAAAAAAATTGGGAAGTGCTTCTCTGGGGGCTCAGTGGTAAAGAATCTGCCTGTGGGAGACATGGGTTCGATCTCTGATTCAAGAAGACCTCGCATGCTGCAGAGCAACTAAGTCCACGCGCCACAACTATTGGGCCAGTGTTCTAGCCCAGGAGCCGCGGCAGCTGAGCCCATGTACCCCAACTACTGAAGCCCGCGCATCTGGAGCCCGTGCTCTGCAGCGAGAGGAGCTGTCACAAGGAGAAGTCTGTGCATCATGGCTAGACAGTAGGCCCCTCTGTTGCAACTAGAGAAAACCCCCTGCAGCCACAAAGACCCAGGACAGCCAAAACAAACAAATAAGGTGTGTACCTGGCTTTGTTTTTCATATAGAGTTAGAGTTTATAATCAGATATGTTTATGAGGATTTCTTATGTCTACATTGATCAGTGGCAGAACTGGAAGCCCAGACCTGTGGGCTGACAGACAATGGGAAAAATGGAGTCTCTGGGTCCCTGTTCTGGGGCCAGCAGTAGCAGTGAAGAAGCTAAGCCACCCCATTTTGTTAAAAAAGACTCCATTTTAGAGTTCTGAGGAAAGAGTCTTTGGAAATCCCCTGACTTCACTACAGCACCTGCGAGCCATTACATTGAGGACTTATGACCTGCCTGGGAAATTCAAATTAAGCCCAGGATATGGGAACTAATCAGAACTCGTGGCCAGCCCGGGAAATGAAAACTAATTAGAATCCAACACCTAACCCTTCCACAGAAGTAACCAATTAGACGTCTCCCAACCCGGAAACTCCCGTTTTTCAAAATTTTTTCGTGAGAATACCCTATATAAGCAATGAAACTTAGAGTTCGGGGCTCCTCCCTATTGCTACTGCATCAGTATCCGTGGGAGCTCCAGCTCGAGCTTGGTAATAAAAACTCTTTTGCATCAGATATTGGCTCCCTGGTGGTCATTGGGAGATTTCGCGACTTGGGCACAACATTTAGGAGCTCGTCTGGGATCTCCCACCGGTTCCACGGGAAGATCGACCCAGAGAGTCATCTGCAACCGGTAAGCTTTTTTCTGTCTTTCTTTTCATTTCTGACAGGGCCTATTTTCTGAGACTGGTATATGACTCCAGCGGACGTGCCAAAGGGTCACCAGTGGGGGGTCATTGGGAGACGTCCCCGACCCTCTCGGAGGGGACGGAGTGCCCTTGTTGTCCGTAGAGGATAGCGGGTCGCTCCAGCTGAATGGCCAGAGGCCGCCGTCTTTCGGTTTTGCCTCTGGACTCCCGCAGGTGTATTTCTCCTGTCTCTCTGTCTATCTGTGTGGTTGTTCATATCGTCTGTTAATTTACCAACATCTCACTGATCCAAGGACAATGGGGCAACGCCATTCTAGCCCCACACCTCTATCCTTGGTTACTGATAATTTTAGGGAGGTCAAGATGCGTGCTTATGACCTCAGTGTAGAAATTAAAAGGAATAAATTAATCACTTTTTGCAGCGCAGAATGGCCGACCTTCCATGTAGGCTGGCCCTCAGAAGGCACCTTTGACTTGAGAACTGTACACCTAGTCTGAGATATCATCTTCCGACCACGGATCGGACACCCTGACCAAGTTCCCTATATCNAAAGCAGAGACATTACTTTGCCAACAAAGGTCCGTCTAGTCAAAGCTATGGTTTTTCCAGTGGTCATGTATGGATGTGAGAGATGGACTGTGAAGAAAGCTGAGCACTGAAGAATTGATACTTTTGAACTGTGGTATTGGAGAAGACTCCTGAGAGTCCCTTGGACTGCAAGGAGATCCAACCAATCAACCCTAAAGGAGATCAGTCCTGAATATTCATTGGAAGGACTGATGCTGAAGCTGAAACTCCAGTACTTTGTCCACCTGATGCTAAGAACTGACTGATTGGAAAAGACCCTGATTCTGGGAAAGAAAGAAGGCAGGAGGAGAAGGGGACAAAAGAGGATGAAATGGTTGGATGGCATCACCAACTCAAAATGAGATGAATTTGAGTAAGCTCTGGAAGTTGGTGATGGACAGGGAAGCCTGGAATGCTGCAGTCCAGAGAGATCGCAAAGAGTCGGACATGACTGAGTGATTGAACTGAAGTAAGTAGAGTTTTGGTATGCAACCAAAGTTTTTATCAGTGCAAATAGACTATTATATCTATAAGTTGTATTATGTGAGCTTCAAGGTAACCACAAAGCAAAACACTACATAAAAGCTGATACATAAAAGATAAAGAGAAGGTAATTAAAACTCACCGCTTTGAAAAAGTACCAGTTCGCGAAGGCAATGAGCGAGGAAGAAAGGAACCAGGCAACCACAAAATAATCAAGAAACAATAAGATGGCAGTGTAAGTCTTTTCCTACCAGTTATTACTCTCAATGTGAATGGATTAAATTTCCACAAAAAGCATAGTGTGACTGAACGGATTACAAAGACAGGACCTGACTATATGCTTCCTACAATAAATGTACCTCAGTGTTAAGGACACACACAGGCTCAAAGTGAAGGGACGGGAACAGACATGTCATGCAAGTGGAAACCAAAAGAATAGAAGTAGCTATACTCTCCCAGGTGGTGCTAGTGGTAAGGAAGACAAAATAGACATTCAGCCAAAAACTGGGAGAGACAAGGAAGGTCATTGTGTTGAACCCAACGGTTCCCCGCCGTGAATCCATTGCCCCAAAGACCACCGAGACCAGGTTTCGATGCAAACAGCAAGAGGATTTTATTGTACCGGCGCGCCGGGGTTCCCTCTCCTTAAGCAAGGAGCGAGAACCCTGAGTGTTGTTACATGGCAGCTTTTAAGCACAAGCAAGCAGAAACAGTTTGATTGGTTACAGGTGTTGACCTTTTCAAGGATTGGTTCATTGATAACAGGTTACAACTGTGGCGGGCAGTTTCTCGGAACAACAGCTCTTCTGGAAATGTCCCGAGGAAGTTTCATAGGTTACAGAGATATGCGGGAGCTCGGGATGGGGTGCCTATGCATAGTCCTTTCCCAGTTACAGCCGAGAGGGTAAGTTTGGTTGCCCCCTCGTTTTGCTACCTGCAGGTTGTATGGGGCTGAGAAATGTAATCAGAGATAAACAGGCCATGTTTCCATGAGTCAGAGATAACCCTGGGCAGTTTGGAAAGTCTTATACTAAAAAACACATTCTTACAATTGTATGACGACCAAGGTGTCAATTCATCAAGGGAACGCAACGATTATAAGTACATGTGCACCCAACATTGAAACAATTAAATATTCATATTAAGCAAATACTAATAGATCTAAAAGGGAAAGTAGACAACAATACAATAGTAGGGTACTTAAATACATCATTTTCAACAAAAACAATAGATAGGTTTTCCAGAGAGAAGATCAATAAGAAAATTTTAGACTTGAGCTATACTTTAGACAAAATACATCTGACAGGCAAACAGAACATTGCACTCGACAGAAGCAGAATGCACATTCTTCTCAATCATACACAGAACATCTTCCAAGATCAATCATATGAGAGATAACAAATTAAGTCTCAATAAGTGCATGAAAATTGAAATCATGGCAAGTATCTTTTCAGAACACAATGGTATAAAGCCGTAAATAAATAACAGGAGAAAAAGAGGAAAATTCACAAATATGAAAATCAAACAAACCCTCCTAAGCAACGGGTAAATGAAGAATCAAAAGGAAAGTCAAAAGATATCTTGAAACAAGTGAAAATGGAAACTAAAACTTATCAGATGCAGCAAAATATTCTAAGAGGGAAGTTTATAGTGATTAATATCTTCACCAGAAAAAAAACAAAACTCAAATAAACAATCTAACTATACACTTTAAGAAACTAGAAAAAAGAGGAACAAACTCGGCCCAAAACTAGCAGAAGGAAGGAAATACCAAAGATCAGAACAGAAATAAATTAAATTGAGTCCAGAAAAACAACAGAAAAGATCAACAAAACTAAGAGCTGTTTTTTTTTTAAGATAATCAAAACTTGACAGTTTGCTACACTAACTAAGATAAAGAGGGAAAAAAAGGCTCAACTAAATAAAATCAGAAATTAAAAAGAAAACATTACAACAATACCACAGAAATGTGAAGGATTATATGGGACTCCATGAACAATTAACACCAACAAATTAGATAACATAAAGTAACGGGTAAATTTCTAGAAACATGCAACCTACAAAAAAACAAATTATGAAGAAACAGAAAATCAGAACAGACCAATAATAAGTAACGAGACTGAATCATCAATCAAAAATCTTCTAAGAAAGAAAGGTCCAGGACTAGAAGGTTTTCCTGGTGATTTTTATCAAACATTTAAGGAAAACATTTAAGGAAAAAATGTTTATCAAAACATTTACAAAAATGTTTTGTAAACTCATCCAAAAGACCAAAAAGGAGGAAACATGCTAAAACTGATTTTATGAGACCAGCATTACTTTGATATCAAAGCTGGATAAAAATACTACAAGCAAAAAAGACTACAAGCCTGTGCTCCTGATAAATATAGATGCAAAAATCCTCAATAAAATATCCCAAGCTGAATTCAAGAGCACATTAAAAGGATTTTATACCACTATCAAGTGGGATTTAACCATGTAAGGGTGATTCACCATACACAAATCAATAAGTATGATGTACCACATTAATAGAATAAAAGCTAAAAATCATACAATTCTCTCAATAGATGTAGAAAAAGCATTCGATGAAATACAAAATCCTTTCATGATAAAAACTCTCAACAAATGGGATATTAAAGGAATATACTTCAACATAATAAACGCTGTAGATGACATGTCCACAGCGAACATCACACTCAGCAGTATAAGGTTAACAGCTGAAACAGTGGTCTTAAGACATGCTTGCAAATTATTTAACATGCCTTAAGTTTGGATATGTGGCCTGTGTTCTCTTCCCTTGCACCTGGGAGCCTAAAAGGAAAATGGGGAAATTCCTTGACTCTCCTTGACCTTGGTACGCCTATTTCCTTCCTTTTTCTACAGAAAGTGTTTTATTTCAAAAAAGCAGAAGCTTTAATATCAGCCAGAGGTCACATCTTGTGGTCTGACTGGACGTAGCTCCCACCTTCCCTAGCACCCCTGACCTGAGAATAAAAACAGAGCCAGCGTCAAGTCACACTTTTCTCTTTAATTTCTTAACATCCTCCTCAGGACAGGGTGATGGCTCAGCAGATTTATTACTCCACCTTGCGATTCATTCACAAAGATAAGGGCCTCTCAACCACTAACTGATTCCTTATTCTTATCTGTTCTCTATAAAAGACATGCAGAGCCATTAGAGGAACAGAGAGGCTGAGACCAACTTAGAAATCAGCAGCTGCCATGGTGAAGTTCAAGTCTTCACCTCCAACAGAGCCCTTCTGGGTCAGCCGCCTTCAGCATCCACGTGCTTGCTCAGCCATGCAAACACCCCTCTTTTTCCTTCTGAAGCACATCACCTCCTCTCTTGGGCAAGATGAGCCATCAGATCAGAAGGGTACTCACACTCTCACTTTAACAACTGCTTTTGCAAGATCAGGAAAAGTTTGAGACGGGAAAGGAGTGAGCCTGATTGTACAGCTGCTCCTACGCAGAGCCTGGATGAGAATTCCAGCTGTGAACATAAAATTCAGCTCCTCCCAGTACAGTTCAGTTCATTCAGTCACTCAGTCATGTCTGACTCTGCGACCCCTTGGACTGCAGCACGCCAGGCTTCCCTGTCCATCACCAACTTCCGGAGTTTACTCAGTTTCATATCCACTTAGTCAGTGATACCATCCAACCGTCTCATCCTCTGTCATCCCCTTCTCCTCCTGCCTTCAATCTTTCCCAACATCAGAGTCTTTTCAAATGANGAGTTGGTGATGGACAGAGAGGCCTGGTGTGCTGCAATTCATGGGGTCGCAAAGAGTCAGACACGACTGACCAACTGAACTGAACTGATTCTGTACCCTGTACTTCAGTGGGAAAACAAATAGTGGATTGATAACTACAAACAAAAAATAATCAAGAATGAAGGCTAGCAAAATAAAAATGGGAAAATTTTAGGAATAGAAATTCCCATCAAGAAAGTAACTTGGATGAGGATTCTAAATATGTCCACTGGTTCATCCACTAGAAAGAACAATATGGAGGATCTTGAAATAACGAAACACAGAAGTGCCTTCAGTTCAGTCGCTCAGTCGTGTCTGACTCTCTGCGACCCCAAGAATTGCAGCATACCAGGCCTCCCTGTCCATCACCATCTCTCAGAGTTCACTCAGACTCACATCCATCAAGTCAGTGATGCCATCCAGCCATCTCATCCTCTGTCGTCCCCTTTTCCTCCTGCCAGCATCAGAGTCTTTTCCAATGAGTCAACTCTTCGCATGAGGTGGCCAAAGTACTGGAGTTCCAGCTCCAGCACCATTCCCTCCAAAGAACACCCAGGGCTGATCTCCTTTAGAATGGACTGGTTGGATCTCCTTGTAGTCCAAGGGACTCTCAAGAGTCTTCTCCAACACCACAGTTCAAAAGCATCAATTCTTCAGCGCTCAGCTTTCTTCACAGTCCAACTCTCACATCCATACATGACCACTGGAAAAANGGGCTGATCTCCTTTAGAATGGACTGGTTGGATCTCCTTGTAGTCCAAGGGACTCTCAAGAGTCTTCTCCAACACCACAGTTCAAAAGCATCAATTCTTCAGCGCTCAGCTTTCTTCACAGTCCAACTCTCACATCCATACATGACCACTGGAAAAACCATAGCCTTGACTAGACGGACCTGAAGTGCCTTCGGAAACAGCAATCACATGACTGGGCAAACAGTAAGGGAGAAGCAACATTTTCAAAGACAGTGGTACCCATATCATCCCTGCCAGCCTCGTTTTCATAGCAAAGACACTGATGGAACCTGAGTGTGGAAGGATACAGAAATGAATAAAGAAGATGGGATATACACACACAATGTTATATTACTCAGCCATAAAAGGCAATCAAATAATGGCATCTTTAGGCACGGGGAAGAAGGTTGAGATGATCATAGCAACTGAAGTAAGAGAGACAGTGAGCAAAAAATATAATAGATACCACTTTTAGGTGGAATTTAACAATGCATACGTATGAGCTCCTTGAGCAAAGATACACAGTTCAGAGATTTAGAAAAAAATTATCAGAGAAGAAACATATTGGGCCCATCAGTTTAGTTCAGTTGCTCAATCGTGTTCGACTCTTTGCAACACCATGAATTACAGTATGCCAGGCCTCCCTGTCCATCACCAACTCCCGGAGTTCACTCAGACTCGAATCCATTGAGTCAGTAATGCCATCCAGCCATCTCATCCTCTGTTGTCCCCTTCTTCTCCTGCCCCCAATCNTGTGATCCACACAGTCAAAGGCTTTGGTATAGTCAATAAAGCAGAAACAGATGTTTTTCTGGAACTCTCTGGCTTTTTCTATAATCCAGCGGATGTTGGCTATTTGATCTCTGGTTCCTCTGCCTTTTCTAAATCCACTTTGAACATCTGGAAGTTCAAGGTTCATGTACTGTTGAAGCCTGGCTTGGAGAATTTTGAGCATTATTTTGCTAGCATGTGAGATGACTGCAATCGTGCAGCAGTTTGAGCATTCTTTGGCATTGCCTTTCTTTGGGATTGGAATGAAAGCTGACCTTTTCCAATCCTGTGACCATTANTCAAGGTTCATGTACTGTTGAAGCCTGGCTTGGAGAATTTTGAGCATTATTTTGCTAGCATGTGAGATGACTGCAATCGTGCAGCAGTTTGAGCATTCTTTGGCATTGCCTTTCTTTGGGATTGGAATGAAAGCTGACCTTTTCCAATCCTGTGACCATTACTGAGTTTTCCAAATTTGCTGGCATATTGAGTGCAGCACTTTCACAGCATCAACTTTCAGGATTTGAAACAGCTCAACTGGAATTCCATCACCTCCACTAGCTTTGTTCATAGTGGTGTTTCTTAAGACCCACTTGACTTCACATTCCAGGATGTCTGGCTCTAGGTGAGTGATCACACCACTGTGATTATCTGGGTGATGAACATCTTTTTTGTATAATTCTTCTGTGTATTCTTGCCACCTCTTCTTAATATCTTCTGATTCTGTTAGGTTCATACCATTTCTGTCCTTTATTGTGCTCATGAATATTTGCATGAAATGTCCCCTTGGTGTCTCTAATTTTGTTGAAGAGCTCTCTAGTCTTTCCCATTCTATTGTTTTCCTCTGTTTCTTTGCATCCATCACTGAGGAAGGCTTTCTTATCTCTCCTTGCTATTCTTTGTAATTCTGCATTTGGTACACCAGCTTGAGAAACATGATCTCAGTGCAGTTACCACTGTGGCTCCTTTCAGCAGTATTTGGGGACCAAAATATAAAAGAGGGGGCCTTTAGCAGTCAGTGTGAAGAATATTTCCAGATATGTTGGAGGGCAGTGGAGGAGAGCAGAATCTGAACTTAAGAGATACAGCTTCTGCAGAGGCAGTGGGTATCAAGAAAACTTGTGATGGAGCACAGATTGGCTGGAGTCTAATAGGTGACCCAAAGCTGAGAGCCCCTGGCCCAGAAGAATTGTAATGTTCTATTTGTTCCTCCAAGCATGTCAGCCCAGAGTTGTCATCAGTTTTTCTCCCACTTCATAGTCCATGCAAGTGAAACCAAAAGTTTAGGAACATCTGAAAAAGCAGAGTCACTGGATTTAGGATGAGCAATTTCCCTTTTCTTTGACTCCTCCTTCTATGATTTTCTATACTTTATAAGCAGAAAGATCACACCCTAAATCACCTTTCTTTTGTTGTTTTACTGCAGAAGGAATTCATTGTTCAACTGCCTGCTGCTCTACAATCACCAATAAGAAGATCCCTATCCAGAAGCTGGAGACCTACTGAAGAATTACCAGCAGCCAGTGTCCCTGGGAAGCTGTGATGTGAGTGGACCATGACCACTTGGTCCTGAGATCTTCTCCTGTGCAGTGAACAGGGTTCTTATCAGACTGAGTTGGAGATGCTTCAAACCATCTCTAACCCAATCCTTCCTTAATGGCTCAGACAGTAAAAAAATCTCCCTGCAATGCAGGAGACCCAGGTTTGACCCAGGGTCAAGAAGATCCCCTGGAGAAGGGGATGGCTACCCACTCCAGTATTCTTGCCCTGGAGAATTCCATGGACAGAGGAGGCTGGCAGGCTACAGCTCATGGGGTATCAAAGAGTCGGACACGACTGAGTTTCTGATCTGATCTGAGCCCAAGCCTAGAAATTTTCCCATGGAAAAACAGAATTCAAGAAAATAAAGGGACTTCCTCTTCCCAGATCCTGTCCAGCCATTGGTTCTGCTCTCAGTTCCTTCATGCAGAGACATGGTGGTTTCCCCTAGGCCGGCAAAAGCAGATGCTTCTCCTGAGGCCCCTTCTTCCTCTTCCATTTCTGGGGCAGCCCCAGCACCCTGACTATTGGACCAGACATGTTTCCTATGCAGTAGCAACACTCCCACGAGTGGGACCTTGAACACCCAAGGTTCTCCATCTAACGGTGCCCTCCTATCCCCCACAGCTTCAAGGCCAAACTGGTCAAGGAGGCCTGTGCCGAGCAAAAGTGTGTCCAGGATGCCAGGACAAGAAAACGCAAACTCTAAAGCTTTGATACTCATGCCTGCACNTGCAGTAGCAACACTCCCACGAGTGGGACCTTGAACACCCAAGGTTCTCCATCTAACGGTGCCCTCCTATCCCCCACAGCTTCAAGGCCAAACTGGTCAAGGAGGCCTGTGCCGAGCAAAAGTGTGTCCAGGATGCCAGGACAAGAAAACGCAAACTCTAAAGCTTTGATACTCATGCTTGCACTGAAGCAAAGCTGGCATCTGAGAAACAATTAATAGTCCCTATTCTGCCCCAAAGAATAGTCTAATCTAGTCAAAGTTATGGTTTATCTAGTAGTCATGAATGGATATGAGAGTTGGACTATAAAGAAAGGTGAACACCAAAGAATTAAGCTTTTGTACTGCTGTGTTGGAGAAGACTCCTGAGAGTCCCTTGGACTGCCAGGAGATCAAACCAGTCAATCCTAAAGGAAATCAGTCCTGAATATTCATTGGAAGGACTGATGCTAAAGCTGAAGCTCCAGTACTTTGGCTATCTGATGCAAAAAGCTGACTCAGTAGAAAAACACTGATTTTGTGAAAGACTGAAGGTAAGAGGAGAAGGGGATGACAGAGGATGAGATGGTTTTTGATGGTATCACCAACTTGATGGATATGAGTTTATACAAGTTCTGGGAGATGATGATGGACAGGAAAGCCTGGTATGCGGCAATTCATGGGTTTGCAAAGAGTCAGACACAACTGGGAGACTGAACTGAACTGATTCTTCCCAAGATGTGTTCTGAGATAATTTTATTATAATGCTAAGGAATGTGAACTTTGCAGAATTATTTAAATCATATTTTTTCTTTTATTCAGATTTTATTTTTCTACTTTACAATATTGTATTGGTTTTGCCATACATCAACATGAATCCACCATGGGTATACATGTGTTCCCAATCCTGAACCCCCCTCCCACCTCCCTCCCTATACCATCTCTCTAGGTCATCCCAGTGCACCAGCCCCAAGCATCCTGTATCCTGCATTGAACCTAAACTGGCGATTGATTTCTTATATGACATTATGCATGTTTCAATGCCATTCTCCCAAATCATCCCACCGTCTCCCTCTCCCACAGAGTCCAAAAGACTGTTCTATACATCTGTGTCTCTTTTGCTGTCTTGCATACAGGGTTATCGTTAAGAGTTGGTATTGTAGTTTAATGTAACATGAAATTAACTCCATTAATTACCTCAATAAAATGGGTTTTAAGTGTAGACCCTTGGAAACATCCATCGGTACCCTGAAAAATGCAGGACACTCCTCTCCGCTCGATCTCACTGATTTGCCATTAGAAACCTAAAATGTGTGGTACTGATTAGATATTCAACAACAAAGAAGGTAATATCTTGTGTTGAAAAGATGGAGGTTCACGTTACAAAGAGTCAAAATTGTGAGGTCCTGTCTGTTGAAGTTGTAGCTTTAAGAACGAGCATGAAAAATATACATTAGTCATGTACTTGTTGCTTTTTTCTGCACCTGTTAAAATATTGCAAGAAAGGGATGAACTCAGGAAAGAATGGACTGATTTTAAATGAAATATAATTAAGTACCCAAATCTTAGATCTGAGATTATTGGGAAAGTCATCTGTTCTGAATTCCAAAAATTAAAAGAAGGAATTTAGGGGAGGAAAGTAAAGGGATTTAAGTAATAAAAACCAGGGGGAAAAAAGTTCTTATTAGGATGAAGTGACTTAGGGCAAAAATCAGATTGAAGCTGGAGCCTTGCCATTTCAAGCCCCATTAAGATCAAGGAGAGAGGGAGGAAGCGAGAGAAAGAGAGAGGGAGGGAGGAAAGCAGAAAACCATGTAATAAGTTTATCTAGAGAGAAACATGGGCTGTGGTTACTGACATATGAATTGACTGAGTGGGAAGGTATCAGCCGCCTACTGAGTTATCAAGAGAATTTTACTATGTCACCATAAAACCATGACTGAATGATTGTGGACTGGAAAAACAAAAAGAGAAGCCACTGACAGATCAAAATGAAAACAAACTCCAAACCCGACAGTGCAGCAAGAAGTCATCGAAGGCTGCAGAGCCCCCCGGAAGATCACGTCTCTCTACAACTCCCACTTCAAAGGTGGCCAAGGGAGTCCTTACAAGGGCCATCAGGAGCCAGGATCAAAAAGACAAAAGCAACTCCCCAGACTGCAGAATCAAGCCTCAGCAAGATAAGGGATTTGACGAGTCCCTCTAACCTCTGCCTGAAGGACTGCAGAATTGCTACAGAACAATATCCACAGGCGTCCACCATCTTCCCCTCCATGAAAGAGGGTGTGGATGGCAAGCAGCCTGTCCCCTGCAAACACAATACATTGCATCAGGGGCAAAGAGCTTGTCTTTTCAGTTCACAGGTCACTGGACAAAGTATTATTGTTGTTCACTTGCTCACTCATGTCCAACTCTTTGAGACCCCACGAACAAAAAAGTACTGAGTTGGCTGAAACATTCCTCCAGTTTCTAAGTAAAAATAAAAAAACTTTTCATTTTCATTAAGAATTTTATTGAACAACATATTCACCATTTTGTTCCAATATTTTGTGCCATTTTCCCCAAAGCTATTTATTTCTTTTGAACAAAGAACTGTTCGAGGTGCCTTTTATAGTCTTCCAGGGAACTGAAAGTTTTTCCATTAAGAGAATTTTGTAAAGATCAAAATAATGAAAACCTGAAGTTGCAGCATCTGTACTTTCCAGCCAAGCTGTAACAGTTTTTGCTTGATCATCAAAGAAACACGACGTCTTACATCATCCTGATGGAAAATTATGCATTTTGTGTTGACTAATTCCAAATACTTCTCATCTAGTTCTGCTTTCCATTGGTCTAATGGGGTTTGTTGTAATTAATCGTTTGGTTTTCCAGAAGGAGCTCTTAACAGAGGACGCTCTTCCAATTCCACCACATAAACATCACCTTCTTTGGATGAAGTCAGGCCTTTTGTGTGGTTATTGGTGGTTCGTTTTAGTTGCCCCATGATCTCTTCCATTGCACACTATTTTACAGTATTCACTTTTCATTGCCCATGACAATTTGCTTTAAAAACAGATTTTTTAAAAAAATGTTTAAGTAGAAAATTGCACTTGGAAATACAGTCAAGAAGTTGGGTTTTTTTTTTTTTTTCTGAACTTATGTGGAACCCAAACATCAAAGCAATGAACATAGCTAAACTGGTGCAGATGATTTTCAGTGCTTGATTTGGATATTTGGAGTATGTCGGCTATCTTCCACGTGGTATAACATTTGTTTTCAATTAATGTCTTGATTTGAACACTATCAACTTCAACTGTTATACCCAATCATGCAGCATAGTTCACCAGGAAATCTCCAGCATGAAACTTCAAAAACAACTTTCGACATGTTCAATCAATCAGTTACAGCTGGGAATACCAGACCACCTTATCTGTCTCCTGAAAAACCTGTTTGTGGGTCATGAAGCAACAGTTAGAACTGGACATGGAACAACAGACTGGTTCAAAATTGGGAAAGGAGTGCGTCAAGGCTGTATACTGTCACCCTGTTTGCTTAACTTCTATTCAGAGTACGGCATGCTAAATGCCAGACTGGGTGAATCACAAACTGGAATCAAGATTGTCAGGAGAAATAGCAACAACCTCAGATACACAGATGATACCACTCTAAAGGCAAAAAGTGAAGAGGAACTAAAGAGCCTCTTGAAGAGGGTGAAAGAGGAGCGTGAAAAACCTGGCTTAAAACTCAACATTCAAAAACTTAAGATCATGGCAACTGGTCCCATCACTTCATGACAAATAGATGGGGAAAAAGTGGAAACAGAGAAAGATTTTATTTTCTTGGGCTCCAAAATCACTGCAGACGGTGACCGCAGCCATGAAATTAAAAGATGCTTGCTCCTTGGAAGGAAAGCTATGATAAACCTAGACAGTGTATTAAAAAGCAGAGACATCACTTTGCCAACAAGGATCCCTATAGTCAAAGCTATGGTTTTTCCAATAGTCATGTATGGATGTGAGAGGTGGACACAAAGAAGGTTGAGCACTGAAGAACTGATGATTTTGAATTGTGGTATTGGAGAAGACTCTTGAGAGTCCCTTGGACAGCAAGGAAATCAAATCAGTCAATCCTAAAGAAAATCAGCTCTGAATATTCATTGGAAGGACTGATGCTGAAGGTGAAACTCCAATACTTTGGCCAACTGATGCGAAGAGCTGACTCATTGGAAAAGACCCTGATTCTGGGAAAGATTGAGGCCAGGAGGAGAAGGGGGTGACAGAGAATGAGATGGCTAGATGGTATCACTGACTCAGTGGACATGAATTTAAGCAAATCACAGGAGATGGTGAAGGGCAGCATAGTCTGGCATGCTGCAGTCCATGGGGTAAAGAAGAGTCAGACATGATTTACTGACTAAAGAGTAGCCTTCTCCATACATTGAACTAATCTTTATGTGCATTTTAGTTGTGCTTTTCTTTCTTGAAATAATAAAGCATAATATGCTGAAAATGTTTTTTCCCTTCCATCTTCAATATTAAAATGGCTACACAAAAATTCACCAATTTTGATAAATATTTTTTAATGCACGCTGATAAGACAGCTGTCACAGTATAATCTAGCAAGATTGTTTGAAATGAAGTTAAAGACAAGCAAGCACTACTAAGAGCCATCTTGTGGAAAAATCCAAGTGGACTATCTGGTCAACCCAATAGCTCCATATCCTCACCTGGTAGAGAGGACCACCTGAAATCCAGAGGTCCTGAACATTTCAGTGGAGGCAGTGACTACATAAGACTTTGGGTTGTCTGTCTTAGGGGTCGGTTAATTGTGTTAACTGATGTTGAGAAGAAGTGAGCAAAGGACAAACTATGATGGAAACTATTAGCCCTCACCAAAATTCATGTGCTCCTCTTCATTTCTCAGCCTCCTTTGCACTTAGACTAGAGCCATATAATAAGTGAAAGTTAACATGATGTAGACAGCTGTGATACAAGCTGTGTCCATGCCTCGTTCTTTAAAACATCCTACACAATCTATCTGCTCCATCTCCCCTTGCTTAAGTGAACTTGGAGGCTCCATTTCCAGATGGTGCCTGTAATTTTACAAACCAGTTGTATCTCAGAGTCACTCCTCAGAAAAGAGNGGTGGAGGCAGTGACTACATAAGACTTTGGGTTGTCTGTCTTAGGGGTCGGTTAATTGTGTTAACTGATGTTGAGAAGAAGTGAGCAAAGGACAAACTATGATGGAAACTATTAGCCCTCACCAAAATTCATGTGCTCCTCTTCATTTCTCAGCCTCCTTTGCACTTAGACTAGAGCCATATAATAAGTGAAAGTTAACATGATGTAGACAGCTGTGATACAAGCTGTGTCCATGCCTCGTTCTTTAAAACATCCTACACAATCTATCTGCTCCATCTCCCCTTGCTTAAGTGAACTTGGAGGCTCCATTTCCAGATGGTGCCTGTAATTTTACAAACCAGTTGTATCTCAGAGTCACTCCTCAGAAAAGAGCACTCTTGGCAAGGCGACCCAAACCAATATTGCCGTGACACAAACAGAAAATAAATATCTGTCACGATAAGCTACTGAGATTATCATGGTTGTTATTGTTGAAGCATAGCCTAACTTTACTGTGACTAATGGCTCAAGGAAATACTTTCAGCATTCTATTGCTTCAGATTTATCCTTTGCACAAAAGATTAAAGTTGATTGCTCCAAAAAAGATTATATGGGATAACATAGCAAATGAATCTTTTAGATACAAAATTTTTAAATATAAGGTCTTTCCTTATTTTTATTTATTTATTATAATTTTATTGGGATATAGTTAATTTACAATGTGTTAGTTTCAGGAGTACGGCAAACTGAATCTGTTATATCCAAAATCATTGCAGATGGTGATTGCAGCCATGAAATTAAAAGACGCTTACTCCTTGGAAGAAAAGTTATGACCAACCTAGATAGCATATTCAAGAGCAGAGACATTACTTTGTTGACTAAGGTCCGTCTAGTCAAGGCTATGGTTTTTCCTCTGGTCATGTATGGATGTGAGAGTTGGACTGTGAAGAAGGCTGAGTGCCGAAGAATTGATGCTTTTGAACTGTGGTGTTGGAGAAGACTCTTGAGAGTCCCTTGGACTGCAAGGAGATC
>SJYA01002437.1:516929-582055 GCA_006410615.1 Neotragus moschatus | reverse complement strand
GAATAGAATTCCTTTTGCTATATAGTAGGTCTTTATTAATTATCTATTCTATATATAGTAGTATATATCTCTCAATCCTGAGCTCCTAGTTTGGCCTTCTCCCTCCACTTACTCTCAGGTAATCATAAGTTTGTTTTCTACATCTGTGACTCTTTCTGCTTTTTAAGGAAGTTCGTGGTGTGAAGTGAAATTCACTTGGTCGTGTCTAACTTTTGAAATCCCATGGATAGTCCATGGAATTCTTCAGGCCAGAATATTGGAGTGGGGAGCCATTTCCTTCTTCAGGGGATCTTCCCAACCAAGGGATCAAACCCAGGTCTCCCACAACCCAAGTCTCAGCTGGAGTCTTTACCAGCTGAACTACCAGGGAAGCCCAAGAATATCGAAGTGGGTAGCTTATCCCTTCTCCAGGGGATCTTCCTGACCCAGTAGTTGAACCAGGGTCTCCTGAATTGCAGATGGATTCCTTACCAGCTGAGCTACCAGAGAAGCCCATACACATAATTTTCTTTTTTAAGATTTCACATACATGTAATATATAGTTGTTTTTCTCAGTCTGATCTAATTCATTCTGTATGACAATCTCTGCATGCTTAGTTGTTCATTCATATCTGGCTCTTTGCAACCTCAAAGGCTATAGGATGCGAGGATTCTCTGTAAGTTAAAATTTCCAGACAAGACTACTGGAGTAGATTGCCATTTCCTACCCTATCTTCCAGATCCAGGGATCAAATATGTGTTTCTTACAACTCCTGAACTCACATGCAAATTCTTTACCACTCCATCACCTGGGTAAACCATGACAATCTTTAGGTTCACACATGTTGCTGCAAATGGAATTATTTTGTTTTTATATGACTAATATCCAATTTTATATATATATATATATATATATATACACACACACCACATTTTACTGATTCATTCTAAAAGAAAGGAACCGCTTTCTAGAAACATGTAGTCTACCCAAACTGAATCAACAGGGAGCAGTTTCAACAGATGATTTACTAGAAATGAAACAGAAATGTAAGAACAAACAAGAAAGCAAAATCTCCCTACAACGAAAATTATAGGACTGGAAGGCTTCACTGGGTAATTCTACCAAACATACAAGAGGACATTATACTGATCCTTCTCAATCTCTTCAAAATGATTCAAGAGGAAGGAATACTCCCAAAGTTATTGTATGAAGTCACCATCACCTTGATATGAAAACTAGACAAAAACATTAATTAAAAAGGAAAATAACAGTTCAATATCTTTGATGAATATTAATGTAAAATTCTCAATAGAATGTTAGCAAATCAATTTCAGTAATAAATAAAAGAATCATACACCACAACTTAGTTGAATTCATTACAGAATCACAAGGATGGTTTAACATACACAAATCAATCAATATGATGTATTATATTAACAAAGGAAAAANATGAGACAAAAACATTAATTAAAAAGGAAAATAACAGTTCAATATCTCTGATGAATATTAATGTAAAATTCTCAATAGAATATTAGCAAATCAATTTCAGTAATAAATAAAAAAAATCATACACCACAACTTAGTTGAATTCATTACAGAACCACAAGGATGGTTTAACATACACAAATCAATCAATATGATGTATTATATTAACAAAGGAAAAAGAGAAAATCCACATAATCATATCAATATAGTATAATAAGCATTAGAAAAAGAAATCAAAAGCCATTCATGATAAAAACTCTTACCAAAATGAGTATATAGGGTACCTATTGCAACATAATAAAAGCTATTTGTGACAAGTTCACAGTTAATGTAATACTCAATGCTGAAAAGCTGACAGTTTTCCTGTTAAAATCTGAAACAACACAAGGATGTCAACTCTCATAACTTCTATTCAACATATTGTTGGAAGTCCTAGCCACAGCAATCAGACAGGAAAAAAAGTATCCAAATTGGAAGGGAAGAAGTAAAATTGCCATCATATGATATATATTGTTGTTGTTAGGAAGTCGTGTCTGACTCTTTTGTGATCCAGGCTTCACTGTTAATGGAATTGCCTATGTAAGAATACTGGGGTTGGTTGCCATTTTCTTCTCCAGGGAATCTTCCCAGCCCAAGGATTGAACCCATGTCTCCTTCAGTGTAGGCAGAATCTTCACCACTGATCTAATAAAGAAGCCTGTATGTAGAAGATATTATATTATATATAGAATATTCTGAAGACTCTACACTAAAGCTGATAGAACTGATAAATGTATTCAGCAAGGTAATAGGATAAACAATTAACATACAGGTATCACTTTCACTTTTTATACTAGCAATGAAATATCAGAAGGGAAATGTAAAAATAAATAAATATTTTAAAATTGGATCAACAAAATACTTAAAACAAACCTGATCATGAAGGTGAAAAACTTATATGCTGAGAATTTTAAAATATTAATAGAGAAAATTGAAGATGAGACAAAGAAATGGAAAGATATCTTATGATATTTGATTGGAAGAATTAATATTAGAAAGACCATACTACTCAAAATGATCTACACATTTAATGTGATTGACGAAAATACCCATTACATTTTCACAAAACTAAAACAAATAACCTTAAAATGTATATATATATATATATGGAAACATAAAATACTCAGAAATTCCAAAGCAATTTTGATGAAAAAGAACAAAGTTGGAAACATAATCCTTCCAGACTTCAGACAATGCTACAAACATACAGTAATCAACAGTGTGGTATTTGCACACATACACATACATCAGACACACACACACACACACACACACACACATACAACGACAAATGGGTTGTTGAAATGAAATGGAGAGCCAAGAAATAAAACTACACATCCATATATGGTGTCCTAAGTTGCTTCAGTCATGTCTGACTCTTTGCAAATCTGTGGACTATATTCCTCCTGGTTCCACTGTCCATGGAATTTTTCAGGCAAAAATACCAGAGTGGGTTGCCATGCCCTCCTTTTACCCAGGGATTGAACATATTTTTTCTTATGTTGCCTGCACTGGCAAGTGGGTTCTTTACTACTACTGCCTTCTGGGAAACCCTACAGTCAATTAATTTTTGATAAAGAAGTCAAGAATATGCAGTGAAGCAAGACAGTCTCTTCAGAAAGTGGTGTTTGAAAAGTTGGACAACTGAATGTATCAATGAAATTAGAATATTCCCTAATACTCTACACAGTAATTAACACAAAATGGATTACAGACTTAAATATGACACAACACCATAAAACACTTCGAAGAGAACCAAAACAAAACATTCCGTGACACAAATCATAGCAAGGTTTTCTTATATTAGTCTCTCAAGACAATAGCAAATAATAATAATAAACAAATGGCATCTAATAAAACTTTAAAATTTTTGCATAGCAAAGGAAATCATAAACAAAACAAAAAGACAATCCACAAAATGGGAGAAAAAAATCTGACCATGTGAAAGGGATTAATTTCCAAAATATACAAATAGCTCATACAATTTGATAATAAAACAAAACAAACAATTCGGTTGAAAAATGGACAGGAGACTAAATAGACATTTCCTTTAAGAAGATATTCAGATGGCCAAGAGGCACATGAGAAGATGATTAACATCACTAAGTTTTAGAGAAATGCAAGCAGAAACTACCATGAGGTATTACCACACAACAGTCAGAATGGCAATTATTAAAAGTCTACAAGTAGCAAGTGCTGGAGAGGGTGTGGAGAAAAAGGGTACTCCTAAAAACGGGTGCAGTCACTATGGAAAATAGTATTGAGTTTCCTTAAAAGATAAAAATAGAGTTGTATATGATTCAGAAATCCCATTTCTGGGCATATATCCAGACAAAACTCTAATTCAAAAAGATACATGAACCCTAATGTGCAGAGCAACATTATTTACAATAGCCAAGACATGGAAGCAAACTACATGTCCATCAACAGATGAATGAATAAAGAACATGTAGTCTATATATATGTTATATTTATATGTTAATCTCAAAAAAAAAGTGAAATACTATCATTTTCAGCAGTATTGTTGTTCAGTCACTATGGTATGTCCAAATTTTGTGAACCCATGGATTGTAGCATGTCACGCTTCTCTGTCCTTCACAATCTCCCAGAGTTTGCTCAAATTTGTGTCCACTGAGTCAGTGATGCCATCTAATTATCTCATCCTTTGCCACTCTCTTTTCCTTTTGCCTTAAATTTTTTCCAGTATCAAGGTTTTTTGGTTTTTGGCTTTTGTTTGTTTTTTTCCAGTAAGTCGGCTCTTCACATCAGGTGGCAAGAGTTTTGAAACTTCAGCTTCAACAGCAGTATTTTTAATGGATATTTGGGGTTGAATTTCTTTAGAATNTCATCCTTTGCCACTCTCTTTTCCTTTTGCCTTAAATTTTTTCCAGTATCAAGGTTTTTTGGTTTTTGGCTTTTGTTTGTTTGTTTCCAGTAAGTCGGCTCTTCACATCAGGTGGCAAGAGTTTTGAAACTTCAGCTTCAACAGCAGTATTTTTAATGGATATTTGGGGTTGAATTTCTTTAGAATTGACTGGTTTGATCTCCTTGCTGTCTAAGGGACTCTCAAGAGACATCTCCAGCACCACAATTCAAAAAGTGTCAATTCTTTGACACTCAGCCTTCTTTATGTCTCAATTTGCACATCTGTTCATGACTTGAACAAAAATGTAATTCGATTGTATGGATCTTAGTTTGCAAAGTGATGTCTCTGCTTTTTAATACACTTTCAGTTTTGTCATAGCTTTCTTTCCAAGGAACAACCATAGCAACATAGATGTACTAGAGAATACTGAAGTAAGTCAGAAAAAGACAAACACTATAAAATGTCACTTATATGGAGGAACTAAAACATAGTTCAAATGAACTTATTCACAAAACATAAATCTTCTCAAGACATGGATAACAAGTTTATGATTCAGTTCAGATCAGTTGCTCAATAGTGTCCAACTCTTTGTGACCCAAGGAATCGCAGCACACCAGGCCTCCCTTTCCATCACCAACTACCAGAGTTCATTCAAACTCATGTCCATTGAGTCAGTGATGCCATCCAGCCATTTCATCCTCTGTCGTTCCCTTTTCATCCTGCCCCTAATCCCTCCAAGCAAAAGGTCTTTGCAAATGAATCAACGCTTCGCATGAGGTAGCCCAAGTATTGGAGTTTCAGCTTCAACATCAGTCCCTTCAATGAACACCCAGGACTGATCTCATTTAGGACAGATGAGTTGGATCTCTTTGCAGTCCAAGGGACTCTCANAACAGAACTAAAGTAATTCTAAAATTTGTCTTAGAATTACAATATTTTAGAATTAAAATATCCTGAATAGCCAAGATAAATGAGAAAACAAAGCTAGAGGTATCATGCTGCATCATTTCAAACTATAATTCAAAGCTATTGAAATGAAGCAGAGCTGTATGATCCTTCCTCTACCCCCACCCCATCATGTCTTCTGCCTGATTTTTGCCTGTGGAAAAAATTAATCAAAGAATAAGTTTAATCAGAGAAGTGAGAAATGCTGAAGCAAAGGAAAATAGTCAATTGAGACTAAATTATAAAAATGTAGTCATTAAGCATAGTCAAGGACCTTTAGCTCTTTCTCCAGAGCTATAGATAATATTCTGAGCCATATCTTGTGACCTGTCTTATAGATACCAAAACACTAGGTGAAGAAGTTAACTACATGATGGCCAGAATGTACCCAGGACTTGAGCTGCTGCAATTCTAAAAACTGACTGAAAATAAATGGGAACAAGTGTACCCCAGAACAGAAGATTAACTACACCTAAAACAATCAACATGATGCTAATGAAACCACTGGTGACCAATTGAAAATTACTGTTATAGATGACTGGGCTGTTTCTGTATGTAACTTCTTCCCCCTCTACTCTGTCTATAGAAGCTCTCACCCCCTGTTTGTTGAGGGCTTCCCTGATAGCTCAGCTGGTAAAGAATCTGGCTGCAATGCAGATGACCCTAGCCTTTCATCAGGAAAATCCACTGGAGATCCAGTGGATCTCATTCCAGTATTCTTGGGCTTCCATGGTGGCTCAGATGGTAAAGAATCCACTTGCAATGTGGGAGATCTGGGTTCAGTTCAGTCTCTCTGTTGGGAAGATACCCTGGAGAAGGGAACGTCTACCCACTCCAGTATTCTGGCCTGGATAATTCCATGAACTCTATAGTCCATGGGGTCAGAAAGAGTCAGACCTGACTGAGTGACTTTCACTTCACTTCACTTCACCTGTTTGTTGGTGGGGGCAGTTGGCCCTTGCACAGATGTCTGCCACCCTCAACTACAGTTGTTGGCACCTCAAATAAAGCAAACTTTTCTTTCCACCAATGTGGCCTGCTGCTGCTGCTGCTGCTAAGTCACTTCAGTTGTGTCCGACTCTGTGCGACCCCATAGATGGTAGCCCACCAGGCTCCCCCATCCTTGGGATTCTCCAGGCAAGAACACTGGAGTGGGTTGCCATTTCCTTCTCCAATGCATGAAAGTGAGAAGTGAAAGTGAAGTCGCTCAGTTGTGTCCGACTTTTAGTGACCCCATGGACTGCAGCCTACCAGGTTCCTCCGCCCATGGGATTTTCCAGGCAAGAGTACTGGAGTGGGGCGCCATTGCCTTCTCTGGCCTATTTACTGGCTTTTGAGTGATAAGCAGCCAGACCCCACATGCATACGTTTTGGTAACAGACAGGACAAATAAATGGAAAGATATCCTGTGTTTATCGATAGGAAATATTAATATAGCTAAATGTTTACTGTAACCAAAGCAATCTACAGATTCAGTGTTATTTCTATCAAAATATCAATGGCACTTTTCACTAAATTACTTTTAGTAAAGTAATTCTAAAATTTGTATTTTAGCCAAGATAAATGGGAAAATAAAGCTAGAGGTTTGGTGCTCCATGATTTTAAACTATACTGCAAAGCTACAGCACCAAAAATGTGACACTGGAAAAAAGCAGACAGATCAATAGAATAGAATAGAGAGCCCAGTAATAAGCTTACACTTGTGTGGTCAATTAGTCCACAATAAAAAAGCAAGAATATAAAATGAGGAAAAGACAACCTTTCAATAAATGGTGCTGAAAAAGTTTGAAAGCTATATGTATAAGAATCAAACTGGAATACATTCTTATACCATACAGAAAAAAATAGACTCAAAATGGAGTAAAAACTTGAATGTAAAACTTGAAACCATAACTCTTAGAAGTAAACAAAAATAACCGCTTATTAAACTTATATGAAGAGTACATCACATAAAATGTCAGGCTGGATGAAGCACAAGCTAGAATTAAGATTGCTGGGAGAAATATCAATAACTTAATATATGCAGATGTATCAGCCTGTGGGCAGAAAATGAGGAAGAACTAAAGAGCCTTTTGATGAAGGTGGAAGAAGAGAGTAAAAAAAGCTGGCTTAAAATTTCAGCATCCAAGAAATAAAAATCACAGCATCTATTCCTATCACTTCATGGTAAGTAGATGGGGAAACAATGGTAACAGTGACATATTTTATTTTCGTGGTCTCCAAAATCACTGCAGATGGTGACTGCAGCCATGAAATTCAAGAGGCTTGCCCCTTCGATGAAAAGCCATGACAAATACAGACGGCATATTAAAAAGGAGAAACGTTGCTTTGATGACAAAGATCTGTATAGTCAAAGCTACAGTTTCTTCAAGTAGTCATGTATGGATGTGAGAGCTGGAGAATAAAAAAGGCTAAGTGCTGAAGAATCGATGCCTTCAAACTGTGATGCTGGGGAAAACTGTTGAGAGTCTCTTAGACAGCAAGAAGATCAAATCAGTCAATCCTAAAGGAAATCAGTCCTGAATATTCATTGAAAGATTGCTGCTGAAGCTGAAGGTCTAATACTTTGGCCACCTGATGCAAAGAACCAACTCGTTAGAAAAGACCCTTATGTTGGGAAAGATTGAAGGCAGGAGGAGAAAGGGACAACAGAGGACAAGGTGGTTGGATGACATCACAGACTCAATGGACATGAGTTTGAGGCAACTCTGGGAGATAGTGAAGAACAAGGAGGCTTGGCATGCTGCAGTCCATGAGGTTGCAAATATAGAAACACAACTGAGCAACTGAGCTACATAAAAGGAAAAATAGAGGGGATAGGTGAGAGTGGGACATAAAATATTTTTTAAAGTGATTGGATTTTATTCTCAATCCTATAATAATCTGTTAAAATGGAGCAGATCACTGTCATAAATTTATGTGCTTATGTGATCATTATGATTTCTCCTTTGTTATTAAGATATAAGCAGACACTGTTCTGGAAGAATTGCAGTCTTCCAGGTAAGAGATGATTATTTGTTCTGGGCTGTTAAGAGTTGGATGTGATAATGAAATGGATCTATTTTGCAGGAAAAACTAAGGTGGTTTCCTAATACATCACAGATCAGATAAGATGGGTTAAGCCATTCCTCAAAATGACTACCAAGTCCCCTTTGGCTCTTTTGTACTTGTGATGAACTACTGCCACTGTATACACATTTTATTTCAAGTAGATCAATAATATTATTTCAGTTCAAGCTCTTTCTTTTTAATATGCTTGACTTAATGGAATAATAAGAAGAGCCAAACACAGTCTTTTAGAAGGCCTGGGTACCTCTCTTTCTGGCACAATTTGAAGCCAAGAATGATCAGAAAGCACATGACTGATTCAATTAAACATATTTTTCCTTTCAAATTTTTGAATATCTTTCACTCTTTGGGGCAAGGGTGATCATTCAATAACACTGGGAACAATAAAACATGGTGTCTATGTTTGCATTAGCGAATTCCTAAAGAGTTACAAACATAACGGAAAATCTAAGCTAGGATATTAGATACTGTGAAATTCTCCTTGGTTGAGAACCTTCAAGCTCTGCAAGCAAAGATTCCAAGTTGCCATCTTCCTAACAGATTTTAATGAAACTCTCAGGTAAATTCTTTTTAAAAATATTTATTTTTTAAAATTGATTAATGAAAGAGCCAGACATCCTGGAATGCGAAGTCAAGTGGGCCTTAGAAAGTATTACTACGAACAAAGCTAGTGGAGGTGATGGATTTCCAGTTGAGCTATTCCAAATCCTGAAAGATGACGCTGTGAAAGTACTGCACTCAATATGCCAGCAAATTTGGAAAACTCAGCAGTGGCCACAGGACTGGAAAAGGTCAGTTTTTATTCCAATCCCAAAGAAAGGCAATGCCAAAGAATGCTCAAACTACCGCACAATTGCACTCATCTCACATGCTAGTAAAGTAATGCTCAAAATTCTCCAAGCCAGGCTTCAGCAATACGTGAACTGTGAACTTCCAGATGTTCAAGCTGGTTTTAGAAAAGGCAGAGGTATCAGAGATCAAATTGCCAACACCCGCTGGATCATGGAAAAAGCAAGAGAATTCCAGAAAAATATCTATTTCTGCTTTCTTGACTATGCCAAAGCCTTTGACTGTGTGGATCACAATAAACTGTGGAAAATTCTTCAAGATATGGGAATACCAGACCACCTGACCTAGCTCTTGAGAAATCTGTATGCAGATCAGGAAGCAACAGTTAGAACTGGACATTGAAGAACAGACTGGTTCCAAATAGGAAAAGGAGTACGTCAAGGCTGTATATTTTCACCCTGCTTATTTAACTTCTATGCAGGATACATCATGAAACATAGTCAAGGCTATGGTTTTTCCAGTACTTATGCATGGATGCGAGAGTTGGACTGTGAAGAAGGCTGAGCACAGAAGAATTGATGCTTTTGAACTGTGATGTTGGAGAAGACTCTTGAGAGTCCCTTGGACTGCAAGGAGATCCAACCAGTCCATTCTGAAGGAGATCAGCCCTGGAATTTCTTTGGAAGGAATGATGCTAAAGCTGAAGCTCCAGTACTTTGGCCACCTCATGAAAAGAGTTGACTCACTGTAAAAGACTCTGATGCTGGGAGGGATTGGGGGCAGGAGGAGAAGGGGACGACTGAAGACGAGATGGCTGGATGGCATCACTGACTCAATGGGCGTGAGTCTGAGTGAACTCCGGGAGTTGGTGATGGACAGGGAGCCCTGGTGTGCTGCAGTTCATGGGGTTGCAAAGAGTCAGACACGACTGAGCGACTGAACTGAACTGAACTGAATAATTGCTTTGCAATATTGATTTTATTTTTGTCATATATCAATATGAATTAACCAAAGATGTACATATTTATTTTTCCTCTTGTATCTTTCTCCCACCTTCCACCCATTCCCACACTCTAGGTTAGTACAAAGCCCCAGTTTGAGTTCCCTGAGTCATTCAGCAAATACCCATTGGCTGTGTATTTACATATGGTAGTGTATTTGCATCCATGCTACTCTATTTATCTCACCCTCTCCCTCTTCTCCCCCACCCTTGTCCATAAGTCTGTTCTCTGTGTCTGCATCTCCATTCGTACTCTGCAAACGAATTCACCAGTACCTATTCTTCTAGGTTCCATATATATGTATTAATAGATGATATTTGTTTATCTCTTTCTGACTTACTTCACTCTGTATAATAGACTCCAGGTTTATCCACCTCTTTAGAACTGACTTAAATGTGTTCCATTTTATGGCTGAGTAGTATTCCATTGTACATATGTACCACAACTTATTTATTTATTCATCTGTCAATGGACATTTAGGTTGCTTTCATGTCTTAGCTATTGTAAATAAAGCTGTAATGAACAATGGGGTATATGTGTCTTTTTCACTTTTAGTTTCTACAGCATATATACCTAGAAATGGTATTGCTGGGTCATAACCAGTGGTCTGCTTCTTTGGTGGCTCACATGGTAAAGAATCCACCTACATTGTGGGAGAACTGGGTTTGATACCTGAGTTGGGATGATTCCTTGGAGGAGGGCATGGCAGCCCACACCAGTATTTTTTCCTGGAGAATCCCCATGGATAAAAGAGCCTGATGGGCTCCAGTGCATGTGGTCTCAAAGCGTTGGACATGACTGAGTGACTAAGCACAGCACAGGATATGGTGGTTTTATCCCTAGATTTTAAGGAATATCTGTGCTGTCTTTCCTGATCTTCAACGTGGGATAGCTCTTCTAGGCTTTCCTGAAGGTCAGGAAGGCGGTAATGTGGACATACCCCTCATCCAAGGTAAGGAGCAGTGGCTGCACTTTGCTGGAGCAGCAATGAAAAGACACCCCACACCCAAGGTAAGAGAAACCCAAGTAAGATGGTAGGTGTTGCAAGAGGGCATCAGAGGGCAGACACACTGAAACCATACTCACAGAAATCTAGCCAATCTAATCACACTAGNGGAAGGGCGGTGGTGTGGAGATACCCCTCATCCAAGGTAAGGAGCAGTGGCTGCACTTTGCTGGAGCAGCCGTGAAGAGATACCCCACGCCCAAGGTAAGAGAAACCCAAGTAAGATGGTAGGTGTTGCAAGAGGGCATCAGAGGGCAGACACACTGAAACCATACTCACAGAAATCTAGCCAATCTAATCACACTAGGACCACACTCTTGTCTAACTCAATGAAACTAAACCATGCCCTCAGGGCAACCCAAGATGGGCGAGACATGGTAGAGAGGTCTGACAAAATGTGGTCCGCTGGAGAAGGGAATGGCAAACCACTTCAGTATTCCTGCCTTGAGAACCCCATGAACAGTATGAAAAGGCAAAATGATAGAGGCCTGGCATGCTGGGATTCATGGCGTTGGAAGGAATCGGACACGAGTGTGCGACTGAACTGAACTGATACTGTGTTTCATAGTGGCTGCATCAATTTACATTCTCACCAGCAGTGCAGGTTCTCCTTTTTATACACCTTCTCCAGCACTTGTTATTTTTGCCATTTTTTTTTTAATGGCCATTCTATCTGGTGTTAAGTGAAATCTCATTGTAGTTTTGATTTGCATTTCCCTAATAATGAATAATGTTGAGCACCTTTCAGTGTGTATTGTTAGCCATCTGAAGTCTTGGAGAAATGTCTGTTTAGGTCTTGAATATTTTGGAAATTAATCCTTTGTCAGTTATTTCATTTGATATTATTTTCTCCCACTCTGGGGGTTATCTTTTCACCTTCTTTAGAGTTTTCTTTTCTGTGAAAAAGTTTTAAGTTTAATTATGTTGGACTTCTTTATATCTGTTTTTATTTCCAGTATTCTAAGAGATGGGTCAGAAAGGATCTTGCTTTGATTTATGTCATACAGTGTTCTGCCTATGTTTTCTTCTAAGAGTTTTATAGTTTATGGTTTTACATTTAGGTCTTCAATCCATTTTCAATGAATGTTTTTGGCAAATTCTCGATGTAACCCCTTATATCGTTGTTTTGGTATTGGTTACTATATTCCCATATAACTTGACTTTCAAAATACTCTTAACAAGTGGCAATGAGATGATAAGACATCAGTTTGGTGATTCTTTCAGGAAAAAAAAAAACACAAAAACTCTAGATACATTGTTAAATATAGATTTTGGGTGGAGTTAGACAGTATGATGGAAAAAATTTTAAGTGCTTCTTAGAAATTCTAAACTTTAATCTTCAAAATTCCATTCTAAGTTGCCTAATAAACAGTTTATCATTCAGTAACCCAGACATTTCTGACTTTCCACTGTAGCAAATCAGGGCTCCCTGTCTTTCGCCATCTCCTAAAGTTTACTCAAGTTCATGTCTTTTGCATATTCATAGAATGAACACCGGAGAAGGCAATGGCACCCCACTCCAATACTCTTTCCTGGAAAATCCCATGGACAGAGGAGCCTGGTAGGCTGCAGTCCATGGTGTCACTGGGAGTCGGACATGACTGAGCGACTTCACTTTCACTTTTCACTCTCATGCATTGGAAAAGGAAATGGCAACCCACTCCAATGTTCTTGCCTGGAGAATCCCAGGGATGGCAGAGCCTTGTAGGCTGCCATCTATGGGGTCGCACGGAGTCAGACACAACTGAAGCGGCTTAGGCTCAGCAGCAGCAGAATGAACACAGTATGGGGGTTTATGCAAAGATGGGCAAAATAAAGAACAGAAATGATATTGACCTAACACAAGCTGAAGATATTAAGGAGAAGTAGCTAAAATACACAAAAGAACTATACAAAAAAGATCTTAATAACCCAGATAACCACGACGGTGTGACTACTCACCTAGAGTGATCATGGAATTCAAAATCAAGTGGGCTTTAGGAAGAATCGCTATGAACAAAGCTAGTGGAGGTGATGGAATTCCAGCTGAACTATTTCAAATCCTGAAAGATGATGCTGTGAAAGTGCTGCACTCAAAATGTTTTCTCTTACAGATAAACTCTAGTGAGACGGTAACAGGCAGGAAGGCCATGGGTCTCCAAATGGAGGAAATAGGCTGCAAGTGTCAGACATTTTTATCTCTCTTAAGTGACAGGAGGAAACAAATTAGCGATATATTTTTTCTTCTATATTCAAATTTAAAAGGAGGTCTCTCTTAAAACACTGTGTTGCCATAATGACACCTGGTTTCACCTGAAGTTAACTATTCTCAAACCTTGAGTTAACCAATGCATTCTTCTTATGGAAATGCTTGTCTTAAACTATGTTAATCTACTATGCATTTAACCCAGACTCTGTCTTCAAGTCACTTCCGCCTAATGCCTCAGAACTTACTTGACAAACCAGTATGTTATACTCAGATATTGTTTCCCTAATTTATGTAAATGAAACTATTTGTATGGTAATCTGCCCTTCTATAAGACCCAAGTCAATCATTTTATAGCCCAGGATGAATCATCTGGTGCCAAGATTATCCCAAAATGCCTCTTATAGATGAGGGGCCTGGTGCCATTCTGAGCTTTACGACATTCCTTGCTTTCATTAACAGACTGCTAGTGACCATATAACATCCAGCTGAAGACTAGCAGAGGGGTACACTTTCTGCCCTCTTCTGATGTCTATGTCAGAAGCTTTCTCTATTTCCTTTATAATTTAATAAAACTTTATTACACAAAAGCTCTGAGTGATCAAGCCTTGTCTCTGGCTCCAGATTGAGTTCTCCTCTGGAGGCCAAAAATCCTGGCGTCTTTTCATTCAGCAGCACCCTCTCACTAGAAGCTTCATTTATAATATCAAATTTAATCTTCATTATAAAATTATTTCAAAGCAGAAGAAACTCAACTAATAGATTTTCAATAATCTACCCGAGTAAATGGCAGAGCCAACACTTAAACTCCATTCTATTGACTCCAAAGATTGCTACAGACAAGTTCATTCTTTGTACATAGAAATATTTCAAAGATCACTCAGGTTGGCTTAACTACTATATCCATTAAGAAAAAAAAAATTACTGCCAGAAATCGTTGAAAGGGAAAATAGAGAATTTCCAAATCATCCATAGGGAAGAGGGAATTGTCATATCAAACAATGTGCTTATACATAATTAAATAAGTTTAAAAATCTTGTTTCATTTTGGTCAAAAAAATTAATCAATTTAAAATAAATTTTTATTTCTGACAATTATGAAGGACTTAGTATTGATTGAAATAAAAGTAAAGTCTCTTCATGCACATCTAATAGACAAGACTCCCTGTGTTAAAATTGTACTTTAATATAAATTTTACTGTTTCTAAAAATGTCTGAATCTTCAGATCGTTTGATGACATTCTTGTCCTTAGCAGTTTCATAATTATTTCATATTTTGAAAGGAAATGAAAAGATAGATGGACAGGCTGATGAAGATAAATGTAATGAGGAAGAAAATAAACAGCAAGAGAGAAAAGAAATTATTTTTCTTCATACTCTAATATTAGCCCTTTTGGTTTATTTTAGAACTCATCTAGACCACTATTAAGAGCTTGAATTTGGTCACTTCTTGCAGTTCAGTCCTAACTGTTCCCATGAGAGTAAACTGGATTTCAGTTAACTTGAATTTCTCTCTCAAACTGTGATTACAGTTCGTTTGTAAAATATCTCTGAGGCCCAACTGGAATCCCATTTCTATAGTGATTAGATTGGAACGTGCAACCAGGAGTAATAAAGCAAAAATGACAAAGTTCTTTTTTTTTTCTTTTCTTTCAAGGATTATTATAAGGCATTTTCCTCTATTTGCTATGAAGTGTTATTTCAGAATTTTCAAGTTTATTGTGTTAAGCCTAATACTTTGAGAAAAAATACTTTGAAAACAGTTTATTTGATTCTCTGTCTTCATTAATTCATCAGTAATGAAAAACTGATATCATTTTTTCTCCTTGAGGGTTTTTTTATTTTTGGCCCCTTTAAAACATTTATCACTTTTTCTATATTAATGAAATGTTTTGGGCATTACTAGTTTTTGTGCAAATCCAGACAAAAAGCCAAATGAGAATATGAGAAATAGTCCAGAACAATTGTTAACAATACTCTTTTTGTTTTTCCAAGCAAGGTTTTATTGGCACCATTGCTGCAGTAGGGGGGAGTGAGAACAAAGAACAGGGTTCCTTGCTTACTGGCTTCCTGACTGGGGACAAGTTTGCTCCTTCTATCAGGTGTCTTGAGGGATGACTAGGGGTTGGGGAAATGGGGTGGCTTAACTGTTTTTCCCACCTGTTAGGTGGTCCTTTGTGTAGGGGAACACATTGTACCTTGCCTTTGCTCTTGAGCCCCTGGTTTTACTCAGGTCTCTTTAAAATTGGCACTTGAGAATTTTGTCTGTTTGTATTTTTTTTGTCTAGAATTTTTCTCAAATGTGCACACATGCAGACATTTTTAGTCCCATCTAGCTTCTTTGCATTTTGTTATCTAAAAGAAGCAGTCCTGGTGCAAATGTTGCAGCACTGCAGGAAAAGGTCCCAGGTCCCAGCCTGTCTCATTCCTCATTGGGAGACTACACCCTTGTTCTTAAGAGATAAGGGGCTGAAGGTCTCTTCCTCTGAAACTTCTTACTGCTCAACAGGGGAAACAGATGCTAACCTATCTTAGAGGTGTAGAAGTCCTTCACTGAGAGTTCCAAAGAACTGTAGGGACCTGGGATCACTATCTACAGTAATGGGCTGAATTCCTTGAGCTATCATGAGACTTGCATCACACTCTGAAGTCTAAAAGACACAAACTTTAACAAAAGGTTAAACAAATAAAGTTTAAAAAGGAGAACAACAGTAGACATTAAAGGGTATAGTAAGGGAAGGAAATAGAGTTAACTTTGGCTTTCCTTAATGGTTGACCAGACAGGGAGGCAATATCACCTCTGTCAAATTTATGAAACCACTCTAGCTTGTTCTGGCAGAAGGCAATCAAGAGCCAGACAATTGTCAAGAACCATATCAGCCAAGAAAACAAGAAAGGTCCCAAGTCCTGTTATGGTTTCATATTTGAGCCAATTTACTACATCATTTTACTTATCTGTTTATGGTGTTTTGTATTTTGAATAAATATGTCAGATCTTCTACTGGCTTACAGATGCATTGTTCTTCTGTTGTGACCTGAGGAATTTCTGAAGGCAAAAGCTTAATCTGGGCGGATGCACCCAACTATACACCCCTTGCAATTTGACACCCATGGAGATAGTTAAAAGTAAGCAAAGAGGAACTAAATATCCACTTGAAGAGGGTGAAAGAGGAGAGTGGAAAAGTTGGCTTGAAATTGAACAACAGCAACAAAGAAGTGCCCTCTCATTGTGGCAATCATTGGTCTCCATGGGACCATTCTTTTCATGTTTTAAGGAGAATTTGGTCTTCAGGGTTTATTTCTGAAGGAATTGATCCTTTGTCTGTTGTTTTAGTGGGAGCTGACTGTGTGTTATGGGCATTGTCCTGGATTAACTTCTGCACTTGTCCAAGATTAACAATATATCTCAGGGCCTGTTTCATTTTCCTCAGACAGTAGAATACCAGTAGTAAGAAAAGGCCTTGCAGAAGCTATTTCAAATGGGCTCAGGCTCAGACCATTCCTTTTAGAAAAAAGACCTTCATGACTGTGAAAACAATGAAGATGTGATCAATCACCTGGAGCTAGACGTCCTGGAATGCAAAGTCAAGTGGGCCTTAGGAAGCATCACTACAAGCAAAGCTAATGAAGGTGGTGGATTTCCAGCTGAGCTATTTCAAGTTTAAAATATGAGGCTGTTAAAGTGCTGCACACAATATACCAGCAAATTTGGAAAACTCAGCAGTTGCCACAGGACAAGAAAAGGTCAGTTTTCATTCCAATCTGAAAGAAGGGCAATGCCAAAAAATAATCAAACTACTGCACAATTGCACTCATCTCACACTTTAGCAAAGTAATACTCAAAATTATTCAAAGTCGGCTTTGGCAGTAAAAAACCATGAACTTCCAGATGTTCAAGTTGGATTTAGAAAAGGCACAGGAACCAGAGATCAAATTGCCAACATCCAATGGATCATAGAAAAAGCAAAAGAATTCCAGAAAAACATTTACTTCTGCTTTATTGATTATGCCAAAGTCTTTAGGTAGATCACAACAAACTGTAGAAAATTTTTCAAGAGATGAGAATACCAGACCACCTTACCTGCCTCCTGAGAAATCTGAATGCACGTCAAGAAACAACAGTTAGAACTGGGCATCGAACAACAGATTGGTTCCAAATTGGAAAAGGAGTATGTCAAGGTTGTATGTTGTCACCCTGCTTATTTAACTTATATGCAGAGTACATCATGAGAAATGTCAGGCTGGATGAAGCACAAGGTGGAATCAAGACTGGGAGAAATAACAAGAACCTCAGATACGCAGATGACACCACCCTTATGGCAGAAAGTGAAGAACTAAAGAGCCTCTTGATGAGAATGAAAGAGGAGAGATAAAAAGCTGGCTTAAAACTCAGCATTCAAAGGTCATGGCATCCATTCCCATCACTTCATGGCAAATAGATTGGGAAGCAATGGAAACAGTGAGAGACTATTTTTCTGTGCCTCAAAATCACTTCAGATGGTGATTGCAGCCATGAAATTAAAGATGCTTGCTCCTTGGGGTCACTAAGTGTCAGACACGACTGGGCGACTTCACTTTCACTTTTCACTTTCATGCGTTGGAGAAGAAAATGACAACCCATTCCAGTGTTCTTCCCTGGAGAATCCCAGGGATTGGGGAGCCCGGTGGGCTGCCGTCTATGCGGTTGCACAGAGTCAGACACAACTGAAGCAACTTAGCAGCAGCAGCAGCAGCTCCTTGGAAGAAAAGCTATGACCATATTAAACAACATATTAAAAACCAAAGACATTACTTTGCCAACAAATGTTCATATTGTCAAAGCTATGGTCTTTCCAGTAGTCATGTATGAATGTGAGAGTTGGACTACAAATAAAGCTAAGCACTGAAGAATTGGAGATTTTAGATGTGTATAAGAGACAGACTCTGATGCTTGCTTTTGTGTTTTGTCTTTTAATTGTCTTGTGATTTTCTGTTGAAAGCTGGACACGATGTACTGAGTAAAAAGAACAAGGCATGTATTCTTGTGGAGGTTGTGGCTTGTGAAGTTCCACTCTGGTAAGTTGGGATTCTCTGTGTCCACTTGTCTCTCCAATACTGAGAGCAGTAGTTTTCCCTGTGGCCTCAATTCTTTGCTGAATCTAAGAAGAGTTGTTGATTTTCAGTTTGCTCAGCTTTTTACTTTTTCTTATAATGATGGCATGATGACTTCTAAGCTCCTTATAGGATGGACCAGAAACTGGAAGTCAGTAAGATCAGTTCTGTATGAAACGAGTATGGTCACTCCTTCATCAGGGTGGAAAAGGCACCTGCCATAAAGACATAACAGCTAATAAGGTCACGTTTTGGTAGACATGTTAAACAAAGCTCTGTCTATAAACATAGGAACTGATTCATTTTATCTTTCTCTTCAACATTGCCCCCAAAGACTTCCTAATAACTCTTCTACTGGTAACACAGAATTTGGCTAATCTTAGAGAAAGAAAAATATTAAGCNTTTGTGTAGGGGAACACATTGTACCTTGCCTTTGCTCTTGAGCCCCTGGTTTTACTCAGGTCTCTTTAAAATTGGCACTTGAGAATTTTGTCTGTTTGTATTTTTTTTGTCTAGAATTTTTCTCAAATGTGCACACATGCAGACATTTTTAGTCCCATCTAGCTTCTTTGCATTTTGTTATCTAAAAGAAGCAGTCCTGGTGCAAATGTTGCAGCACTGCAGGAAAAGGTCCCAGGTCCCAGCCTGTCTCATTCCTCATTGGGAGACTACACCCTTGTTCTTAAGAGATAAGGGGCTGAAGGTCTCTTCCTCTGAAACTTCTTACTGCTCAACAGGGGAAACAGATGCTAACCTATCTTAGAGGTGTAGAAGTCCTTCACTGAGAGTTCCAAAGAACTGTAGGGACCTGGGATCACTATCTACAGTAATGGGCTGAATTCCTTGAGCTATCATGAGACTTGCATCACACTCTGAAGTCTAAAAGACACAAACTTTAACAAAAGGTTAAACAAATAAAGTTTAAAAAGGAGAACAACAGTAGACATTAAAGGGTATAGTAAGGGAAGGAAATAGAGTTAACTTTGGCTTTCCTTAATGGTTGACCAGACAAGGAGGCAATATCACCTCTGTCAAATTTATGAAACCACTCTAGCTTGTTCTGGCAGAAGGCAATCAAGAGCCAGACAATTGTCAAGAACCATATCAGCCAAGAAAACAAGAAAGGTCCCAAGTCCTGTTATGGTTTCATATTTGAGCCAATTTACTACATCATTTTACTTATCTGTTTATGGTGTTTTGTATTTTGAATAAATATGTCAGATCTTCTACTGGCTTACAGATGCATTGTTCTTCTGTTGTGACCTGAGGAATTTCTGAAGGCAAAAGCTTAATCTGGGCGGATGCACCTAACTATACACCCCTTGCAATTTGACACCCATGGAGATAGTTAAAAGTAAGCAAAGAGGAACTAAATATCCACTTGAAGAGGGTGAAAGAGGAGAGTGGAAAAGTTGGCTTGAAATTGAACAACAGCAACAAAGAAGTGCCCTCTCATTGTGGCAATCATTGGTCTCCATGGGACCATTCTTTTCATGTTTTAAGGAGAATTTGGTCTTCAGGGTTTATTTCTGAAGGAATTGATCCTTTGTCTGTTGTTTTAGTGGGAGCTGACTGTGTGTTATGGGCATTGTCCTGGATTAACTTCTGCACTTGTCCAAGATTAACAATATATCTCAGGGCCTGTTTCATTTTCCTCAGACAGTAGAATACCAGTAGTAAGAAAAGGCCTTGCAGAAGCTATTTCAAATGGGCTCAGGCTCAGACCATTCCTTTTAGAAAAAAGACCTTCATGACTGTGAAAACAATGAAGATGTGATCAATCACCTGGAGCTAGACGTCCTGGAATGCAAAGTCAAGTGGGCCTTAGGAAGCATCACTACAAGCAAAGCTAATGAAGGTGGTGGATTTCCAGCTGAGCTATTTCAAGTTTAAAATATGAGGCTGTTAAAGTGCTGCACACAATATACCAGCAAATTTGGAAAACTCAGCAGTTGCCACAGGACAAGAAAAGGTCAGTTTTCATTCCAATCTGAAAGAAGGGCAATGCCAAAAAATAATCAAACTACTGCACAATTGCACTCATCTCACACTTTAGCAAAGTAATACTCAAAATTATTCAAAGTCGGCTTTGGCAGTAAAAAACCATGAACTTCCAGATGTTCAAGTTGGATTTAGAAAAGGCACAGGAACCAGAGATCAAATTGCCAACATCCAATGGATCATAGAAAAAGCAAAAGAATTCCAGAAAAACATTTACTTCTGCTTTATTGATTATGCCAAAGTCTTTAGGCAGATCACAACAAACTGTAGAAAATTTTTCAAGAGATGGGAATACCAGACCACCTTACCTGCCTCCTGAGAAATCTGAATGCACGTCAAGAAACAACAGTTAGAACTGGACATCGAACAACAGATTGGTTCCAAATTGGAAAAGGAGTATGTCAAGGTTGTATGTTGTCACCCTGCTTATTTAACTTATATGCAGAGTACATCATGAGAAATGTCAGGCTGGATGAAGCACAAGGTGGAATCAAGACTGGGAGAAATAACAAGAACCTCAGATACACAGATGACACCACCCTTATGGCAGAAAGTGAAGAACTAAAGAGCCTCTTGATGAGAATGAAAGAGGAGAGATAAAAAGCTGGCTTAAAACTCAGCATTCAAAGGTCATGGCATCCATTCCCATCACTTCATGGCAAATAGATTGGGAAGCAATGGAAACAGTGAGAGACTATTTTTCTGTGCCTCAAAATCACTTCAGATGGTGATTGCAGCCATGAAATTAAAGATGCTTGCTCCTTGGGGTCACTAAGTGTCAGACACGACTGGGCGACTTCACTTTCACTTTTCACTTTCATGCGTTGGAGAAGAAAATGACAACCCATTCCAGTGTTCTTCCCTGGAGAATCCCAGGGATTGGGGAGCCCGGTGGGCTGCCGTCTATGCGGTTGCACAGAGTCAGACACAACTGAAGCAACTTAGCAGCAGCAGCAGCAGCTCCTTGGAAGAAAAGCTATGACCATATTAAACAACATATTAAAAACCAAAGACATTACTTTGCCAACAAATGTTCATATTGTCAAAGCTATGGTCTTTCCAGTAGTCATGTATGAATGTGAGAGTTGGACTACAAATAAAGCTAAGCACTGAAGAATTGGAGATTTTGAACTGTGGTGTTGAAGACTCTTGTGAGTCCCTTGGACTGCAAGGAGATCAAACCAGTCAATCCTAAGGGAAATCAGTCCAGAATATTCATTGGAAAGACTGATGCTGAAGCTGAAACTCCAATACTTTGGCCACCTGATACGAAGAATTGATTCACTGAAAAAGACCCTGATACTGGGCAAGAGTGAATGCAGGAAGAGAAAGGGATGAGAGAGGATGGATTGAAGGATGACATCACAGACTTAGGCATGAGTTTAAGGAAGCTCTGGGAGTTCATGATGGACAGGGAAGCCTGGTGTACTGCAGTCCATGTGGTCACAAAGAGTTGGATATGACTCAGTGACTGAGCTGACTTGCCATGAAATCATGGGACTGGATGCCATGACCTTCATTTTTTGAATGTTGCATTTTAAGGCAGCTATTTCACTCTCCTTTTCACCCTAATCAAGAGACTCTTTAGTTCCTCTTCACTTTCTGTCATTAAAGTGGTATAATTTGATATTTGAGGTTGTTGATATTTCTCCAGCAATCTTGATTCCAGCTTGTGATTCATCCAGCTTATATTTTAAATAATGCACTCTGCATGTAATTTAATTAAGTAGAATGACAATATACAGCCTTGAATAGTCCTTTCCCAATTTTGAACCAATTCATTTTCTGTTACTTCTTGACCTGCGTTAAGGCTTCTTAGAACACAAGTAAAGTGATCTGGTACTCCCATTTGTTTAAGAAATATTCACAATTTTTAATTCACACAGTCAAATGCTTTAGCACAGACAATGAAGCAGAAGTAGTTTTGTTTGTTTGTTTCTGTTTTCTGGAATAACCTTATTTAATCTATGATCCAACAGATATTGGCAATAAGACCTCTCAGTCCCCTACATTTTCCAAACCCAGCTGGTAAATATAGAATTTTCCAGTTCATATATGGCTGAAGCCTAGTTTATGATCTCTCTTTGGAACAAATGTCCCTTAAAGCACTTCAAAATTAAGTGGAAATCAAGAGAATTTTCATTAGAATTTGATATTTCTAAACTCTGTCACTTAAGAAAAAAAATCCCAATCAGATAAGATCATAGTTTTCTCTAAACAATACTCATTCCTTGAGCTAAGATTGGGGTAAAAATCAAAAGTAAACATAAATAATTTAAAGCCACAGGAACTCACACAATCTTTTATCAAAAGCACCATTCCAGGAAAACTTTGTTTTTTTATAAGAAAGAGAAACCAAATCCTGCCTTACTTCAGCCTATCCTTAATAAAAATCCATTTACCTAATTAAATTTGTCCAAACTTAGAAAGCTGTGGCCACATATGAAGTGCTTTTCTCAATGTTCTCCTTCTGCAAACTTTCCACAAATTTTCTGGTTATATGTTCTCTCTCATTCTTTCTATTCAGAAATAACTAGCATTAGGACAAAATTACCCTTTTTATTTATCAAAATATATTTCCATCCTTTGTAACTTCTTTCCTGAAAACACAGGTCTTATTTTCCTTAAGAAAGAATGAATTGTCTTCTTTATAAGCACTCTGCAGACTATTCCAAATGTTCTAAGAACATACCAAGGTGGTAGCAAAGAACTCTAGTTTCCCTCTCAAAAGAAAAAAAAAGGTAAATTTAGACCTATTTAGAAACTAAAGTTCCTAATATTTTATCTTATTTGAAATGACCTGGTATTCAGTGGATTTCTATCACTTAATTTGAAATGTATTAGAATTTAGAGACTGTTTTAGATGGATTTTTCCAAAACAGAATTAACTTTGCAGAGTTTAATCAAGAAGTTCTTATGCCTGCTATATTTACTTAAAAATTTAATGATACCAGATTTTCTTCCCTGTTGACCTGTTTTATAACAAACAATATGCACTTATTGACTTCCAGTAACCCTAGGTACAATAAAAGTATTATACTTAATGTTGATAACTCTAAAGACAGATCTCTATTAATTAAACCCACAAACTTAAGCTATATATATTATCAGATATTAATTACATATTGATTATTTCCCAGATCACATGACCTTAAAATTTATTCTGGTAAACCTCTCTTATATTTCTGAAGATGCATACATTATTCAGTTTCCTTTAAACCAACTAATTACAATTGATTTATACAAGCTCACTTATAATTTAAATTTTACATAAAGGCAGAACAAGAGATCTCATCGTTTATCTGCTTGAATTTAAAATACCTATCCCCGTCAGTTTTGGGGACTACAGATAAATCAGGTAGTTCCTGAGAGCTCAGAGAGAATAGTTACATTGCAAAGGCAAGAGCAAGATCCAAACTCCTTGAACTTAGGCAAGAATAGTTGCATTGCAAGAGCAAAGGAGAGGAAAAAAAAAAAGCAAGCTCTTGTCTTTTCCTTTTATTCTTTAAAATCCCACCAAGTATCCTAAGGCTGTTGGCTGTTGTATTTCTAAGCTTAAGTGTTTCACTGCACCTTCAGTGTTGGCAGAGACTTATAGGAGTTGGACAGAAAAACTGCAATACAAAGATACCAATCACAAAACTTAAAGATAAAAACAAGAAGTTTTCAGGATAAAGGGAACAGGAGAGTATGGATTAGGACCAAAGGAGAGGGGAAGGGGGGAGGGACAGAAAAGAGAGGGAGATAGAGAGATATTTCCATTTCAACCAGCCCCCTGTGGGTGTCTATTGAGGGACCAACCTGTGAACTTAAAGAAAGGCCAATGAATGAGGAATCACACTGTCCACTGTCCCCCAGAGTGATCAATCCTGAAAACCATGCAATTGTACATTATCTGTGGAACTGCAGCCCATAGGTAGGACTCTCATTAATGCATATAACAGTATATAGAAATCTGCCACTTCATCTAGCCACTACATGATATGACGTTTGAACCTCTATCACTCTTATAAATCTCCAGTCAGGACTTGCCCACTGGTCCAAGGTCTGCACAGTGTGAGGCAAGACTCTCTAACCTCTGCTTCTCACCCGTCTAGGTGAGCCATTGCCAGCCTCAGGGAGCATAGGCTCACAAGCTAAGAAGAGTGATTCTGTAGCTGCATAATGTCCTCTCTCTTGGAAGGATAGGACACACAAAAGAGAGGAAAGGGAGAGAAGTAGATTTCAAGAGAGGGAAAGAGACAGAGGGAAAAGGGAAAATGGTGACAGAAAAAGAACAAATGGGAAGGGGAGGGCTTTTCCTGAATGAGGAATCTGAGCCCCCTCTCCCTGCCAGTGGAGGCTTCAGGCAGGTACTGTCTTGGAGCTACACACCAGTCTGTTGTCAGTGCATAAATTCACAAACGTGAATGAACTACAACAGAAAACATTGTTGCCACAATAGAATCAGCAATTTTGCAAAGGAAACTTTGGGAGATGTGTTTATAGTACTCTGACTGAAGTTGAGGAAAAATTGAACAAACAAGAGGAATCTGGTGCTTTGGAAAGTGTGGAAGCTGCCAGTGAACTCTATTATTTTTGATCAGGAAAAGTAACTGAAATTAATGAAATTCTAGTTTAAAAAAAATCTAGAACTTGTCAACAAATCTCCTGAAAATGGTTGGCTGATCAATATAACACAGCTATCTTTCAGAACTAGATGAACTGATGAGTGAAGAAGCATATTACAAATGCATAAAATCTATTGAGGAATGAAAATGAATAAACTAGTTTGAAATAAATAAATAAACTTTAGTTTGAAATAAATTAATCTAGCATAGTTCTCTTAAATGAGTGGAGGATAGATTTTTAACATGCAACGTATATCAAAAGATACTATATGCAGTAATATTTCCTAAAAAAAGTACACCTTAATGTACTTCTCAATGACTTCAGATCAATAACTCCAGATTAAAACAGTGTGCATCTTTTTTTACAGCAACGTATGATTTTTAGGTTAGTCTCCAATGACAATATTCAGAATTACTGAAATTATCTGTGGTAAAGTTAGTTATAAAAATTATATAATTTAATGATAACATTGTTGTCTTAAATTATATATAATACTGTAACTTGCTTATGGTCATTCCTGCATTTGAGTCAAAATACTAAATGATCTTTCCATTCGAAAAAATGGGCAGTGGAGAAAAGTTTGCTGGTTTTAAAGTGTCCAGTGAAGGAAAGTAGTATTTTAATTTTGCAAAATACTGTGTTTCCTGGTGCTATTTTTATACATTGAAGCAACAGCCTTATAGGAAAATAAGAAACAGTTAGTAATAAAATACTTTAAACTTTGATAGAAAAGATGATATTGTTTTACTACTATAATTATATTTAGCTGTTTTGTGTAAAGGAAGGAGTTTTGAATAAAGATGCTATTGATCACTTTGATAAAAGGATCTTTATAGAGAGAGTAGATATAATTTTGGCAAGTTATTTGTCCAAATTTCAGCAATGTATTTTGATGTTTCTCTTGTATATTCTTCCTAGTTCTCTATTCTGATTTATGAAAACAGTTTGCATAGCACCTGCATTTATCAAAGTTCCTCCAAGCAGTTGAAGGAGGTGTTATTATCATCATTTTACAGATTATGAAAATAGGGTCAAAGAAAATGTGACTTGACCAGGTCACTTGACTAGTGAGATACAGAGAAGAGGAATGACAAGATAAGCACATTATTAGACTGGTAGAGCATAAGGAATTTACCTAAAATAAAGCTAAAAAAAAAAAAAGAAGAATGAAAATAATTGAATATCATATATATATATATATATATATATATATATATATGTTTAAAGTAGGTCCAAAACTTAACAGATGAGCTGGTTAGAAATCAAATCGGTCAATCGTAAAGGAAATCAACCCGAATATTCATTGGAAGAACTTATGCTTAAGTTTCAATACTTCAGCCATCTGATGCAAAGAGCCAACTCATGGAAAAACTCTGATGCTGGGAAAAAAAATTGAAGGAAAAGGAGAAGGGGGTGGCAAAGAATGAGATGGTTAGATAGAATCATTGACTCAATGGACATGAATTTAAACAAATTCCAGGATATAATGAGGGACAGGGAAGCCTGGTGTGTTGCAGTCCCTGGAGTCAGAAAGTGTCAGAAACAATTTAGCAACTGAAGAACACAACAACAACAAATAAGTTTTACAATGTAAAATACAGATTAATTATTAAACAAAATATCACTTAAGTTATATGTTTGTACTTTATATAACTAAATTAATATATGATTATTGTAGGAAGATATAAGCAATAAAATATCAGAAAGTGAATAGAGTATCTCATCATCACATTATAGCTTCATATATATGTTTGTAACATTGTATAGGAAGTAATGGGAAAAAACATCCCAAAGAAAAAGAAAAGTGAGAAGGCAAAGTGGTTATCTGAGGAGGCTTTACCAATAGCTGAAGAAAGAAGTAAAAAGCAAGGGAGAAAGTGAAACGTTCATTCAACTAAACGCAGAGTTCCAAAGATTAGCAAGGAAACACAAGAAGGCCTTCTTCAATGAACAGTGGCATAAAAGTAGAGGAAAACAACAGAAGAGGAAAGACTAAAGATCTCTTCAAAAAAATTGAAGGGAGAATAGAATAAGATGGTGGAGGTGTAGATGCACGTGAAGTACATCTCTCTCCATGGATACATCAGGAATACACCTTCAGACACAGAAGTACATCCAGAACAACAGCTGAGAGAGAACAAGTGTACCTGACCAACGGAAAAGATTATACAGAACCCTGCAAAACTCGGTAGGATGAAGGAAACAGGGGGCAAAACAGGAGTGTTAATAGGACTGGACCTGCCCTCAGTGGGTGGGGAACTGAAGCAGGGGTCTGATCCCCACATTAGGGCAACTGTCTGAGTCAGGGAAGAAACATTTAAGGCTGAGAGTGAAACAGCTGATCTGTGGCAGCCTAAATGGAATGAGAATCAGACAGTCCTTGCTACAGCCATACATACCCCAGATAAGAACGAGGGTCTCCTGGAAGGTGCAGCAGCTGGGAGCTGGAGTTCAGGGATTGTGGAGCAATCATAGGGTGAAGGCTACTGTTGACTGCAGAGAGATGGATTGAGGGGATGTGAGAGAACAGATCATGGTGGGAAATACTGGTGGAGGAAAGCCAGGCAGCCATGGAAGCAAGACAATACTGTAGAGTCACGTGTAGGAGTTGGAGCCATAATTATAGCCTATTTTTCCCCACATGCCAGAACTGGCAGCTGAACGATAGAGAGACTGGTCCATCCAATGCCTGATTCACTGATCTACAGAGTAAGACCCCAGCCAGGGGTGTCTGTCTATATGACTGATGCAACAAATAGCAGAGAAGGATCCCAGACAAGGGAGCACGCTAAGTGCCTGAATGGGTGGGGAGCTATGGAGAAAGACTGGTCAAAGAGGCTGTCTGATTTCCAGCTATAAGAGGCTCAGAAAAAGACTCTGATAGGGCCATAACACCTGTGGTTGAGGCAGTCCGTGTCCCTGCACATTTTGCACTGCCAGGGTCCCCGCAAGCCAAGCAGCTTTGCTACCTTCATGCTTAACTTTCATTGGAGCAGAGCTGCCACAGGCAAAAAAATAAATCTGGTGTCTATGTGTACAGGGTCGCTTTGATACTGTCTGACTCTTTGCAACCCTGTGGACTGTGGCCTGCCAGGCTTCTCTGTCAGGGACATTCTCCATGCAAGAATACTGGAGCGTATTTGCCAATACTGGTTGCCATACCCTTCTAGAGTACTACATTTCCTGCTGCCCTACCTGCCAACATCCCTGAGTACCTGGTGCTGCCAGAACCCCTGTGGCTGAAGCAGCTGTACCACCTCTAAACCTGGCCCTCTCAGGGACAAACCCAATTCCTCCAGGGCAGCCTAAGGAGCAAACCCCAGTGGAGGACCCATATTCAGAGGTGGAAATAAAACCACAGTTGAATCCCATGGGCAATGTGTCTAAGGAATAAGACCCAAAACCTTCCCACCAGCTGTACAAGCTGCAGATTAAATCCACATGATCAATTAGGCAAACTCTGTGTCTATGGAATATATAAAAGGACACTGAGAGCTCCCACAAAAGAAAATGCTCTAGTTATGATAGCTGTGGACATGGGAGGCAGGAACACACAGGTGGAGGACTAGATTAGAATCTGAACTGCCCCCACAAGTCCAGAGCCCAGCACAGAGTTGTAGGGCATCCTAGGGAGATGATGTGGATTGTGATTTCCAGAGAGGGAAAAAATTCTGGCAACAATGACTCAAATAAAACATTTATTATTCTTATGTTTTGACTTGTTCTGTAGATTCTTTCTCTTTTTTTCCATCTTTCCCCTCTGTGTTATAGTTGTGGATTTTATTGGCACTATGAAATCTAACTAAACTATTGAGCTTTCTTTTTGTTGTTTTGGGGGGTCAGTCATTTTTAAAAAATTATTGTTATAAACCTATGCATCTACCTGGGGCCTTTGTAGTTCTATGGAGTTTTCCTTTCTTTTTTCTTTCTTTTCTCTTTAAAAAAATTTAATTTTGAATATGTAAATCTATTATCATTTTTCTACATTTATTCTATTGCTTGCTTTTCTTACTGTTTTCCTCCCTTGAAGTTAATCTTTAATGAATATAAATATTCTCTATCTACCTCTAGTCTACTTTGTATATCTATTCTTTGTTTCTTTCCTTTTCCTCTCAACATATTTGTTAGTTTTATTTTCATTTATTTTCCCTCTAATTGACACCTTGCTTTAGTTTTGTTTTCAAGTTTGTGCTTTAGTTAGTTTTGTTCATAATCAGTATATATAATTTTTGGTTTCCTTTGTTTTCTGGGTCAATCTATTGTACTTAATTTTTGTTGGAATGTTTTGATTTTATGGGTGTATATGTGTATATGCAGTTACACTTTTTATTGCTGTTATAAACTTCTGCCTCTATGTTGGGCTTTTGCAGTTCTGTGGAATTTTTCTTTCTTTTTCTCTCTCTCTATTTTTAATTTTAATTTTTGAAACCTATTATTACTTTTTCTACGTTTATTCCTTTGTTTAATTTTCCTATTGTTCTTTTTTCATTTGCAGTTAATCTTTAATATATATAAATCTTTGCTGTTGCTACTGCTAAGTCGCTTCAGTCGTGTCTGACTCTATGTGACCCCATAGATAGCAGCCCACCAGGCTCCCCCTATCCCTGGGATTCTCCAGGCAAGAACACTGGAGTGGGTTGCCATTTCCTTCTCCAATGAATGAAAGTGAAGTCGTTCCGTCGTGTCCGACTCTTAGCGACCCCATGGACTGCGGCCCACCAGGCTCCTCAGTCCATGGGATTCTCCAGGCAAGAGTACTGGAGTGGGGTGTCTTCTTTATCTAACTCTATTTAGCTTTACATATCTCTTTTTTATTTCTTTCTTTCTTTTTTCTTTCCTTTCAACATATTTTTTAGTTTTATTTTGTTGTTTTTTTCCTGACTTGGGACCTTGCTTTAGTTTCATTTTTTGGTTTGTGCTTTAGTTAGTTTTCGTCTTAACTGGTAAATATAATTTTGCATTTCTTTTGTTTCCCTGCTGATTTACTGTACTTTATTTCAATGTTTTGACTTTCTTTATGTGTGTATAAGTATTGTATATATTCAACCATGATTTTTATTGTTGTTATACACTTCTGCCTTTATGTTGGGCTTTAGCAGTTCTATGGAGTTTTCCTTTTTTTTTTTTCTTTTCTTTTTTCTCTTTCTTTTTTTTTCTATTTTTTATAATTTTAACTTTTAATGTTTTAAAATCTGTTTTATTTCTTCTACATTTTTTCTTTGTTTGGCCTTTCCTGCTGTTCTTTTCCCTTGACAGTTAATCTTTTATATATATAAATATTCTTCAAATATCTCTATTTAGCTTTGCATAGCTATTCTTTTTTTCTTGTCTTTTTTTCTTTCCTCTCAACATATGTGTTAGTTTTGTTTTCATTGCTTTATTCCCCCCACTTGGAACCTTGGTTTAGTATTCTTTTATCATTTGTGATTTAGTAAATTTTGTTCTTACCTGGCAAATATAATTTTTGATTTCCTTTGTTCACTGGGTCAATCTACTGTACTTTAGTTACACTGTTTTGATGTTGCTTATGGGTGTATATCAGAGAAGGCAATGGCACCCCACTCCACTACTCTTGCCTGGAAAATCCCATGGATGGAGGAGCCTCGTGGGCTGCAGCCCATGGGGTTGCGAAGAGTTGGACACGACTGAGCGACTTCACTTTCATTTTTCACTTTCACGCATTGGACAAGGAAATGGCAACCCACTCCAGTACTCTTGCTGGAGAATCCCAGGGATGGGGAAGCCTGGTGGGCTGCCGTCTATGGGGTCACACAGAGTCAGACACGGCTGAAACGACTTTGTAGCAGCAGCAGTAGCATGGATGTATATGTATATGTGTAATTCCACTATTTTAAATATTGTTTGTCTGAGGTTGTAACTTCCAGTTGTCTGGGATTCGCCTTTGCTTTCTCATTTTTGGGTATTTTTTTTAAATTTTACTTACCAGACCATCTGACCTGCCTCTTGAGAAACCTATATGCAGGTTAGAAAGCAACACTTAGAACTGGACATGAAAAAACAGACTGGTTCCAAATAGGAAAAGGAGTACTTCAAGGCTGTATATTGTCACCCTGCTTATTTAACTTCTATGCAGAGTACATCATGAGAAACACTGGGATGGAAGAAGCACAAGATGGAATCAAGATTGCCGGGAGAAATATCATTGACCACACATAGGCAGATGACACCACCCTTATAGCAAAAAATGAAGAGGAAGTAAAAAGCCTCTTGATGAAAGTTGACTCATTGGAAAAGACTCTGATGCTAGGAGGGATTGGGGGCATGAGAAGAAGGGGACAACAGATGATGAGATGGCTGGTTGCCATCACTGACTCGATGGACGTGAGTCTGAGTGAACTCCAGGAGTTGGTGATGGACAGGGAGGCCTGGCGTGCTGCAATTCATGGGGTCGGAAAGAGTCGGACACAACTGAGCGACTGAACTGAACTGAACTGAACTGATGAAAGTGAAAGAGGAGAGTGAAAAAGTTGGCTTAAAGCTCAACATTCAGAAAATGAAGATCATGGCATCTGGTCCCATCACTTCATGGGAAATAATGGGGAAACAGTGAAAACAGTGTGAGATTTATTTTGGGGGGCTCCAAAATCACTGCAGATGGTGATTGCAGCCATGAAATTAAAAAACAGTCCTTGGAAGAAAAGTTATGACCAACCTAGATAGCATATTGAAAAGCAGAGACATTACTTTGCCAACAAAAGTCTGTCTAGTCAAGACTATGGTTTTCCCAGTGGTCATGTATGGATGTGAAAGTTGGACTGTGAAGAAAGCTGTGTGCCAAAGAATTTATGCTTTTGAACTGTGGTGTTGGAGAAGACTCTTGAGAGTCCCTTAGACTACAGGGAGATCCAACCAGTCCATTCTAAATGAGATCAGTCCTGGATGTTCTTTGGAAGGACTGATGCTAAAGCTGAAACTTCAGTATTTTGGCCACCTCATGTGAAGAGTTGACTCATTGGAAAAGACTCTGATGCTGGGAGGGATTGGGGGCAGGAGGAGAAGGGAATGACCGAAGATGAGATGGCTGGATGGCATCACCGACTCCATGGACATGAGTTTGGGTGAACTCCAGGGGTTGATGATGGACAGGGAGGCCTTGCCTGCTGCAATTCATGGAGTCGCAAAGAGTCAGACATGACTGAGCGACTGAACAGAACTGAACTGAATGTCATAGCAAACCACTTCTGGAAATTTTGTTCAAGACCAGAGATCAAGTACTGAGGTTTTGGAGTGGGAGCACTGACTTCAAGACCCTAGACTACCAGAGAACTAACCCTAAGGTGTGTCAAACAGTGAGAACTTACACACAGGAAACTACTTGAATACAAGACCCGGCATCACCCAATCACCAGTAGTACCCTGTGCAGAAAGCCTTATCTAAACTGCAAATAAGACAAAAATACAAACCTAGTCATCAGCAGACGGTATTACCACCTCACTCAGCCTTGCCCATCATAGGAAAAACAAATAAGAAAAAAGCTCAGCACAAGTCTCACCCTATATGAAACTTATACAAACCACTGGATCAACTTTAGGAGGGCAGAATCCAAAAAGAAAAAAGAATTCAACTTGAAGCCTGGGAAAAGGAGAAGTCAAACAAAATAAGTTTAAATGTATATACATATAATGAAAAGGTAGAGAAATACTACAAAAATGAAGGAACAAACTAGAAACACAGAAGTCCAAATAAATGGAGAAAACATATGAATCAATTCACAAAGACTTAGGAGAATTAAAGAATAAACATACAGAGACAAACAACACAATAACTGAAATTAAAAATATTCTGGAAGGAATCAATAGCTGAATATCTGAAGCAGAAGAACGAATCAGTGAGCTAGAAGGTAAAATGATGAAAATAATTTCTGAAGAGCTGAATAAACTAAAAAGAATAAAAAGAACTGAGGACAGTCTCAGAGACTTCTCAGACAATATAAAATACACCAATATTCAAATTATATGGATCCCAGAAGGAGAAGAGGAAAAGAAAAGATAAGAGCCAATTTTTGAAGAGATTATACTTGAAAAATTCCCCAACACTGAAAAAGAAATAGTCAATCAGGTCCAAGAGGCACAAATAATCCCATACAGGATAAACCCAAGGAGAAACACATATTAAACAAATAACAAAGACTAAACGCAAAGAAAGAATATTGAAAGCAGCAAGGGAAAAGTAACATGTAACATACAAGGGACAAAAAGTGAAAATGTAACCTTCAAGGAAAATCCTATATGCTTAACAGCTGATGTTTCAGCAGACATTCTGCAAGCCAGAAGGGAATGGCAGAATATGTTTAAAGTACTGAACGGGAAAAATTTACAATCAAGATTGCTGTACCCGACAAGTGTGTTAATTGCTCAGTTTTGTCTGACTTTTTGCAACCCCATGGACTGAAACCCACCAGGCTCCTCTGTCCATGCGATTTTTTCAGCCACGGTTTACTGGAGTGGGTTCTCCAATGGTATAGAGCTAGTGATTATTATACTGAAAGAATAGACACATGTACATTCATGGTGGATTCAAGTCAATGTATGGCAAAACCAATACAATATTGTAGAGTAAAATTAATTAATTAATTAATTAAAACAATAAAAAAGTAAAAAAAAAGAATAGAATCTTACATCTTTTCACAAAGTTCTATTGGATTGCACTGCTCTTAGAATGAATGCTTAAGAAGTTAATTGTAACAGAAGAATGCAAATAATCCAAATTATGGTTCCCTCACTTACTGAGAAGCCTGAATAAATTATTTAATTTCAGACAGACTTTCTTAAACCAATGAACATAAATAGCAATTATTTTACATGACAATTGAGGAAAACACTTTCTAAATTAAATTTCTATATAAACATTAGTTATGAAGTGATTCTAAAGGGAAATATTTCTGAAAAAGAACTTCTGTGAGCATTGTATTTTTAACAAGTCACAACTGTATCATATTAAGGAAAATAAAATTTAGTTGCTGGCTAAGAATAAAGTTTCTAAATTCATGAAACAGAATATAATTTGACGTTCTTCCTGCTGTCATCCTAAAACTAACTATGACCATAATGGTTGGGAATTCTAGGTTCTGGATGCAAAATGTATGGATTCAGAAACCCCACTTATTGGCTGTATAACCTTAATAAGCAATTTAAAACCTCTAATTTCCTTTTCTTACCTATAAAATGAGACTAGAACCTTCCCACAAGCTGTACCAATGAGGATCAAATTAGTTAATACAGTTAAATAGCTTTGAATACTGCTTGAAACATGGTAAGAATTAATATGTGTTAACCCATTCATTATGGTAAATGTTGATATCAAGAATAAAGAAATCCTATAACCCAACAACAAAAACAATCTGGTTTGAAAATGGGCCAAAGTCTTGAACAGAATTTTCTCCAAAGCATATAAATGACCAATAAGCACACCAGACATCACTTATCACATTACTAATCATTAGGGAAATCGAAACCAAAACCTCAACAATACCATTTCACAACCATTAGAACACAATACACAGAAAACAACAAATGCTGAGAAACATTTGAAGAAATTGGGACCCCTGTGCATTGCTGGTAGAAATAAGAAATGGTGCAGCCTCTAGAGAAAACAATATAGTCGTTCCTCAATTAAAAGTGGAATTACCATATGATCAGCAATTCCACTTCTGGGTATCTATCCAAAGGAAATGAAGGCAAAGATGCAAACAAATATTTATACTCCTATGTTCACAGCAGCATTATTTACAATGGTCAAAAGGCAGAAACAACACGTGTCCATTAACAGACGAATGGATAAACAAAATGTGGTACATGCACATATAATGGATTATTGTGTCTTAAAAAAAAAAAAGGTATTCTTATTGACCCATGGTACTACATGTATGAACTGCAAAAATGTTCTGCTAAAGGAAATAAACCAGTCACTAAAGGACAAATTGGCATGATTCCACTTATATGAGGTACCTAAAGTAGTTAAGTTCATAGAGACCTAAGGAGAGTGGTGATTTCCAAGGGTTAGGGGGAGCAAGGAATACTTATGGTTTAATGGGTACAGAGGTTCAGTTTTACAAAATGAAAAGAGCTCTGGAGGTGAATGCTGGTAATCGCTGCATAACAACATGAATATACCTAAATGCCACATAACTATACACTTAAAAATAACTGAAATGCTGAATTGTGTTATGTGAATTTTACCACAAATTATTAATTAGAACCAAAAAGTCTATTTTAAATGTCCCTGAAGATATCCTTCAAAATATTTAAGAAGTGTTTCAAAGAGTACAATATCAACAGATAAGAGGTACCTAGAGTAGTCAAATTCATAGAAAATATAGCAGTGATTGCCAGGGGCTCGGTAGAAAGGAAAATGGAGAGTTAATGGGTAGTGTCTCAATATGCCAGCAAATCTGGAAAACTCGGCAGTGGCCATGAGACTAGAAAAGGTCAGTTTTTATTCCAATCCCAAAGAAAGGCAATGCCAAAGAATGTTCAAACTACTTCACAATTGCACTCATCTCATATGCTAGTAAAGTAATGCTCAAAATTCTCCAAGCCAGGCTTCAGCAATACGTGAACCGTGAACTTCCAGATGTTCAAGCTGGCTTTAGAAAAGGCAAAGGAACCAGAGATCAAATTGCCAATATCTGCTGGATCATGGAAAAAGCAAGAGAGTTCCAGAAAAAACATCTATTTCTGCTTTCTTGACTAGGCCAAAGCCTTTGACTGTGTGGATCACAATCAACTGTGGAAAATTCTGAGAGAGATGGGAATACCAGACCACCTGATCTGCCTCTTGAGAAATCTGTATGCAGGTCAAGAAGCAACAGTTAGAACTGGACATGGAACAACAGACTGGTTCCAAATAGGAGAAAGAGAACGTCAAGGCTGTATATTGTCACCCTGCTTATTTAACTTATATGCAGAATACATCATGAGAAATGCGGGACTGGAAGAAACACAAGCTGGAATGAAGATTTCTGGGAGAAATCTCAATAACCTCAGATATGCAGATAACACCACCCTTATGGCAGAAAGTGAAGAGGAACTAAAGAGCCTCTTGATGAAAGTGAAAGAGGAGAGTGAAAATGTTGGCCTAAAGCTCAACATTCGGAAAACGAAGGTCATGGTATCCAGTCGCATCATTTCATGGGAAATAGATGGGGAAACAGTGGAAACAGTGTCAGGCTGTATTTTTCTGGGCTCCAAAATCACTGCAGATGGTGACTGCAGCCATGAAATCTAAAGACGCTTACTTCTTGGAAGAAAAGTTATGACCAACCTAGATAGCATATTCAAAAGCAGAGACATTACTTTGCCGACTAAAGTCCGTCTAGTCAAGGCTATGGTTTTTCCAGTAGTCATGTATGGATGCGAGATTTGGATTGTGAAGAAGGCTGAGTGCTGAAGAATCGATGCTTTTGAACTGTGGTGTTGGAGAAGACTCTTGAGAGTCCCTTGGACTGCAAGGAGATCCAACCAGTCCATTCGGAAGGAGATCGGTCCTGGGATTTCTTTGGAAGGAATGATGCTAAAGCTGAAGCTCCAGTACTTTGGCCACCTCATGTGAAGAGTTGACTCATTGGAAAAGACTTTGATGCTGGGAGGGATTGGGGGCAGGAGAAGAAGGGGACGACCAAGGATGAGATGGCTGGATGGCATCACTGACTCGATGGGCATGAGTCTGAGTGAACTCCAGGAATTGGTGATGGACAGGGAGGCCTTGCCTGCTGCGATTCATGGGGTTGCAAAGAGTCAGATGCGACTGAGCGACTGAACTAAACTGAACTGAACTGTTTCAGTTTAAGAAGATAAAACAATGTTCTGGAGATGGATGGTGGTGATAATTGCACAGTGTGACGGTGCTCAAGGTCACTGAATTGTACACTCAAAAATCACTAAAATAGTAAATGTTATGTTTATTTTACCATAATAGAAAAGTTCCTCATTACATAGATTGGGAGATTAGTACAAAGGGGGCTGAAGATTTTACTTCTCTATCTCATACAGTGTCTCAAAAGGCAGAAAAGACTTATATCTGCTAAACTGATACAAATTTAGACTCTATTTTCTTCTCTAAACTTAAAACAACCTATTTGTGGGGGTCAAAACTTTAGCTAATATATTGACAACATGTGGGTGTCCTCGGTCACTCAGTAGTATCCAACTCTTTGCAACACCATAGCTTGGAGACTTCTCAGTTTATGGAATTTTCCAGGCAAGAATGTTGAAATGGACTGCCATTTTCTACTCCAGGGGAATCTTCCCAACCCGGGGATCCACCAACACAGAGATAGCCATGTGTCTCTGTTTATTCTGATGTTTAGGGATGCTCTTCAGGTGTGAAATTTTCTTTTTGTTTTTGCTTTTTGACTCATAAATTGGATTATTTCATCTGGAGTGGATAAGCACAACAGTGACAAGTACATGGAATAATAAAGACTTTAAAATCTTAAAATCCAAGGAACTTGGCTAATTCTGGTGATAGCCTTATGAAAACTTTAAAATAGAAGTATGGGTAGCTGACTGAAGTATCTCTATGTCAAGTAGCCATAGGTTAAGTGTCTTCAGAGAACTTGGATATTATTTCAGACGGAAAAAAAAAAAACCTGGAAAACATAAAGATTACAGAGACAAACCTAACACCTTTCTGTGCAGTCTTGTTGGAATTTGTAAGTACTATATGGTGAGCAAATCAAATGTTAATTTGTAAACTGTAATGCGTTAACTTTATCCTATGATATTCTTTGGAAGCCTTTCAGTTGCTTGCACTAAGATTCCTTGGCTTCAGTTTCCTGAGCAGTCTGAAAAGAAATGTTAAGTAAATTGAAATACAGAAAGAATTGTTAAGAACATTTCAGATGAGACTGTTCACATTTGAAGTTTTTGTGCTTCTGAAGTAAGAGGCAAATACATTTGGTCAGTATGGCTTTATGGATTACTAGAAAGGTAGGAAAAAAAACCTCAACAAACAGCCAATTTGCTTCCCAATTATGAGTTTAGATTACATTCTGAATGCAGTTTAGTGTTCCAGTGTAGAATCAGAGAGTTGTTTAAACATATTGCAGGGCTTGACTTTTAATCTGGTCTTTCATGAAGTAAAGTGTTTTAAGGGATAACAATTCTTAACTTTTTAATCCATTACAGAAAAATTTTGAAACGAATTTTGAAGTGGCTTTCTATTTCAGATTGTTCGTTAAGTTCCAAAAAGTTTCAAAACGTCATTACTAGGAACAGAAACTGAGAGGAACTGAGAAGGTACACAAAAACCTTTACCTTAAAAAAAAAAAAAAAAGAGTATACATTTTCTGCNTGGAAGCCTTTCAGTTGCTTGCACTAAGATTCCTTGGCTTCAGTTTCCTGAGCAGTCTGAAAAGAAATGTTAAGTAAATTGAAATACAGAAAGAATTGTTAAGAACATTTCAGATGAGACTGTTCACATTTGAAGTTTTTGTGCTTCTGAAGTAAGAGGCAAATACATTTGGTCAGTATGGCTTTATGGATTACTAGAAAGGTAGGAAAAAAAACCTCAACAAACAGCCAATTTGCTTCCCAATTATGAGTTTAGATTACATTCTGAATGCAGTTTAGTGTTCCAGTGTAGAATCAGAGAGTTGTTTAAACATATTGCAGGGCTTGACTTTTAATCTGGTCTTTCATGAAGTAAAGTGTTTTAAGGGATAACAATTCTTAACTTTTTAATCCATTACAGAAAAATTTTGAAACGAATTTTGAAGTGGCTTTCTATTTCAGATTGTTCGTTAAGTTCCAAAAAGTTTCAAAACGTCATTACTAGGAACAGAAACTGAGAGGAACTGAGAAGGTACACAAAAACCTTTACCTTAAAAAAAAAAAAAAAAGAGTATACATTTTCTGCCTCTAGAAGGTAATGCTGCCTTAAGTTTATAAACAAATCTTGGTTTAAAAATAAAGTTGTGAATATTAATTGCTGTAATAAAAATCCTTTGACAAAAGAGTATCATCTTTTAATTGTTTGTTTGAGGAGTGACTGGTATTATAATTTGTTACTGAATTTAGTTTTGTTTTTAGTGAGTCATAGGCATTTAGTAGAAGTGTTTGTTTTCAAAAAAAATTGACTAAAATTTATTTTTGAAGCAGTTTATATTAACAGACTAATGTAACTAAAGTTAAGAGGTTTATTTTTTTCACTTAATTATCTCTCTGAGATTAAAAAAATACCGTAATAGTTTCATACTTCGCCAGGATAGTTTAATAACTGGTGATTTGGCTCATTTATTGTTTTGTTGTTGTTATGCTGTTGAATTCTGTTAGCTCCCTTAGAGCAGGAGAGGTAGGAGAGTCCAAAAGATTGTAGGTATTTAGACATATGCGGTATTTTATTTTCTGATATAAAATTGAGATTAGAGTTAAATAAATCTGTCAGAAAAGTATAGGATATTTGTTGTTTTCTCTGTCAGAGCTTTGTGTAGAACTTCTAATTGAGTTTCCACCCTGATTTATATAAACGTGTGATGAGAACAACCCCCTTACTGCTCTTTTCTTTGCTTTGGAGAGCCTGTATTTTACGTATTCCTCAAACTTAGTGGATTTTCAAATTACTTATTTAAGAACATGCATTTTGAATGTGATTAGGAATTTGAACTGGAAGTGAATGACCTTTTTTATTTTTAATAGAAAAGAACCAGATAAGATTTACTGTTTGTGATTATTTTTCTTTAAATTTTTCCTGTTGCTCCAAGCAGTAGTATCAGATAAAGATGACTCTAGTGACCAAGGTTTTTAACATTGTCTAACATAGTCTAACATTTGCTTACAGTAGTTGTTCAAGGGCACCTTTATTCAACTTGAGTATTTTGATAACTATTTCATTATTTTTCTTGGCATTGAAATATACAGTATCAGAGTAATTGAAATAATGGCTGAGTTCTTTGCTCCCCCCCCCATAAATACCTCTATCTCCCCTTCTCCCATTTTTTTTCCCCACTTATGTGCCTGAAAAACATACGTCTAAAATAACAATTACAATGATCATCGTCCTGTCATACATAGTAGTATATCATAGAGAAAACTACCATTAGTTGTATAGGTGAGAAATTAAAAATTTTAGGGAGACTGAGACTGGTGTAGAAGTCTTGACTTAGTCTCCAAGTTGGACTACAGAGCCCCAAACTTAATCACTAGCCATGTTTAATACTATCTTCCTGTGGATTTTACTTTTATTAATTCATTTTGAATATTATCACTGATATTTTTGTTTTTCTTCTCATTTGCTGCTTTTCTTTGGTTAATAATGATTACTAGTGGAGCTTGGAGACCAGATAAAAGAAGAAAAAAAGCTGTTTTACTATTTGTTAGTAGCTATTTGGGAGAAGGCGATGGCACCCCACTCCGGTACTCTTGCCTGGAAAATCCCATGGACGGAAGAGCCTCGTGGGCTGCAGTCCATGAGGTCGCTAAGAGTCAGACACGACGGAGCAACTTCACTTTCACTTTTCACTTTCATGCATTGGAGAAGAAAATGGGGACGCACTCCAGTGTTCTTGCCTGAAGAATCCCAGGGACTTGGGAGCCTGGTGGGCTGCCGTCTCTGGGGTCTCACAGAGTCGGATACGACTGAAGCGACTTAGCAGTAGCAGCAGTAGCTATTTGAGTGCTAACTTTGGTTAGCTAAAAATTAAAGTATGGTTTCAGACTATGAAATGAACAGAAGAGAGAAGAAAATAAAATCATCAAGGGAAGGGAATAAGGATGGGAACCGTTAATCTGAAAGTAAAATTACAAGTGAGGATAGAACCTAAACAGGCCAGATTATCTAATTGTCTTTGACTCCACCACATTTTTAATAAAAGCCTTTAGATAACAATTTAGATCCAGTTAGGTGTAGTGAAGGAGGACAAAGGGTAGTTTTGAGGAGTTAGAAAGGAGATTTTTGATCTAGGATTTGGAATATTAGAAAAGGGCCTTTGTGACCCTATATATTTACTGAAGGGCTTCCCAGGGGGTGCTAGTGGTAGAGAAACTGTCTGTCAGTGCAGGAGACCTAAGATATGGGGGTTCGATCCCTAGGCAGGAAAGATTCTCTGGAGGAGGGCATGATGATCCACCCCAGTGTTCTTGCTTGGAGAATCCCATGGACAGAGGAGCCTGGTGGGCTACAAGTCCTTGGGTTGCAAAGAGTCAGAGACGACTGAAGCGACTTAGCATGCACACATATATTTACTTAACCTCTTTTGGCTTTATTTATTTATTTATTTTCATAAAAATGATGAAAATAATGTATATGAAGGCTTTTTTAAAAAATTGTGAAGTGTAATATATAAGAGAAGTTTTATTGTATTTGTAACATTTTAAAATTCTGTTTAATATATTTTACATGTTAAACTAATATGATCTCTGAAATTATTTCTGTCTCTTATTTCTGTTAATGGTATTACCTGCATCCTAGTCACACTTTCCTCCTCATTTCCAGTTCAATCTATCGTCCCAGCTTGATCTTTAGCTAAGGAAATACCCTACTTTAGTTGAGTTTGTGTGTGTGTGCTTAGTTGCTCAGTTGTGTCTGACTGTTTTCAACCCCATGGATTGTAGCCCACAAGGCTCCTTTGTCCATGGGGATTATCCAAGTGAGAATACTGGAGTAGGTTGCCATGCCCTCTTCCAGAGAGTTTTCCCAACCCAGGGTTCGAATCTAGGTCTCCCCCATTGCAGGCAGATTCTTTACCATCTGAGCCACCAAGGAGGTCCATAGTTGAGTTTACGTCTCTACAAAGTATTTTCCTATGGCCAGAGAAATCTGCCTAAATTACAGTTCTTGGTTTTGTTACTTTAGCAGCCTTTCACGTCATGTCTTTGGAATATTTCAGAAAGAGCAAGTTGCAGAGATGTATCCTATGCCCTCACCTCTTTTAATGTTTCATGTGTGAGGCGCTCCTAACATGAATTATTTTTGGCTACATGGATGGGAGACTGATTTGAGAAGTCTCTGAAATAGAGGTATTTGAAGGTGCTTCCATGTATTTTTTTGGCGAGCAGGTTCAACAGCAGGATTACGGAGACACAATATGTTATAATTACTGATAAGACCTTTTAAGATTAGATCTTTTCAGTTTTACCTGCCTGCTTTCCCATTTCTGTTAGCTATCCTACCCAGCAGAATTCTTACAAGCTTTTGTGCTGTATCTTTTCAAGTAATTGTTGATTTCTGCATCTTTTTATAAGAGATCATGCTCAATTTCTTTTAAAAATTTTATTCATTTATTTTGGCTATGCTGGTCTTAGTGTGCAAATTTTTTCTAATTGTGTTTCTTGGACTCCAGAGCACTGATTCAGTAGCTGCACTCCTTCTGTGAGGCATGTGGGATCCTCCCTGGCCAGGGATCAATCCCATGTCCCATGTATTGGCAAGTGGACTCCCAACTACTGAATCCCCAGGGAAGTCCCAGTTTCTTTAGTAATCTTTCTGTTCACAACTTGGGGAGTGCATTTATTTTATCTTCATTCTTTTTATCTTCATTTCCTACCTACTAATTCAGTTTCCAGGTTATGTATTTTTAAAACTGTATTTACAAGTTGTTTCATACTTAAGATTTTTTTTAACAAGTATCTTAAAAATTCTAATTAAATGGATTGTTTCTGTTGCACCTTACAGATACCATTAAAAAATTATTTAACTGAAAAACTGTCATTTTTTTTTTGTCTACATATGTATTATACTAATAAAAACAAGTTAGCTTTCAGCGAACATAAATAACACAGTTGACTCTTGAATGACATGGGGATTACAGGCACCTACATTTGAATTGGAAAATTTGCATATAGTAGGCCAGACGTCTATATCTGAGGTTTCTCGGTATCTGTAGTTTTGCATCCACAAATTCAACCAGTTTTGGATAGTGTAGTAGTCTAATATTTAATAATGACAAAAATCCACTTGTAAGTGGGCCTGTGCAGTTCTAATGACTATGTTGTTTAAGGTTCAACTGTATGTGCTTGTTTTTTTTTTTTTTTTTTCTTTCTTTCTTTCTAATGGCAAAATATTTTTCTTTTTCTTAAAATTGTATATTCTTTAAACAGGGGAGTTAAAAGAATACTATTGCACATGGATTTTCTGTGGGTCAGAAATTTGGTAGCAGTTTAGCTGAGTGGTTCTGGCTTCTTCCATGTCTCTCATAAAAATCTCAAGGGTTTCTGCCATTTGAAATCTTGGCTGGTGCTTAGAGGATCTCCTTCTAAGAAGGTATTCCTCTTTGAGCTGGCATGTTGCTACTGGTTGTTGTCTAGAGAACTCAATTTCCTTGGCATATGTAGATCTCCAGCTGTTTGCATGGCAGCTGCATTTCCAGAGGAAGTGATCTGAGAAGAAAGGTAGGTGGAAATGTGCAGTGGCTTTTATGACCTACTCTCAGAAGTCATTTCAGCCACATTATTGGATTAGAAGCAAGCCATTAAGTCTAGCCTACAGTCAAGGAATGAGAAGTTAGGCTCCACCTTTTGTCAAAAGATATTTTGGACAAAGTTAAAAAAAAAAAAAACTAGGGGGTGATTCTTTACAACTTGTTGTTGTCAATATGGGGGCTTCCCAGGAGGCTCAGTGGTAAAGAATCTACCTGGCAAGGATCTCATTCAAAATTAATCTCATTCAAAATAAATAAATAAAAAGCTTTTCCAATCAGCAAAAGTTAAGAGAATCCAGTACCATCAAACCAGTTTTACAAGAAAAGCTAAAGGGACTTATATAGTCAAGAATTGCAAGAGAAGGAAAAAGATCTACAAAATTAACCTCAAACAAAATGGGAATAGGAACATATATATCAATAATTACTTTAAATTTAAATGGATTAAAAGTTCTAACCAGAAGACACAGACTGGCTGAATGAATACAGAAACAAACCCATATATATGCTGTCTACAAGAAACCCACTTCAGACCTCAAGAAACATATGGACTGAAAGTGAGAGGTTGGAAAATATATATTCCATGCAAATGGGAAGCAAAAGAAAGCTGGAGTAGCAATCCATATCAGATAAAATAGACCTTAAGATAAAGAAGATTACAGGAGATAAGGAAGGACACTACATAATGATCAAGGCATCAGTCCAAGAGGAAGACATGATAGTTGTAAATATCTGTGGACCCAAAATATGAGCACCTCAAAATATAAGAGAAACACTAGCAGACATAGAAGGAGAGACTAACAGTAACACAATATTAGTAGGAGACTTTAACACCCCACTCACACCAATGGACAGATCATCAAAAGAGAAAATTCATAAGGAAAAATAAGTCTTAAATGATATTAGAGGAGATGATCTCATTGACATCTTCAGGACATTCCATCCAAATGCAGAAGAATACACCTTCTTCTCAAGTGCACATGGAACATTCTCCAGGATAGACCATATCTTGAGTCACAAATCAAACCTCAGTAAACTTAAGAAAATGGAAATTGTATCAAGCATCTTTTCCTCCCACAACACTAGGAGATTATATATCAATTACAGTAAGAAAACTGTAAGAAACACAAACACATGGAGATTAAACAACATGTTTCTAAATAACCAACAGGTTACTGAAGAAAACAAAAGGGAAGTTAAAAAAAAAAAATTCTAGAAACAAATGACAATGAGAACAGGACAACTCAAAACCTATGGGGTGCAGCAAAAGTAGTTCTAAGAGGGAAGTTAATAGTAGTACAATCCTACCTCAGGCAACAAGAAAAACAAATAGACAACCTAATCTTGCACCAAAATAACTGGAAAAATAAGAAAAACGACAACTACCAAAAAGTAAAGATTAGCAGATGGAACGAAATCATAAAAATCTGAGCAAAAGAAAATGAAAAAAAAAATGAAAGAACAGTAAAGATTAATAAAACTAAAAGCTGTTTTTTTGAGAAGGTAAACAAAATCGACAAACTTTTCACCAGACTCTTCAAGAAGAAAGAGAGAAGAATCAAATCAACAAAATTAGAAATGAAAAAGGAGAGTTTACAACAGAAAATTCAGAAATACAAAGTATTAAAAAAAGATTATTATGGACAACTATATGGCAATAAAATAGACAATCTAAAGGAAATGGACAGGTTCTTAGAGAAGTTCAATCTTCCAAGACTAAACCAGGAAGAAATAGAAATTATGAACAACCCAATTACAATCATTGTGATTGAAGCTGTGATAACCATTGCACACCAGTCAGAATGGCTGTGATCCAAAAGTCTACAAGCAACTAATGCTGGAGAGGGTGTGGAAAAAAGGGAACCCTCTTACACTGTTGGTGGGAATGCAAAATAGTACAGCCACTATGGAAAACAGTGTGGAGATTCCTTTAAAAATTGCTAATACAACTGCCTTATGACCTGGCAATCTCACTGCTGGGCATACACACCGAGAAAACCAGAATTGAAAGAGACATGTGTATCCCAATGTTCATCGCAGCACTATTTATAATAGCCAGGACATGGAAACAACCTAGATGTCCATTAGCAGGTGAATGGATAAGAAAGCTATGGTACATACACACAATGGAGTATTACTCAGCCATTAAAAAGAATACATTTGAATCAGTTCTAATGAGATGGATGAAACTGGAGCCGATTATACAGAGTGAATTAAGCCACAAAAAACAACACCAATACAGTATACTAACACATATATATGGAATTTAGAAAGATGGTAATGATAACCCTGTATGCAAGACAGCAAAAAAGACACAGATGTGTAGAATGAACTTCTGGACTCTGAGGGAGAGAGAGGGAGAGAGTGGGCTGATTTGGCAGAATGGCATTGAAACATGTGTACTATCATGTAAGAAACGAGTCGCCAGTCTATGTTCGATACAGGATACAGGATGCTTGGTGCTGGTGCACGAGGATGATCCAGAGAGATGATATGAGGAGGGAGGTGGGAGGGGGGTTCAGGATTGGGAACTCATGTACACTGTGGCAGATTCATGTTGATGTATGGAAAACCAATACAGTATTATAAAGTAAAATAAACTAAAAATAAAAATTAAAAAAATAACAATAAAAAATATTAAAAAAAAAGAATTATATGAATGGGAAAAAAAAATCTCCCCAAAATCAAAAGCCCAGGACCAGATGGTTTCACAGGATAATTCTATCAAACATTTAGAGAAGAGCTAATGTCTATCCTTCAAAAACTCTTTCAAAAATTTGCAGAGGAGGAACACTTCCAAACTCATTCTATGAGACCATCATCACCTTGATAGAAAAAAACAAAGACAACAACAACAAAAAGAAAATTACAGGCCAATATCACTGAGGAACATGGATGCAAAAGTTACAAACCAATTTTAGCAAAAATAATTCAGCAACACATAAAAAAGTTCATACATTATAATCAAGTTGGGTGTATTCCAGGGATGCATGCATTCTTCAATATATGTAAATCAATCAATGTGATTCACCATATTAACAAATTGAAAGATAAAAATCATATCATAATCTCAATAGATGCAGAAAAGCCTTTGAGAAAATTTAGCATGCATTTATGATTAAAACTCTTCAAAAAATGGGCATAGAAGGAACCTACCACAACATAGTAAAGACCATATATAATAAGCCTACAAAAAACATTATTCTCAGTGGTGAAAAAGTGAAAGCATTCCACCTAAGTTCAGGAACAAGGCAAAGGTGCTTACTTTCCCAACTATTATTCAACATAGTTCTGGAAGTCCTAGATACAGTAATCAGAGAAGTAAAATAAATAAAAAATCCAGATTTGAAAAGAATAAGTAAAGCTTTCACTGTTTGCAGATGACATGATACTGTACATAGAAAACCCTAAAGATAGTATCAGAAAATTACTAGGGTTAATCAGTGAACATAATAAAATTGAAGAATACAAAAATCAATATATGGAAATCACTGAATTTCTATAAACTAACAAAGAAAAATTAGAGAGAGATTAAGAAATCAACCCCATTCACCATTGCAACAACAACAAAATATAGGAATAAACTTACCTAAGGAGACACAGAAAATTATGACACTGATGAAAGAAATCGGAGATGACGTAAACAGATAGAGAGATAGTCCATATCCTTGAGTAGGAAGAATCAATATTGTGAAAATTACTGTACTACCAAATGGATTCTCAGATTCAACGTGATCCCTATCAAATTACTAGTGACATTTTTCACAGAACTAGGAAAAAAAATCAAAATTCATATGGAAACACCAAAGACCCCAAAGAGCCAAAGCAGTCTTGAGAAAGAAGAGTGGAGCTGGAGGAATCTACCTTCTTGACTTCACATTATACTACAAAGCTACAATCCTCAAGACAGTAAGGTATTGGCAGAAAAACAAAAATATAGGCCAGTGGAACAAGATAGAAAGCCCCAAAATAAATCCATGCACCTATGGTACCTTATATATGACAAAGGAAGCAAGAATGTACAATGGGAAAAAGACAGCCTCTTCAATAAATAGTGCTTGGAAAACTGAACAGCTGCATGTAAAAAAATGAAATTAGAACACTCCATAACACCATACACAAACATAAACTTAAAATGGATTAAAGAACTAAATGTAACACCAGAAACTATAAAACTCTTAGAGGAAAACATAGGCAGAACATTTGATGACATAAATCAAAGCAAAATCCTGTATAACCACTACCTAGAATAATGGAAATAAAAACAAAAGCAAACAAGTGTGAACTCTTTAAACGTAAAGGCTTTTGCACAGCAAAGGAAACTATAAGCAAAGTGAACAGAAAACCCTCAGAACTGGAGAAAATAATAGCAAATGAAACAACTGACAAAGGATTAACTTCCAACACATACAAGAGCACATGCAACTCAATACCAGAAAAAAAAAAAACCCATTCAAAAAGTGGGGGAAATATCTAAACAGACATTTCTCCAAAGAAGACATGCAAATGGATAACAAATACATGAAAGGATGCTCAACATTGCTCATGATTAAAGAAATGCAAATAAAAACTACAATGAGATAACATCACACCAGTCAGAATGGGCATCATTAAAATGTCTACAAACAATAAATGCTGGAGAGGGTATGGGAATGTGAATTGATACAGTCACATGGAANAATGGATAACAAATACATGAAAGGATGCTCAACATTGCTCATGATTAAAGAAATGCAAATAAAAACTACAATGAGATAACATCACACCAGTCAGAATGGGCATCATTAAAATGTCTACAAACAATAAATGCTGGAGAGGGTATGGGAATGTGAATTGATACAGTCACATGGAAGAAGGTATAAAGATGCCTAAGAAAACTAAGAATAAAAGCAACATATAACCAAAGATATTAAGAAGAGGTAGCAAAAATACACAGAAGAACTGTACAAAAAAGATCAAGACCAAGATAATCAGGATGGTATGATCATTCACCTAGAGCCAGACATCCTGGAATGTGAAGTCAAGTGGGCCTTATAAAGCATCACTATGAACAAAGCTACTGGAGGTGATGGAATTTCAGTTGTGATATTTCAAATCCTGGAAGATGATGCTACGAAAGTGCTGACTCAATATGCCAGCAAATTTGGAAAACTCAGCAGTGGCCAAAGGACTGGAAAAGGTCAGTTTTCATTCCAATCTCAAAGAAAGGCAATGCCAAAGAATGCTCAAACTACCGCACAGTTGTACTCATCTCACATGCTAGTAAAGTAATGCTCAAAATTCTCCAAGCCAGGCTTCAGCAATACATGAACTGTGAACTTCCTGATGTTCAAGCTGGTTTTAGAAAAGGCAGAGGAACCAGAGATCAAATTGCCAACATCTGCTGGATCATTGAAAAAGCAAAAGAGTTCCATAAAAACACCTACTCCTTCTTTATTGCCTTACCAAAGCCTTCGATTGTGAGGATCACAATAAAATGTGGAATTCTCTAAAAGAGATGAGAATTCCAGGCCACCTGACCTGCCTCTTGAGAAACCTATATGTAGGTCAGGAAGCAACAGTTAGAACTGGACATGGAAAAACAGATTGGTTAGGAATAGAAAAAGGAGTACATCAATGCAGTATATTTTCACCCTGCTCATTTAACTTCTTTGCAGAGTACATCATGAGAAACGCTGGTCTGGAAGAAGCACAAGCTGGAATCAAGAGTGCCGGGAGAAGGGAGAAATATCAATGACCTCAGATATGCAGATGACACCACACTTATGGCAGAAAGTGAAGAGGAACTAAAAAGCCTCATGATGAAAGTGAAAGAGGAGAGTGAAAAATTTAGCTTAAAGCTCAACATTCAGAAAACTAAGATCATGGCATCTGGTCCCATCACATCATGGGAAATAGATGGAGAAACAGTGAAAACAATGTCAGACTTTTTTTGTGTGTGTGTGAGGGGCTCCAAAATCACTGCAGATGGTGATTGCAACCATGAAATTAAAAGACACTACTCCTTGGAAGGAAAGTTATGATCAACCTAGATAGCATATTGAAAAACAGAGATATTACTTTGCCAACAAAAGTCTGTCTAGTCAAAGCTATGGTTTTTCCACTGGTCATGTATGGATGTGAGAGTTGGACTGTGAAGAAAGCTGAGCACCGAAGAATTCATGCTTTTGAACTCCGGTGTTGGAGAAGACTCTTGAGAATCCTTTGGACTGCAAGGAGATCCAACCAGTCCATTCTAAAGGAGATCAGTCCTGGGTGTTCTTTGGAAGGACTGATGCTGAAGCTGAAACTCCAGTACTTTGGCCAACTCATGTGAAGGGTTGACTCACTGGAAAAGACTCTGATGCTGGAAGGGATTCGGGGCAGGAGGAGAAGGGGACGGCAGAGGATGAGATGGCTGGATGGCATCACCGACTCGTTGGACCTGAGTTTGAATGAATTATGGGAGTGGGTGATGGACAGGGAGGCCTGGACTGCTGCAATTTGGGGGGTTGCAAAAAGTCAGACACGACTGAGCCACTGAACCAAACTGAACTGACCCAGCAATCCTACTCCTAGACATTTATCCTGAGAAAACCAAAATTGAAAAAAAAAAACAAAACACATGTATTCCACTTTTCATTGCAGCATTATTTACAATAGCTAGAACATGGAAGCAATCTAGTTGTCCCTCAGCAGATGAATGGATAAAAAAGTTGTGGTACATATACACAATGGAACGTTTCAGTTCAGTTCAGTTCAGTCACTCAGTCGTGTCTGACTCTTTGCGACCACATGAATCGCAGCACGTCAGGCTTCCTTGTCCATCACCAATTCCCAGAGTTCACTCAGACCCATGCCCATCGAGTCAGTGATGCCATACAGCCATCTCATCCTCGGTTGTCCCCTTCTCCTCCTGCCCCCAATCCCTCCCAGCATCAGGGTCTTTTCCAGTGAGTCAGCTCTTCACATGAGGTGGCCAAAGTACTGGAGCTTCAGCTTTAGCATTATTCCTTCCAAAGAAATCTCAGGGCCGATCTCCTTCAGAATGGACTGGTTGGATCTCCTTGCAGCCCAAGGGACTCTCAAGAGTCTTCTCCAACACCACAGTTCAAAAGCATCAATTCTTTGGCACTCAGCCATTACTCAGTCATTAAAAAGGGACACTTTTGAGTCAGTTCTAATGAGATGCTTGAACCTAAAACCTATTATACAGAGTGAAGTAAATCAAAAAGAGAAAGAGAAATATTGTATTCTAATGCATATATATGGAATCTAGAAAAATAGTACTGACTGAAAAATGTACTTACAGGGCAGCAATGGAGAAACAGACATAGAGAATAGACTTATGGACATGGAGAGAGGGGAGGAGAGGGTGAGATGTATGAAAAGAGTAATATGGAAACTTAGATTATAATATGTAAATAGATAGCCATCAAGAATTTGCTATATGGCTAAGAAACTCAAATAGGGGCTCTATATCAACCTAGAGGTGAGAAATGGAGAGTGAGATGGGAGCAAAGTTCAAAAGAGAGAAAACATATGTATACCTAAGGCTGATTCATATTGAGGTTTGCTGAAAACAGCAAAATTCTGTAAGACAATTATCCTTCGGTTATCCTTAAAAAAATAAATTAGTTAAGAAAAAAAAGAAAGAAAATTGGAAATATCAAGAAAACATTTAACCCAAAGATGGACACAATAAAAGACAGAAATAATAGAGACATATTATATGTTGAAGAGATCTAGAAGAAATGGGAAAAAAAATACATAGAACAGTACCAAGAGGAAAAAAAAAAAAAAAGATCTTAAAGAACTGCTTTAGTACGATGATGTGGTCAGTCACCTCGTGCCAGACATTCTGGAGTGTGAAGTTAAGTGGATCTCAGGAAGCACTGCTGCTTATAAAGCTAGTGGATGCGATGGAATTTCAGTAGAACTATTCAAAATCCTAAAGGATCATCCCATCAATGTGTTGCAGTCATTATGTCAACAAATCTGGGAGACCCAGCAGTGGCCACAGGACAGGAAAAGGTCAATCCTTATTCCAATTCCCAAGAAGGGCAGTACTAAAGAATGTACAGGATGCTTGGGGCTGGTGCACTGGGATGACCTAGAGAGATGAAAAGGGGAGGGTGGTTCAGGATTGGAAACTCATGTACACCCATGGTGGATTCATGTCAATGTATGGCAAAACCAATACAGTAAAGTAAAAAATAATAATAATAATAAGACTATTTATACTATTTGACAGTTGTACTCATCTCCCATGCTGGAAATATCAGTCTTAAAATTTTGCATGCTAAGCTTCACCATTATGCCAGCCAAGAACTTTTAGATGTCCAAGTTGGATTTAGAAAAGGCAGAGGAATCAGAGATCAAATTGCCAACATTTGCTGCATCATAGAGAAAGCAAGGGAATTTCAAAAACATCTCCCACTATTTCATTGACTACACAAAGCCTTTGACTGTGTGGATCATAACAAACTGTGGAAAACTCTTCAAGAGGTGGGAATACCAGACCATCTTACCTGTCTCCAGAGAAATATGTATGCGGGTCAAGAAGCAACAATTAGAACCCTGTATGAAACAATTGACTGGTTCAGGATTGAGAAAGGAGTACGATAAGATTGTCTGCTGTCACTCTTCTTGTTTGACCTATATGCTGAGCACATCATGAGAAATGCTGGGGTAGATGAGTAACAAGTTGGAATAAACTTTAGTTGGAGAAATATCAGCAACCTCAGATTTGCAGATAATATCACTCTAATGCCAGAAAGTTAAGGGGAACTAAGGAGCCTCTTAATTAGGGGAAAGGAGAGTGGAAGAACTAGCTTAAATCTAAATATTAAAATAATAAATAAATAAAAATAAAAAACAACTAAGATCATGGCATCCAGCCCCATCACTTCATGGCAAATAGAAGGTAAAGAAGTGAAAGTAGTGACAGAGTTCCTCTTCACTGGCTCCAAAATCAGTGCAGATTGTGACTTTAGCCATGAAATCAAAAGATGACTGATTCTTGGCAGGAAAGCTATGACAAACCTGGACAATGTGTTGAAAAGGAGAGGCATTACTCTGCCAACAAACGTCCATATTGTCAAGGCTTTGGTTTTCCCAGTGGTCACATACACTTGTGAGATCTGGACTTTAATGAAGGCAGAGAACCAAAAAATTGATAGCATTGAACTGTGGTGCTGGAGAAGACTCCTAAAAGTCCCTTGGACAGTAAGGAGATGAAATTAGTCAATCTTAAGGGACATCAACTCTGAATATTCACTGGAAGGATGATGCTGAAGATGAAGCTCCAGTATTTCGGTCATCTGATTTGAACAGCCTACTCACTGGAAAAGTCCCTGATGCTGGGAAATATTGAGGGCAGAAGGAGAAGAGAGCATCAAATGATGAGATGGCTGCATGGCATCTGATGCAGTGGGCATGAAGCTGACAAACTCTGGGAGATGGTGAAGAGCAGGGATGTCTGGTGTGTTGCAGTCCATTGAATCACAAAGAACTGGACACAACTGGGTGACTGAACACACACACACACACACACACACACACGCACACACACATTGTTATAGAGGTAAAACTATATTTGTAGTTTATAGGTATAAGTGCAAATACATAGTCTCAGACAAGATAATTTGACTTTCATTTAATAGTAAAAAACAATAATTAAAAAGTCATTTGCTATTTCATAAAATTATTAGAAGGACTTTTTGTACATATATATTCAGGCATATATTTATTCCCATATGTATATTTGTATGAAAAATAAGGCGTGTTCGCCCTATCTTTAGAAAAATTAACCTCTCTCCCCTACAACTATCAGAGGTTTATTGCTAGCATCTTTGATTGATAAATATGTTGTGGTCTATGAGTATTTAGTTGCATATGTACAGATCTACACTAGATAAAATTACAAGATTGCAGGTGACACAGTGGTAAAAATTCACCTGCTAATGCAGGAGATGCAGGAGATGCATGTTCAATCCCTGGGTCATGAAGATCCTCTGGAAAAGGAAATGGCAACCCACTAAAGTATTGTTCTTTGGGAAAGACAAAGAGTTGGACATAACTGAAGATACACTGCATAATATAAAAGTAGGCAGCAGAATTAAACAGAAATTACACAAAGGAAGATATACAAAGAGCAAAAAGTATCTGAAAAGATGATCAATGTTAGTCATCACATAAATCCACATTACAGTCCCAGTGAAATTATATTACACATCAATTACAAGAGTTAAAATCATGAGCTTTCGTTTATTGCTACACCATTTGTGGAGAAAGCATTCATTATTTCCTTTAATATCATTGGCTCTTTTCCTGAAAACAAATTGATCACATTCAAGTGAAACTATTTCTCAATTCTCAGTTCTGTTACATTGAAAATCTCCACTTGCACTAAATACCTTATTTGCTGTAACTTTTGCGGCATAATGTTGAAATCAAGTAGTTTCTCCTCTAATATTATTCTATTTCAAAATTACTTTTGCCATTTTTTATGTTTTGGTATTTCATTTGATTTTGTTGTTGTTGTTCAGTCACTGTCATGTCCGACTCTTTGGGGCCCTATAGACTGTCCATCATCAACTTTCAGGCCTACTCAAACTCAAGCCCATTGCATTGGTGATGCCATCCATCCAACTATTTCATCCTCTGTTGGCCTCTTCTCCTCCTGCCATCAATCTTTTCCAGAAACAGGGTCTTTTCCAGTTTGTCAGTACATCGCAACAGATGGCTTTGGTATTGGAGGTTCAGCTTCAGCACCAGTACTTCCAATGAATATTCAGGACTGTTTTCCTTTAGGATTGACTGGTTGGATCGCCTTGGCACCCAAGGGACTCTCAAGAGTCTTCTCCAACACCACAGTTCAAGAGCACAAATTCTTCAGCACTCAGCTTTCTTTATAGTCCTACTCTGACATCCATACATGACTACTGTATACTTTAACTAGATGGACCTTTGCTGGTAAAGTAATGTATCTGCTTTTTAATATGCCGTCTACCTTGGTCACAGCTTTTCTTCCAAGGAGAAAGTATCTTTTAATTTTATGGCTGCAGTGACCATCTGCATTGATTTTGGAGCCCCCCAAAATAAAATCTCTCACTGTTTGCTCAAATTCATGTCCATTGAGGTGGTGATCCTATCCTAATGCTATTAGGTGATGCTTCTCTAATGATATTCTATTTCATATTTGCTTTGGACATTCTTAGTCATTTGGGATTTCAAATAAATTTTATAAGCATATTTTCATTTTCTTAAAACCTGATCTGCTGAAATTTTGGAAGAAAATGTATCCAATCTAATCATATCATTTAGAGATAATAGATAAATAATTTGGTAATATATTATCATGTGTGCATGCTCACATTCAGTCATGTCTGAATCTTTGTGAACCCATGGACTGTAGCCTGCCAGTCTCCTCTGCCCATGAAATTTCCAGGCAAGAATTCTAGATTGGATTGACATTTCCTACTCCAGGGGATCTTCCCCATCTAGGGACTGAGCTCACATCTCTTGCTTCTCTTTCATCTCCTCATTGGCAGGCAGATATTTTCACCACTAGTGCCCTTGAAGTGAAGTGAAAGTCGCTCAGTCATGTCTGACTCTTTGCGACCCCATGAACTATACATTCCATGGAATTCTTTAGGCCAGAATATTGGAGTGAGTAGCCTTTCTCTTCTCCAGGGGATCTTCCCAACTCAGGTATCAAACCAAGGTCTCCTGCATTGTAGGCAGACACTTTACCACTGAGCCACAAGGGAAGCCCCCAAAAGGGGAGCATCCACCACAAGAGACAGACAAGAGTGCCATGACTCGGATATAGTATACTGAAATTCAAATGAACAAGTTACTGATAGAACAGGGATGAGTCCTACAAGCATGTTTTTGAGTACAAGAACCCAACTTCAAGCTGTTCCCCTTTTTAGGTATCAGTGTGAGAGAAACTAGTTAAAATGCAGCTGTCTCTAGAAGACCTCTGAATAGTGAGAATGTCAGTGAGAAATACTGATACTATGCTTGGAATTAGAGGAGTTGTATCTAAATCACAGCATGCCTACACATTGTCTAGGTACTAGGTTTAGCAAATTCTTACCTTCTAAAAGTCTTAGTTTGTTGATCTACTAAGCAGAGGTAAAAGTAGGATTTGTGATAGGATTTTTTTTTTTAAGATAGCATATGTGAAAGCCCCTGAAAGAGAACCTGACATATGGTTATAGCCCAATAAATGTTACCTGACTCCAAATCACAAAATAACATTAAATCAGCATTTTGGTCACAGTGACCTTTCAACACCCTCAAAAAATTATGCCAGATGGCAGCTGAAACCTTCTGGTCATAAATAGGATTGGTCATAAATAGAGAGTGTGTTATTCATGCCCTGTCTGACTTCACCACCTGCTATCACTTGGCATAAATGTACACTTGAGAAATGGGAATTTTCTCTTTTTGATATAATTTACACTGACACCAACTTTCTCACCAAGTTCTGGATTTGAAGGGAATATCGCTTCACCAGAACTATGATGTTGGAAAATGCTGACTAACTCAACACTTAAGTTTTCAGTTACTATTAAATTCTAATGAACATAAAATCCACATTAACATCTAATTAAGCCATTATGATTAGTGCTGCACAATGCATAGTTAATCATCTTGCATACCTTAACATACTTTTATCTTTGAGGAAACTGAACTCATTAAATATTGCTATTTGCTGAATAGATCATAAGAACTCTATGATGCATAATGACTAACATCATTAACCTCTTTATAATGTTTTCCAAAAACTTAATACTCTACCAGTGGGGGATTACTCTAGATAAATACTGCTTTTGAAATAAATAAATAAATAAAGTTCTTTACCAAGGTACAAATTTTGAGTTTACTTATGTCTAGTTTGGGCTTCCCTTGTGGCTTAGCTTGTAAAAATTCATCTGCAACGCGGGAGACCTGAGTTCAATCCATGGGTTTAGAAGATCCCTTGGAGAAAGGAAAGGCTACCCACTCCAGTATTCTGGCCTAGAGAATTCTGTGAACTGTATAGGCCATGGGATCGCAAAGCGTTGGACACAACTGAGCAACTTTCACTTCACTTCACTTATGCCTAGATCAATATGCAATAAGGAATTCACCTCAAAGGTATAATCCCTAGACATTCTAAGTTACTGAAAAAGCTGCTTGTTCAAATGGGAGTGCATTTCTGTGTTTAGAATAAAGCCTTACTTTTCATCTGTATCATTGGTGCAGTATTGATATTGACATTGTTAAACGAATATTTTTATTGTCCAGATACAATGTACCCAGTACACAACTGATGGAAACGTATGGGCAGATAAATTTTCACTTTCTTTGAATATAAACTTTGGACCTCTGCTTCAATCTCAACTTGTACTTTTGTAGGGTATGGAATTTTGGATTTGTGACTTAGACTCTGAACGTCAGTGTCATTATCTATAAAATGGAATGGGCATGCATGTTGCACAAACCAGAAACTTACAAATGTTTAAAATATAAATATATGTATTTATGCATAGTATAAATTTATATTTACATACTTAAATACATACAGTATATATACTATCTATGAAATCACAGCTTTAGTAATTGTTTGTAGTATTGTAATATTAATATTGATAATGAGCTAAATATAATCTGAAATTTTTATTGTTATAATTGTATTTCCCTTTCTACTAATTTCTTTCTTATGTTTCTTTTTATCATCTGAAATTTTATAATTGATCTGCAAGTTAACAGATATATTTCACCACCAGGCAAGTAGAAGAGAGGTGAAATATTAGGTTATTTTCTGTTAGAGTTTCCTGATACTGAGTAATGAAGCATTGCTATTAACACAGAACATCATTTTAGGACCCAAGCCAGTCTTGGGTAGAATGCTGCAAGGATTAATTTGAATATGCTTAAAAAGCCACAGATTATAGAAAAGAGGAAGGTGAAAGTGTATTTGTGATGATTAATCACTAGAATCCTTTTATTCAAAGTTATTTATTTTCAAAATCATATTCTTCCTTTGTCCACATCTGAAGACCTCTGCCTAATATCCCTTGCATCAAAAGGCCTCACCTGCCCTCACACTGGGCAGAGCCTCAAATGGTCAGACAGGAAAAGTTGTGCTAGATTTAGGCTGTTTAGTTATAACTTAACAATTAGAAACTCAACAGGTTTCTACATTTATGCAACTTTTGATGTTGCCTCAGGACTTGAGTACCAGACCTAAGTGAAATTCTATGATGCTCAGAATTTTATTTTATTTTATTCTTATACCTGTGTAGTCTAAAGGAATATTTAGGTTGTATTATTATTTTTATGTTTTCTTGTTTGTAATTGCCTTGTAGCAACATCAGGTTAACGCCTGAGTTTATATTCTCTTCAAATGTGGCCAGGAAAATAACTTTAAGTTTACTTTTCCAAGTTTTATTTCCTGTATATAATGGAACAGGAATCCCTCTAGGTACAGTTATTTTTGACCTGCTTTCTGAGAAACCTGTATGCAGGTCAGGAAGTAAGTTAGAACTGGACATGGAACAATAGACTGTTTCCAAATATGGAAAGGAGTATGTCAAATCTGTATATTGTCACCCTGTGACTTCTGTGCATACTACATCTTGCAAAATCCCAGACTGGATAAAACACAAGCTGAAATCAAGTGTGCTGGGAGAAATATCAATAACCTTAGATATGTAGATGACATGACCCTAATGGCAGAAAGTGAAGAAGAACTAAAGAGCCTTCTGATGAAAGTGAAAGAGGAGAGTAAAAATGTAGATCTGAAACTCAACATTTAGAAATTTAAGATCGTGGTGTCTGATCCTATCACTTCAAGGCAAATAGATGGGAAAACAAGGGAAACAGTGAAAGGCTTTATTTTGGGGGGCTCCAAAATCAATACAGATAGTGACTGCAGCTATTAAATTAAAAGACACTTGTTCCTTGGAAGAAAAGCTATGACCAACCTAGACAGCATATTAAAAAGTAGAGACATTACTTTGCCAACAAAGGTCCATCGAGTCAAAGCTATGGTTTTTCCAGTAGTCATGTATTGATGTAAAACTTGGACTTTATATAAAGAAAGCTGAGTGCCAAAGAACTGATGGTTCTGAATTGTGGTGTTGGAGAAGACCCTTGAGAATCCCTTGGACAGCAAGGAGATCCAACTAGTCCATCCTAAAAGAAATCAACCCTGACTATTCATTGTAAACACTGATGCTGAAACTTAAACTGCAATACTCAGGCTACCTGATGTGATGCATTTACTCATTGGAAAAGAGCCTGATACTGAGAAAGACTGAAGGCAGGAGGAGAAGGGGATGACAGAGGATGAGTTGGTTGGATGACATCACTGACTCGAAGGACATGAGTTTGAGTATGCTCTGGCAGTTGGTGATGGACAAGGAAGCCTGGCCTGCTTCAGTTCACAGGGTCTGAAGAATCAAACACAATTGAGGGACTGAACTGAGCAGTTATTTTTATTATTTCCATGGCTTAAAGCTCAACATTCAGAAAACGAAGATCATGGCATCCGGTCCTATCACTTCATGGGAAATAGATGGAGAAACAGTGGAAACAATGTCAGACTTTATTTTTGGGGGCTCCAAAATCACTGCAGATGTTGATTACAGCCATGAAATTAAAAGACGCTTACTCTTTGGAAGAAAAGTTATGACCAACCTAGATAACATATTCAAAAACAGAGACATTACTTTGCCGACTAAGGTCCATCTAGTCAAGGCTATGTTTTTTCCAGTAGTCATGTATGGATGTGAGAGTTGGACTGTGAAGAAAGCTGAGCACCGAAGAATTGATGCTTTTGAACTGTGGTGTTGGAGAAGACTCTTCAGAGTCCCTGGGACTTCAAGGAGATCCAACGAGTCCATTCTGAAGATTAACCCTGGGATTTCTTTGGAAGGAATGATGCTAAAGCTGAAACTCCAGTACTTTGGCCACCTCATGCGAAGAGTTGATTCATTGGGAAAGACTTTGATGCTGGGAGGGATTGGGGGCAGGAGGAGAAGGGAACGTCAGAGGATGAGATGGCTGGATGGCATCACTGACTCAATGGATGCGAGTCTGAGAGAACACTGGGAATTGGTGATGGACAGGGAGGTCTGGCATGCTGCGATTCATGGGGTCGCAAGGAGTTGGACATGACTGAGCAACTGAACTGAACTGAACATTTTAAGAAACTGAAAATAGAAAACAGTCTCTTGCTTCTTAGAATAAATATTGTGCAATGGCACTAAATTTTTTTAAATTTATTTAATATTTACTTAGTCCCCATTTTCTCCCTACACAGTATTCTAGTGAACAAGATGGGGGAAAAATATGGTTCATAAACTAGCAAGAGAAAGCATTTTTATATATAGAAGAATATTAAAAGCTGCAATATTATAAAATAAATTACAATTTTTATAATGTAATAAGTAAAATCTCAGGAAGCTGCTTTTGATTAGATAAAAAAGGAATATACAATACTTAGATAAGCTTTTCTGTGAAAAGAGAGAGATGAAGAATATTTGGGTAAATAGAAGATAGCCAGAAATGGCTTTGCTGTCAGAGAATGAATATCTTGACAGATTTATTTGTTTTGGACTCTGGGAAGGATGAATTGGACAAGCAAAGTTAAGCATGTATTCTCACCATGAAAGTCAAAGTATTAGTTTATTATTATGAAAAATTAAAATAAAGGGATGGGATAAGAGAGGAGAGGCTGAGTTCTCATCACAAGGAGAATGTTGTCTTAGTTTTAACTGTATGAGATGATGGATTTAAACTAAATCTATTATGATAATTATTTCACAATATAGGTAAATCAAACCATCATGCTGTACACCTTAAACAATATGATGTATGTCAATTATTTCTCATACACACACACATGCACACACACACAGACTTGATGAGTCATAAAACACATTGTTTATATCACCGTAACCAACATTTCAATTAAGATATTAATATAATACAGTCACTCTGACTAATTCCCTTGTGTCAATATAAACAAATCTCCTCCCACCCCAAACATTATCAAGATTCTAGTTTGTAGCACTGGAGTTTAAATTTACTTGTTCTTAAATTCCATCTATATGGAAGGAGAGAATATATCCTTCATATCTGGCTTCTTTCCCTCAATATATATTGAGATTCATTAGTTATGCATGTTTCACTTGGTAAATTGATTTGGTGCAGTGTAGTAATCCATATTCAACTATGTCCATAATTGTTAATCCATTTTCTGGTTAAATGAACAATTTTTCATTGTGGAGATGGACAGTTTCATTGTGAAGCCATATCAATGAATTTACAGATAATAATTCTGTCCTTTTATAGATGCATATTTTAATTTTTCTTGGATAAACACCTTAGAGTGGAATTTCTATGTCATAGAGTATATGTTTAAATACTAAGACACGTAAATTGTTTTTGTAAAATTATCCTAAAACTTTATATTTCTGAAGAAATCAATAGCAACACAGAAACAGAAATATACCTCAGTGGAACAAGATAGAAAGTTTAGAAATTATTGCATGTAGTTGTGGTCACTTAATCTATGATAAAGGAAGCAAGAATACATAATGGAGAAAAAATCAATCTCTTTAACAAGTGCTCCTTGGAAAACTGAATGTAAAAGAATGAAACCCCAACATCATACATAAAATGAATTCAAGATGGATTAAAAATCTAAATATAAGGCCAAATAATAAACTTTTAGAGAAAAAAAAAACATATGAAGGACACTTTCTGACATAAACTGCAGGAATATCTTTACCAATCCCCTTCCTAGAGTAATGAAAGTAAAAACAAAAATAAACAAATGAGACTTAATTAAATATAGAAGTTTTTGTGTATCAAAGAAAATTATACATAAAGCCAAAATAAAGCCCTCAAGACCGGAGAAAATGCAAATGAAGTGATTGATAAAGGGTTAATTTNACTTTCTGACATAAACTGCAGGAATATCTTTACCAATCCCCTTCCTAGAGTAATGAAAGTAAAAACAAAAATAAACAAATGAGACTTAATTAAATATAGAAGTTTTTGTGTATCAAAGAAAATTATACATAAAGCCAAAATAAAGCCCTCAAGACCGGAGAAAATGCAAATGAAGTGATTGATAAAGGGTTAATTTCTAGAATATACAAATAGCTCATGTAACTCAATATCCAAAAAGTAAACAATTGAATCACAAAATTGGAAGATCTAGACATTTCCCAAAGAAAACATTCAGATAAACAACAAACACATGAAAAGATGCTCAATGTACTAATTGTTAAAGAAATGGAAACCAAATCTACCAGGAAGCTCCACCTCACACAAAGCTGAATAACCATTATCAAAAAAAATCTACAGACAATAAACACTGGAGGGGTGTGGAGAACAGGGAATAATCAGTTGGCAACGCAAACTGGTCCAGCCACTATGGAGATCAGTATGAACATTCTTTAAACAACTAAAAATATGATGCAGTAATCCCACTCCTAGGGACATATCTAGAGAAAACCATTATTTTATATGTACAGCAATATTCATTGCAGCACAATTCACAAGAGCCAGAATATGGAAACAACATAAATGTTCGTCAAAAAGGGAATAGATAAAATGATGTTGTACATGAATACAATGAACTATTATTTAGCCACAATAAAGAACAAAATAGCACAATTTGGAGCAAAAAGGGTAGTTCCGTTCAGTCGCTCAGTCATATCTGACTCTTTGAGACCACATGAATCGCAGGACGCCAGGCCTCCCTGTCCATCACCAACTCCCTGAGTTCACTCAGACTCACGCCCATCGAGTCTGTGATGCCATCNGCCTCTGTTGCCTCCAGAGTGTTTTTGATCTCATTTGTTGCATTATTCATAATATATTGACTCTTTTTTATTTCTTCTAGGTCCTCATTAAACCTTTCTTGCATCTTCTCAATCCTTGTCTCCAGGCTATTAATCTGTGATTCCATTTTGATTTCAAGATTTTGGATCATTTTCACCATCATTATTCTGAATTCTTTATTAGGTAGATTATCTATGTCTTCCTCTTTTTTTTTTTTTTGGTTTGGTGGGCATTTATCCTGTTCCTTTACCTGCTGGTTGTTCCTCTGTCTCTTCATCTTGTTTATATTGCTGAGTTTTGGATGTCCTTTCTGTATTCTGGCAGTTTGTGGAGTTCTCTTTATTGTGGAGTTTCCTCACTATGGATGGGGTTGTACAGGTGCCTTGTCAAGGTTTCCTGGTTAGGGATGCCTGTGTCAGTGTTCTGATGGGNTGCTGGTTGTTCCTCTGTCTCTTCATCTTGTTTATATTGCTGAGTTTTGGATGTCCTTTCTGTATTCTGGCAGTTTGTGGAGTTCTCTTTATTGTGGAGTTTCCTCACTATGGATGGGGTTGTACAGGTGCCTTGTCAAGGTTTCCTGGTTAGGGATGCCTGTGTCAGTGTTCTGATGGGTGATTTCTTCTCTCTGGAGTGCAATGAAGTGTCCAGTAATGAGTTATGAGATGTCAGTGGTTTTGGAGTAACTTTGGGGAGCCTGTATATTGGAGCTCAGGACTGTGTTCCTGTGTTGCTGGAGGATTTGCATGGTATGTTTTGCTCTGGAACTTGTTGGGCCTTGGGTGGTGCTTGGTTTCAGTGTAGGTATGGAGGCATTTGATGAACTCCTGTCAGTTAATGTTCCTGGAGTCATGAGTTCTCTGGTGTTCTCAGGGTTTGGACTTAAGCCTCCTTCTTCTGGGTATCAGTCTTATTTTTATAGTAGTCTCAAGACTTCTCCTTCTATATAGCACTATTGATAAAACATCTAGGTTAAAGATGAAAAGTTTCTCCACAGTGAGGGACACCCAGAGAGGTTCACAGAGTTACATGGCAAAAAGAAGAGGGAGGAGGGAGTTAGAGGTGACCCGAATGAGATGAAGTGGAATCAATAGAGGAGAGAGCAAGCTAACCAGTAATCACTTCCTTATGTGCACTCCACAACTGGACCACTCAGAGGTGTTCACGGATTTATGTAGAGAAGAGAAGAGGGAGGAAGGAGACAGAGGTGCCCAAGAGGATAAAGGGAGGGAATCAAAAGGAGAGACAGATCCAACCAGTAATCAGTTCCCTAAGTGTTCTCCACTGTCTGGAACACACAGAAATTCAGAGTTGGATAGAGAAGAGAGGGGGTAGGGAGGGGACACAGGCGACCTGGTGGAGAAAAAGGAGAGTCCAAAGGGGGAGAAAGCAGTCAAGGACTAGAGAAAGTCTAGGACTTTCTCTGGTGCTATTGTGGGTATTGTGGCATCAGTTCATTTTCGTATAGTTCCTTAGTCTGACTTATATTTCTCAAGATCTATAGGTCCCTTCCTATGTAGTCAGTACTAATGACAGGGTTTTAATCTGTTGCACCTGTCACTTCCAAGGCGGTTCCCTCTGTTTTAGCTTCTGTTTGCTGGTCTCTTCAGTGTCTGATTTCCGCCCTGACACAAAGTGGGTAGTGGTGGACACTTATTTTATGCTCACTTGTTCAGTCGTGCTGTGGGGAGGGAGGGATGCTGCAAACAAGTAACACTGGCCTGTGTTAGCAGTGTCTCAGCCACACTGGGCCTGCCCTTGCTCATGGCATGTGTACCTTCCCTGCCCACACTGCTCAGGCTCTAGGTTGCTCCACCAGAAACCATCTGAGGCCAGCCCTGTGCTGTATGCACCTCCCAGGTCTAATCCGCTCAGGTTCAGGCACTCGGGTAGTCCTCAAACGTGCAGACTCGGTTGGGCCTGAGTTTTATGCCCTTCCCAGGTCCGAGCAGCTCAGGTGATGAGGTGTTTGGTGAATGGGGTCGCTGTGACTTATCGCCCCCCTCATCCCTGCTGCTCGGTTTTCTGGGTATAAAACTGGTGCACCTTCTCAGGTGGATGTTGACCATCCAGAACCCTAAGAAGTCTTAGTTAGCAAAGAGGCCTGCTTACAGTTTTGTAGATAATGTCTCGCTAGGGCTGAGATTGCCCTCTTCTGGCCCTTCTGGCTCTGGCTGCCTGTCACTGGAGGGGGATGGTCTGCAGCTGGCTGTCTCTATTCAGTCCTTTGTTCTGTGCATGGGTCTGGTGGTGTCTTAGGTTAGGGCTGGCTTTTCGCGTGGTAGTTATCCCACAGTCTGGTTTGCTAGCCCAGTTCAGTTCCCTTGGTTTGCCCTTGGGTCATTCAGGCCCAGATCCTTTCTCTAAGCAATGCAGCCCACACCTCCCTGCCCAGGCTGTGGCTCCCTGCCCAGCCCCCACTTTCTAGTGGTAGATGCAGGCATCTGTGTTCCTTCTCCTCTGGGGGAGTTACCATTTGGCTCGTAATCTGTGGGTTTTAATTACTTATTTTTCCTCCCTGTTAGGTTGCCCTCTGTGCTGCCAAGGCTTGCCACAGACTTAGCAGTGAGAGTGTTTCCTGGTATTCGGAAACTTCTCTCTTTTTAAGACTCCCTTCCTGGGACGGAGCTCTGTTCCTACCTCTTTTGTCTCTTTTTTTGTCTTTTATATTTTTTCCTACCTCAAGGACATTGGGCTGCTTTTCTGGGTGCCTGATGTCCTCAGCTGGCATTCAGAAGTTGTTTTGTGGAATTTACTCAGCGTTTAAATATTCTTTTGATGAATTTGTGGGGGATAAAATGGTCTCCCCTTCCTATTCCTCCACCATCTTAGGACCACCTCCTTCTT
>SJYA01002437.1:499834-516815 GCA_006410615.1 Neotragus moschatus | reverse complement strand
TCCTCCACCATCTTAGGACCACCTTCTTCTTTTTTTTTTTTTTTTTGACTTACATTTATCTGATGACTGCTGCTTCTGCTGCTGCTGCTAAGTCACTTCAGTCGTGTCCAACTCTGTGTGACCCTATAGATGGCAGCCCACCAGGCTCCCCAGTCCCTGGAATTCTCCAGGCAAGAACACTGGTGTGAGTTGACATTTCCTTCTCCAATGCATAAAAGTGAAAAGTGAAAGGGGGGTCGTGAAGACTGCAGACTACCAGGCTCCTCCTTCCATGGGATTTTCTAGGCAAGAGTACTGGAGTGGAGTGCCATCGCCTTCTCCTATCTGATGACTAGGAATGTTATATGCAAAGAGCCAATAAGCATATGAAAAGTTTTTTAACATCCCTAGTCATCTTTCAATATGCTTATTGGCTCTTTGCATATATTCATTATTGAACTGCATGTTCATGTCTTTTGTCATTTGTTATTGTATTATTTGTCATCTTATTTTATTGTTTTGGAAGAGTTATTTGCATATTTTAGCTAAAAATCCGTGTTTTGTTATTATCTTCTAGTTGGTTTGTGCTGATAATTTGTTTAATAATGAGGTCGTTAGATATGCTTATGTGTTAATTTTAATCAAGTATTTTTGCAACATGGCTAATAAAATTTTGCCTAACTAGAGGCAGTATTTTCTCTAAAATGTTATTCTTTTACATTATCATAATTATTTGCACTATTTTTATAATTATATTGTATTACGTATAACTATTTTATATTATACATTATTACAATTATTTTATGTTATTATAAAGCCTAATTTACATGGCAAACTTTTCCTTTATTTGCCTTTTGGATAGTAAATAAAAATAAATATATAAATAAAAATTTACCTTCATATTTACTGCTTCTTATGGGCTTCAGACAGAGAAGGCAATGGCACCCCACTCCAGTACTCTTGCCTGGAAAATCCCATGGATGGAGGAACCTGGTAGGCTTCAGTCCATGGGGTCGCTAAGAGTCGGGCACGACTAAGCAACTTCACTTTCAGTTTTCACTTTCATGCACTGGAGAAGGAAATGGCAACCCACTCCAGTAGTCTTGCTTGGAAAATCCCAGGGAGAGAAGAGCCTAGTGGGCTGCCAGCTATGGGGTTGCACAGAGTTGGACACGACTGAAGTGACTCAGCAGCAGCAGCAGCAGCATGGGCTTCAGACATACACTAGACATTCTGAAGTGTAAAGTCAAACGGGCCTTAGGAAGCACTCCTGTCAGTAAAGATGATGAATAAAAAGGAATTCCACTGTTGCTCTTCAGTCACCCAGTCCTGTCTGACTCTTTTTGACTCCATGGGACTGCAGCGTGCCAGGCCTCCCTGTCCCTCACCATCTCCCAGTGTTTGCCCAACTTTAGGTTCATTGCACCAGTGATGTCATCCTGCCATCTTATCCTTTGATACCCTCTTCTCCTTCAGCCCTCAAACTTTCCCAGCATCAGGGACTTTTCCAGCGAGTTGGCTGTTTATATCCAGTGACCAAAATATTGAAGCTTCAGTATCAATCCTTCCGGTGAGCATTCAGTGTTGATTTCCCTTAGGATTGACTGGTTTGATCTCTTTGCTCTCCAAGAAACACTCAAGAGTCTTCTCAAGGAAACACAGCTTGAAGGCATCGATTCTTTGGTGCTCTGCCTTCTTTACAGTCCAGCTCTCACAAGCATACGTGACCACCAGAAAGACCACAGCTTTGACTATATGGACCTTTGTTGGCCCAGTGATGTTTCTGCTTTTCAGCACACTGTCTAGGTTTGTCATAGCTTTCCTGCCAAGAAGCAATTGTCTTATGATTCCATAGCTGGAGTTACCATCCACAGTGATTTTAGAGCTCAAGTAGAAGAAATCTATGACTGCTTCCACCTTTCCTCCTTCTATTTGAAATGAAGTAATGGGGCCAGATGCCATGATCTTAGCTTTATATATATAGTTTTAAGCCCTCTCTTTCACTCTCTTCATTCACCATCATAAAAGGTTCTTTAGTTCCTCTTCACTTTCTCTCATTAGCATCATATTGTCCACATGTCTGAGGTTTTTGATGTTTCTCCATCTATCTTGACTCCAGCTTGTAATTTCTCATGATGTGCAGAGTATAAGATGGACAGAATGAAAAGAGATAGCCCTGTTATACTTCTTTCTCAATCTTGAATGAGTTAATTTTTCCATATGGCTTCTGTTGCTTTGGCCCTCATATAGATTTCTCAGGTGACAGATGGCCTGGTATTCCCATCTCCTTAAGGGTTTTCCACAGTTTGTTATGATCCACACAGTCAAAGACTTTAGTGTAGTTGGTGAAACAGAGGTAGATGCTTTTCTGGAGTTCTATTGCTTTCTCCATGATACAGTGAATGTTAGCAGTTTGATCTCTGATTCTTCTGCCTTTTCTAAACCCAATTTGGACATCTGGAAGTTCTTGGCTGGCATAATGGTGAAGCCTAGCATCCAAAATTTTAAGTCTGACTTTACTAGCATGGAAAATAAGTAAAATTGTCCAATGGTTTGAACATTCTTTAGTACTGCCCTTCTTGGGAATTGGAATGAGGATTGACCTCTTCCAGTCCTGTGGCCACTGCTGGGTCTTTCAGGTATGCTAATATATTGAATGCAACACTTTGATAGCATCATCTTTAAGAGTTTAAATAGTTCTAGTGGAATTCTATCGCATCTGTTACCTTTATTGACAGCAGTAGTTCCTAAGACCCACCTGATTTCACACTCTAGGATGTCTGGCTCTGGGTGACTGACCACACCATTGCAATTGTCTTGGTCATTAAGATCTTTTTTACACTCTTCTTCTGTGTATTCTTTTCATCTCTTTGTGATCTCTTCAGCTTCTAGATCTCTACCATTTCTGTCCTTTATTGTCCCATCTTTGGGCAAAATGTTCCCTTAATATTTCCAGTTTTCCTTAAAAGATCTCTAGTCTTTCCCATTCTTTTGTCTTTCTCTATTTGTAGGCATTGTTCGTTGAAGAAGGCCTTCTTGCCTTTCCTTGTTAGTATTTGGAACTTTCATTAGATATACCTTTCTTTTTCTCTTGTGCTTTTCTCTTGTTTCTTCAGATATTTGTAAAGCCTCCTCAGATAACCATTTTGCCTTCCTCCTTTTCTTTTTCTTAGCTATTTTTTTTTCACTACTTCCTGTACAATATTATGGACCTCCATCCATAGGCCTTCAGGCATACTGTTTACTAAATTTAATCCCTTGAATCTACTGATCACCTTCAATGCATATTCATAGAGGATTTGATTTAAGTCATACCTGGATGATCTAGTGGTTTACTCTCACTTTCTTAAAGCCTGAATTTTGCTAGGAGAAGTTGATGATCTAAGCCACAGTCAGATCCAGGTATTTTGCTGATTAGGCACGGCTTTTCCTATTTTGACTGCAAAGAATGTAATCAATTTGATTTTGATATTGACCATTTAGTGATGTCCATGTGTAAAGTCATCTTTTGTATTGTTGAAAAAGGATGTTTTATACGAATAGTATAGAGTGTATTCTCTTAGCAGAATTCAGTTAGCATTTTTTTCTGCTTCATTTTGCACTCCAGGGCCAAACTTTCCTGTTACTCCAGATGTCTCTTGATTTCTTACTTTTGCATTCCAATCCCTAATGATGGATAGAACATCTTTTTTTTTTTTTTTTTTGGTCTTATTTCTANTTGACTTCACATTCCAGGATGTCTGGCTCTAGGTGAGTGATCACACCATCATGATTATCTTGGTGGTGAAGCTCTTTTTTGTACAGTTCTTCTGTGTATACTTGCCACTTCTTCTTAATATCTTCTGCTTCTGTTAGGTCCATAACATTTCTGTCCTTTATTTAGCCCATCTTTCCATGAGATGTGTATAAGAGACAGCTAGGAAGTTTTCATAGAACTAATCAACTTCAGCTTCTTCAGCATCAGTGGTAGGGGCATAGACTTGAATTACTTCTTGTCATGTTGAGTGGCTTGCCTTGGAAATGAACTGAGATCATTCTGTCGTTTTTGTAGTGGAGCCTATGTACTTCATTTGAACCTTTTGTAGAGTATGAATATTACTTCATTTCTTCTATGGATTCCTTGTGCAGAGTAGTAGATATAATGGCCATCTGAATTAAATCCATCTACTGGAATTCCAGTATACCTACTTAAAACTCTAAAAGATAATGCTATCAAAGCACTTCACTCAATATGTCAACAAATCTGGAAGACCCAACAGTGGCCACAGGATGGAAATGGTCAATTATTATCCCAATTCCCAAGAAGAGAAGCACTAACGAATCTTGAAACCTCTGGACATTTGTACACATTTCCCATGCCAGTCAGTTCAGTTCACTTGCTTAGTCATGTCCAACTATTTGCGACCCCATGAATCGCTGAACGCCAAGCCTCCCTGTACATTACCAACTCCCAGAGTTCACTCAAACTCATGTCCATCGAGTCGATGATGCCATCCAACTGTCTCACCCTCTGTCATCCCCTTCTCCTCCTGCCCCCAATCCCTCCCAGCATCAGAATCTTTTCCAATGAATCAACTCTTCGAATGAGGTGGCCAAAGTATTGGAGTTTCAACTTCAGCATCAGTCCTTCCAAAGAACACCCAGGACTGATCTCCTTTAGGATGGACCTGTTGGATCTCTTTGGAGCCCAAAGAACTCTCAAGAATCTTCTCCAACACCACACTTCAGAAGCATCAATTCTTTGGTGCTCAGCTTTCTTCACAGTCCAACTCTCACATCCATACATAATCACTGGAAAAACGATAGACTTGACTAGACGGACCTTTGATAGCAGAGTAATGTCTCTGCTTTTCAATAAGATATCTAGGTTGCTCATAAATTTCCTTCCAAGAAGTAAGCGTCTTTTAATTTCATTGCTGCAGTCATTATCTGCAGTGATTTTGGAGCCCCCCCAAAATAAAGCCTGACACTGTTTCCACTGTTTCCCGATCTATTTCCCATGAGGTGATAGGACCAGATGCCAAGATTTTAGTTTCCTGAATCTTGAGCTTTAAGCCAATTTTTTCACTCTCCACTTTTATTTTCATCAAGAGGCTTTTTAGTTCCTCTTCACTTTCTGCGATATGGGTGGTGTCATCTGCATATCTGAGGTTACTGATATTTCTCTGCACAATATTGATTCCAGCCAGTGCTTCTTCCAGCCCAACGTTCAACATGATGTACACTGCACACAAGTTAAATGAGCAGGGTGACAATACACAGCCTTGATGTACTCCTTTTCCTACATGGAACCAGTATGTTGTTCCATGTCTTGTTCTAACTGTAGCTTTCTGACCTGCATATAGGTTTCTCAAGAGGCAGGTCAGGTGGTCTGGTATTCCCATCTCTCTCAGAATTTTCCACAGTTTATTGTGATCCACACAGTCAAAGGCTTTGGCATAGTCAATGAAGCACAAATAGATATTTTTCTGGAACTCTCTTGCTTTTTCCATGATCCACTGGATGTTGGCAATTTGATCTCTGGTTCCTCTGCCTTTTCAAAAGCCAGCTTGAACATCTGAAAGTTCACAGTTTGCGTACTGCTGAAGCCTGGCTTGGAGAATCTTGAGCGTTACTTTACTAGCGTGTGAGATGAGTGCAATTGTGTGGTAGTCTGAGCATTGTTTGACATTGCCTTTCTTTGGGATTAGAATGAAAACTGACCTTTTTCAGTCCTGTGGTCACTGCTGAGTTTTCCAAATATGCTGGCATATTGAGTCAGCACTTTCACAGCATCATTTCCCGGGGTTTGGAATAGTTCAACTGCAATTCCATCACCTCCAATAGCTTTGTTCATAGTGATGCTTTCTAAGGCCCACTTGACTTCACATTCCAGGATGTCTGGCTCTAGGTGAGTGATCACACCATCATGATTATCTTGGTGGTGAAGCTCTTTTTTGTACAGTTCTTCTGTGTATACTTGCCACTTCTTCTTAATATCTTCTGCTTCTGTTAGGTCCATAACATTTCTGTCCTTTATTTAGCCCATCTTTCCATGAAATACTCCCTTGGTACCTCTAATTTTCTTGAAGAGATCTCTAGCCTTTCCCATTCTGTTGTTTTCCTCTATTTCTTTGCACTGAACACTGAGGGAGGCTTTCTTAATGGGGTAGCCATAGCTCAGATCATGAACTCCTTATTGCCAAATTCAGACTTAACCTGAAGAAAGTGGGGAAAGCCACTAGACCATTCATATGTGACCTAAATCAAATCCCTTATGATTATACAGTGGAAGTGAGAAATAGATTTAAGAGACTAGATCTGATAGAGTGCCTGATGAACTATGGATGGAGGTTCATGACATTGTACAGGAGACAGGGATCGAGACCATCCCCATGGAAAAGAAATGAAAAAAAGCAAGATGGCTGTCTTAAGAGACCTTACAAATAGCGATGAAAAGAAAAGAAGTGAAAAGCAAAGGAGAAAAGGAAAGATATAAGCATCTGAATGCAGAGTTCTCCTGCCAGTAAGGTCATGCTGAAATTATTGCATTCTAGGCTTATTACACCAAACAAGAACTTTCAGACATCCAATCGAGGTTTAGAAAAGCCAGAGGAAGCAGAGATCAGATTGCCAATTTCACTGTATCATAGAGAAAGAAAGGAGATTTCAGGAAATCATATACCTCTGTTTCAGTGACTACTCTAAAGCTTTTGACTCTGTGCATTATAAACAAACTGTGGAAAGCAATTCAAGAGATGAAAATACTGAATTATTTTACCCATTTCCTGAGAAACCAGTATACAGATCAAGAAGCAACAGTTAGAACCCTGTATTGAACAACTGACTGGTTCAAGATTGATAAAGGAGAATGACAAAGCTGTTTGTTGTAACCCTGTTGATTTAATTTATACACTGAGAGTATTATGAGAAATGCCAGACTGATTGAGTTACAAGCCAGAATCAATCTTGTCTGATCACAGTGCTGTAAGAGTAGATATCAACCACAGGGGGGAAAAAAAGGAAAGGAATTATGAGAAAAAAACAAATGTGAAAACAACACACTTCTGAATAACCAGTAGATCACTTAAAAAAGCAAAAGAGAAATAAAAATATGCATAGCAACAAATGATAATGAAAACAAGACAAATCAAAACTTATGGGATTCAGTAAAAGCTGTGTAAGTAGGAAGTTCAAAGCAATACAAGCCTACGACAAGAAACAAGCAAACATCTAATTAACAACCTAACTTTACAGCTAAAACAACTAGAAAAAGAACAACTCAGTGTTAGTTGAAAGCAAGAAATCATGAATTCAGAGCAGAACTTTAAAAAATAAATTAATTAATTAAGACTATTGCAAAGATAAATAAAATTACAAAGGAAAACTACCAAGATCTTTCTACAAGATCAGTTCAGTTCAGGTCAGTTCAGTCGCTCAGTCGTGTCCAACTCTTTGTGACCCCATGAATCGCAGCACGCCAGGCCTCCCTNGAATTTTGATCATAACTTTGTTAGCATCTGAAATGAGTGCAATTGTGTGGTAGTTTGAAAATTCTTTGGCATTGATTTTCATTGGGATTGGAAAGAAAATTGACCTTTTCTAGTCCTGTGGCCTCTGCTGAATTTTCCAAATTTGCTGGCAGATTGAGTGCAGCATTTTCAGAGCATCATCTCTTAGGATTTGAAGTAGCTCAGCTAGAACCATCACATCCATTAGCTTTTTTTCATAGTGATGCTTCCTAAGGTCCACTTGGCTTCACACTCCAGGATCATTTGGCTCTAGGAGATCAATCACAGCATCATGGTTATCTGGGCTATTAAGAATTTATTTTATTTTTCTTTCTTTCTTCCTTTCTTTCTTTCTTTTTCTTTTTTTTGTATAGCTCTTCTGTGTATTCTTGCCACCTCTTCTTTTTTTCTGCTTCTGTTAGAACCATACTGTTTCTTTCCTTTATTGTGTCCATCTTTGCATGAAATGCTCCCTTGGTATCTCTAATTTTCCTAAAGAGATCTAGTTTTTTCTCATCTATTTCTTTGCACTGACCACTTAGGAAGAGCTTTCTTATTTCTTCTTGCTATTCTTTGGAACTCTGCATTCAGATGTATATATCTTTCCTTTTTCTCCTTTGCCTTTAGCTTCTCTTCTTTGCTCAGCTACTTGTAAGTCCTCCCCAGACAGTCATTTTGTCTTTTTCCTTTTCTTTTTCTTGGGGATAATTTTTATCATGGTTTCCTGTACAATGTTATGAAATTCTGTTTCTAGTTCTTCAAGTACTCTATCAATCAGGTCTTATCCCTTGAGTCTATTTGTCATTTCCACTGTATAATTATAAACGATTTGATTTAGGTCATACCTGAATGGTCTAAAGATTTTCTCTACTTTCTTCAATTTAAGTCTGAATTTTACAATAATGAGTTCACAATCTGAGCCACAACCGACCGTGGCTCAGATCATGAACTCATTTTTGCAAATTCATAGCCTCAGACTATATCACAAAGCTACATAAACTATGATAGAATGCTACTCATAGAGAAGCAGAAATATAGATCACTGGAACAAGATGGTAAGTCCAGAGAGAGATAAACTCATGCACCTATGGACATCTTATTTTCAACAAAGGAAGCAAGAATATAAAATGGAGAAAAGATATTCTCTTCACTAAGTGGTGCTGGGAGAACTGGAGAACAACACATAAAAGAAGTAAGACAGAATACTTTCTAACACCATACACAATAAACTCAAAATGGATTAGAGACCTAAAAGGTAAGGCCAGAAATTATAACGTACTTAGAGGAAAACATAGGCAGAACATTCTTTGACATAAATCACAGAAAAATCCTTTGATCCAGATCCTAAATTAATGGAAATAAAAACAAAAATAAATAAATGAGACCTAATTAAACTTAAAAATTTTACACAGCAAAAGAAACTATGAACAAGATGAAAAGGCAATACTCAGAATGAGAGAACATAATTACAAACAAGGCAACTGCCTAAAGATCAATCTCCAAACTATACAAGCAGCTCATGCAGGTCAATATCAGAAAAAACAAACAAACAAACAAAACAATTAATAAATGAACAGAGGATCTAAATAGACAGTTCTCCATAAAGATATACAGATGGCCAATAGATATATGAAAAGATGCTCAACATTGCTCATTATTGGAGAATCGCAAATCATAGTGACAATTAGGTATCACTTCACAGTGGTCAGAATAGTCACCATCAAGAATCTAAAAACAATAAATGCTGGAGAGGATGTACAGGAATTTGAACCCTCTTGTATCATTGATGGGAATGAAAATTGACACAAACACTATTGAGATCAGTGTGGAGATTCCTTTAAAAAATAAAGAAAAAACTAAAATAGAACCCAGAAATCCCCCTATTTGGCCTATACTTTGAGAGTACCATAAATGGAAAAGAGGTATGCACCCCCAATATTCATTATAGCACCATTTATGATAGCCAGGATTTGGAAGCAATTTAGATGTCATCAAGAGGTGAATGTATAAAGAAGCTCTGGTGTGTGTGTGTGTATACACACACACACACACACACACACACACACACAAGAGAATATTACTCATCCACAAAAAATGAGTGGATGTGAGTTTGTTGAACTGAATTGATAAACCAATAACCTGTTATACAAGTTGAAATATGTCAGAAAAATAAATACGAGTATCTTATATTAAAGCAGGTACTGATCAACGTGTTTGTAGGGCATGAATAAAGATGCAAGCATGGAGATTAGAATTGTGTATACAATGTAGGAAGGAGAGGGTGGGATGAAATCAGAAAACAGCAATGAAACATATAGATTATCATATGTAAAACTGATANCAATAACCTGTTATACAAGTTGAAATATGTCAGAAAAATAAATACGAGTATCTTATATTAAAGCAGGTACTGATCAACGTGTTTGTAGGGCATGAATAGAGATGCAAGCATGGAGATTAGAATTGTGTATACAATGTAGGAAGGAGAGGGTGGGATGAAATCAGAAAACAGCAATGAAACATATAGATTATCATATGTAAAACTGATAGCTACCGGGAAGTTGTATAACACAGAGAGTTCAAGCCAGTGCTTTATGACAGCCTAGAGGGGTGGGATTCATGATGTGGTTAATGAAGGTTTGAGAAAGAGGGGCTCTATGTATACTTATGGCTTATGTATACTTATGGCTGATTCATATTGTTGTATAGCACAAACCAATACAACATTGTAAATTAATTATCACCCAATAAATAATAAAAAATGAATAATGGTCCATTCTAAATATTTCAAGCTCTACAAAGACGATTTGAGGGAAAAACATTTGAATTGTCAGTAAACGCAGAAGGAAATATGTGGAAGTATTTTCTGCTCCACTCTTCATAAAATTTTCTATATTTAAGAAAGTTCTGGAACATTAACAAAATTTGAGTTGTACCTCTTTGGGTATAGGTTTGGGAGATTTAATCCCCATTATTCCAATAATAACTTAATATTGCATCATTAGCAACTAAGAATTGTTGATGGCAAATCATAGTAAAGACAAACATATGCTGAACAAATACTTAAAAAAATCATAATCCTAAAGTAATCATGTAAAATCAGGGAAAGGCACACTAAATGGTTTAGGTGGCATTAATTCAAAGCTAAATTTATGCTAAAAGTGCTTCTGAGTGTTTGTGCGTAAGCTAAATAAAGAATTTTGTGAATTTTTGGAATTTATTTTAAACTTTATGCCTGTAGCCTTTTAGTAGAGTTCTCTGGAGACTTTAGGTGTAATTAATATTTTTCAGCTGAAAGCTCATCTTTCCTAGACTTACCTGAAAAATAGGAACAAAAAGTTTTAGGCTTACCTAAAAGCTTTCCAAATCTCTGCTAAACCATACACATATGTCAGCCATGTGATTTAATAATGTCCTCGTTTCAAAAAAAACAAGTTCTGATTTCTCTCATGCAATAGTTTTGTCATCCCCTTGTAATAAAGTCCACTTTAAGCTGTTTCAAGGTACTCTTCATGTTCTCTCAGACTTTTCTTGTTTGTTTTTATTTTTCCTGTGATTATGGTAAATCAGCCTTGGATTACAGCAGAGCCCTTCAATTTTCCACAAAGGATTTACTTAATTCTGATTCTTTATCCAAACAAGGGTTATTAGAAAACTGCATTTTTGTAGAGGAAAAGTTTAAAGGCAGGGATATACGGTAGAGAATATAATAAAAATAATAGTGAATGACAAAACAAAGTAACATACTCAAATAATTTTTTTAGCTTTTCTTATGATAAATAAACTGTTAAAAACCAACTTATTTACCATCAAAATTGTGCCATAGCCAGCAAGGTGTGGCGTAATCTAGAGACTTAAATGAAAATCCTTATTTTTGGTAGTATTTCAAGAACTGTAACACAGTCTTTAATAGTTTGATCAATACTAATTTGAGCAAAGATAAAAATAGCTGCACAAAATGTCAATCTGGTACAGAAAAGAATCAATTCAGAGGCTTACAAACAATTTTTCCTACAGCCAAAATGTTTCACTCTGTCACTACTAGAGAGATCAATGAGCAGACAATGACATCTCTTTTGCTGAAGCTTCAGCTAGAAGAAAATATACCTAGTATGAGATTTAACCAAGATGAAATTCCACAATTACAACCACTAGAAAAGATTAGTCACTGGAAAAAATATTGATTACATGCCTCCTGTGAGCAGGTGCTTGACTAAAGAAATCTGGAAATATAAATGGACTGAAAAACACATAAACTGACTTTGGAGAGTACATAATAGAGTACTAGTGATATAGGGAATTGCTGGGCCAAAAAGTTTAGTGAATGTAAAAATCACATAGATAATTTTTAGGAAAAAAAAAAACAAAAAACAAAACAAACACTTTAGAATGAATCCTGCCCATTGAGTTTATTCTTATTAAATCTTGTATAATTTCAATGTTTCTGAAGTAGTTGAACTGAGTTTCACATTTCATAAAATAAGTAAATAAATGATTAAAAAATAAAATTGTAGAAAATAATAATTCACATAGTTAGACCTGAATTTATTACTGCTGTTTCATATGTACTTACAATAAATGTTAAAGAAAAATTATTTATGACACATCAAAGAATAAGAACATATACTTTATTTAAACTGTTGCAATAAGGTAGGAAATACTATAATGTGGTTTTGCAGTAAAGGAGACTGAGGTCAACTCCAAATATGACAGTATTCTTGATGAAAATAATTTCTTCATAAATTACATGAGGGATTTAGGAGGATGAGAAGTCCAATCAAACGTTCAGGGTGATTAGCAATGAAGACTGGAAAATTCTAACCAAATTTACTTAGTCAGACTCCTACTAAAATTGAAAAATGCCAAGTTGAAAATAGAAGCTCAAAAGTCATGGTCTAGTTGAAAAGCAGTTTCACAGAAAACTGAGGAGAGTTTGACCAGGAAAAGAATCTCTGTTATAAGCAGCAAATAGTTGCAAGTAAAATAAAATATAAAAATCGTGCTGTCTGTTGGAATTGTTGTAGAGCCTCAAACTAGTTTGAGTAACTTTTCTACTATAGAAATGAATCATGTTTGCTTATGTTTTGTGCAAATAATCTTTATACTCTCATTTTTCAGAAAAATTTATATAAGATAGGAGAATAGAGAGGAACTGATATAACACAGTTGGTGGTGGAATTTTTAAAGTAATGGTAGCAGTCATTATAAGTTTAAGGATAAACTGTAAATGAGCCAATTGACCTCAAAGATAGCTAAATATTTAAATCACCTAGAGAGCTTAAACTGTAAATTGACACCTAACTTGCAGCCCTAAAGATTATAATTTAATTGGTATTGGATGTAACTTGTATGTCACATTTTTTAATGCCCCAGGTTATCCTAAAACACAGACAAATTTGAGACTACTTGAAACCAACTCCTTACCCAAACAAAACCAAATTNTATACGGTAGAGAATATAATAAAAATAATAGTGAATGACAAAACAAAGTAACATACTCAAATAATTTTTTTAGCTTTTCTTATGATAAATAAACTGTTAAAAACCAACTTATTTACCATCAAAATTGTGCCATAGCCAGCAAGGTGTGGCGTAATCTAGAGACTTAAATGAAAATCCTTATTTTTGGTAGTATTTCAAGAACTGTAACACAGTCTTTAATAGTTTGATCAATACTAATTTGAGCAAAGATAAAAATAGCTGCACAAAATGTCAATCTGGTACAGAAAAGAATCAATTCAGAGGCTTACAAACAATTTTTCCTACAGCCAAAATGTTTCACTCTGTCACTACTAGAGAGATCAATGAGCAGACAATGACATCTCTTTTGCTGAAGCTTCAGCTAGAAGAAAATATACCTAGTATGAGATTTAACCAAGATGAAATTCCACAATTACAACCACTAGAAAAGATTAGTCACTGGAAAAAATATTGATTACATGCCTCCTGTGAGCAGGTGCTTGACTAAAGAAATCTGGAAATATAAATGGACTGAAAAACACATAAACTGACTTTGGAGAGTACATAATAGAGTACTAGTGATATAGGGAATTGCTGGGCCAAAAAGTTTAGTGAATGTAAAAATCACATAGATAATTTTTAGGAAAAAAAAAAACAAAAAACAAAACAAACACTTTAGAATGAATCCTGCCCATTGAGTTTATTCTTATTAAATCTTGTATAATTTCAATGTTTCTGAAGTAGTTGAACTGAGTTTCACATTTCATAAAATAAGTAAATAAATGATTAAAAAATAAAATTGTAGAAAATAATAATTCACATAGTTAGACCTGAATTTATTACTGCTGTTTCATATGTACTTACAATAAATGTTAAAGAAAAATTATTTATGACACATCAAAGAATAAGAACATATACTTTATTTAAACTGTTGCAATAAGGTAGGAAATACTATAATGTGGTTTTGCAGTAAAGGAGACTGAGGTCAACTCCAAATATGACAGTATTCTTGATGAAAATAATTTCTTCATAAATTACATGAGGGATTTAGGAGGATGAGAAGTCCAATCAAACGTTCAGGGTGATTAGCAATGAAGACTGGAAAATTCTAACCAAATTTACTTAGTCAGACTCCTACTAAAATTGAAAAATGCCAAGTTGAAAATAGAAGCTCAAAAGTCATGGTCTAGTTGAAAAGCAGTTTCACAGAAAACTGAGGAGAGTTTGACCAGGAAAAGAATCTCTGTTATAAGCAGCAAATAGTTGCAAGTAAAATAAAATATAAAAATCGTGCTGTCTGTTGGAATTGTTGTAGAGCCTCAAACTAGTTTGAGTAACTTTTCTACTATAGAAATGAATCATGTTTGCTTATGTTTTGTGCAAATAATCTTTATACTCTCATTTTTCAGAAAAATTTATATAAGATAGGAGAATAGAGAGGAACTGATATAACACAGTTGGTGGTGGAATTTTTAAAGTAATGGTAGCAGTCATTATAAGTTTAAGGATAAACTGTAAATGAGCCAATTGACCTCAAAGATAGCTAAATATTTAAATCACCTAGAGAGCTTAAACTGTAAATTGACACCTAACTTGCAGCCCTAAAGATTATAATTTAATTGGTATTGGATGTAACTTGTATGTCACATTTTTTAATGCCCCAGGTTATCCTAAAACACAGACAAATTTGAGACTACTTGAAACCAACTCCTTACCCAAACAAAACCAAATTACCAACAATATTCAATGATATTATTTCTTCAATGAATAATTACAATTGGTTTAAACTGTAACTACTGTCTAAACGATTACAAATGCATACTTTTTATTTTTTGATTTTATTTTAATTAGAATTAACACATTGTTACTAAATTCAGTGAATAATTGGCTTTGTTTTAATTTTATGTATCTGTCTTCCAGTAAAAATGAAATAAGGTTGACCAAAGAATTATATGCATATCTTTTTGTTCTTTTTAGAACAAAAGGATAAGACTAGCCTGGATGAAGGAATAAGAAATAGAATACAGACTGTTGTATAGACAAGTAATTTTCAATTTTTGAATTCCTAAATCGGAGCTTTTTGAATAGATTTAATGAAAATAACCATATACTTTTTTGTTTCTTTTAGGTAGCCTAGTTTCCTAAACTTGATTGTATGGAGATAGACATACCTGCAGTATTAAAAAAACTGTGAGTGACCAGTCTCAAGATGGCAGAGGAATGCACAGGGAGACCACTTTCTCCCCCCAAAATTCATCAAAAGATCATTTGGATGTGGAGGAACTTCCACAAATCAACTTCTGAACACTGGTGGAGGACAACAGATACACACAAAGGCAGTCCATTCTTTTCTAAAGGAGGTAAGACAAATATGAAAGATGAAACAGAGACAAAGAATTAGGGATGGAGACCCATCCTGAGGAGAAAGTCATGAAAGAGGAGTTTACACACAATAGGAAACTATTTCACAGGCATGTCAGGGAGGAACTTTGGAATCTCAGAGGGCAACATAATGAGAAAAAAAGAAAACCCACAGAATAGGCACATAATCACAGCTACCAGTGGAGAAGCAATTCAGATGCTTGTGTCTGCCAGCAGCAAGTGGGGGCTGGGGACGGAGGTACATGCTGCAGGTAAGGACTGAACAAGAATGCCCTGAGGACAATCTGAAGGGGCTAACATGACTTAGCAATTCAAACTACGGATTGCCAGAGAGACAACAACAACAACAAAATGGATCTTTCCCATGAAAGGTTCTAATGCCGCATGATAATCACTGAAACAAAGAACAAAGGATTGCACCCTAACACATACCAAAGGAGCACAAGCCGGCTGTTGTTTAGGGCACTCCATCCCTGGAAGCAGAGAAGCAGGTGTGTGACAGCCAGAGCTAGAAGGCAAGGGGCCACTGCAATCTCAGCCCCAGAGACTACATCTTCTACCAAACTGTGAGAAGGCTGTCAGTTGCTNAAAGAACAAAGGATTGCACCCTAACACATACCAAAGGAGCACAAGCCGGCTGTTGTTTAGGGCACTCCATCCCTGGAAGCAGAGAAGCAGGTGTGTGACAGCCAGAGCTCGAAGGCAAGGGGCCACTGCAATCTCAGCCCCAGAGACTACATCTTCTACCAAACTGTGAGAAGGCTGTCAGTTGCTAACTACATCTTCCTGGGATCCTGGACAGTTCACATTGGCTAGGCATGTCACAGACTGAGATCAATTCCCCAGAGGAGACATATGGCACACTTGGGACTGTGCCCTCATGGGGCACCCAGGAAACCAAGAGACAGGGACTAGGAAGATGCATAAGACACACGGCCCACCTGGGACAGTGCATTCACTAAGCATCTGGTTGCCTGAGCATCAAGGACCTGGGAAAGGCACAAAACACATAGCCCATTTGGGTTTCTGCTCTTGAAGAGCCCCTGAGAACCTGAGTGGCTTAGACCTGGGAAGTATATGAAATTCAGGGCCCACATGGCACAGTGCCATCATGGAGCATCCTAAACCCTGGGCAGTGTGGACCTTGGAAGTATACACCACCCTGAGCTGTGGCAAACCTAGTGTGATTCATCCTCTTCAAGCACTCCCCACACATGCCAGTGATATTTGTTTGCAGTGTGCCTCTCTTTCCACAGCACAAATGAAAAAGTGAGCCTGAATAAATAGCTGTCTTTTCCCCCTTGGATCAGGGCTGAAATGAGACAGTGAAGAAATTTGCAAACATTGGAAGCCAAAATAGACAAAGGAGGAACAGCCCTGGAAGCGCCAGGTGCAACAAATTAAAACTCTGCACTTAATGCTAATCCTGTGCATTTGAGGGACAACTATAGACTTTGAGAACAAGTACAAGCCAGAACAAGGGACTATCTGACACTTTACTGACCCCACACTGCCCACAACAGCTCCAGAGAAATTCCTAGCTATATTTTTAGAATTATCACTTTATATATATATATATATATATATATATATATATATTTAATTTTAGTTCTTTATTATTCAACTTTCATTTTTATAGCCTACTATTATTACCTTTCTTTTTAAAAAGC
>SJYA01002437.1:487405-498703 GCA_006410615.1 Neotragus moschatus | reverse complement strand
CCCACCCCCCCGCCACCTGCCCCTTCTCTTCTCTGTATAACACTGTGAATCTCTCTGAGTGTTCTTAGCTATGTAGAATTGTTTCATCATTAACCTAAGGATTTTATGTTCTGTGCTCTATGGATGGAAAAGTCCTAAGGCTAATATAAGAGGAGGAACAAAACCCAGAGACAGGAAGCTCAACTCCAGAACTCCAGAACATCAGAAACCTCCTGATCCCAGGGAATATTAATAGATAAGAGCCCACCCAAAANATTGTTTCATCATTAACCTAAGGATTTTATGTTCTGTGCTCTATGGATGGAAAAGTCCTAAGGCTAATATAAGAGGAGGAACAAAACCCAGAGACAGGAAGCTCAACTCCAGAACTCCAGAACATCAGAAACCTCCTGATCCCAGGGAATATTAATAGATAAGAGCCCACCCAAAAGTCTCCTTGAAAGTGAAAATGAAGTCACTCAGTTATGTCCGACTCTTTGTCACCCCATGGACTGTAGCCCACCAGGCTCCTCCATCCATGGGATTCTCCAGGCAAGAGTACTGCAGTGGGTTGCCTTTTCCTTCTCCAAAAGTCTCCTTACCTACACTGAAATCAAACTCCACTCCAGAGCCAGCAAGTTCCAGTGCAAGACACACCAGGCTAATTCTCCAGAAAAACTGGAACACACCAGTGAACATTAAAAGACAGTTTGCCCAAAGCCATACCAAACCATAGATACTCACAAAGTCGCTAATGATACTGTATTGCACTCCACAGATAAAAGATCCAGCTCCACACACCAGAACACAGACACAAGTTCCCCCAACCAGGAAACCTTGACAAGCCACTGGTCCAACCCAACTCAAAAGGAACAGACACCACAATTAAAGGAATCATGATTTTCCAGGCTGCAGAAAGGGCACCCTAAACACAGTAATCTAAACATAATGAAAAGGCAGAGAAATATCGAGCAGGTGAAGGAACATGATAAAAATCCATCAAAATGAACAAAATAGGAGACAGGGAGTCTACCTGAAAAATAATTTAGAATAATTATAGTAAAGATGATCTAAAATCTTGAAAACAAAATGAAATTACAGATAAATAGACCAGAGACAAGGATTGAGAAGAACCAAGAAATGTTTAACAAGCACCTAGAAGAAATAAAGAAGAGTCAATCAATAATGAACAATACAATAACTGAGATTAAAAGCACTCTGGAGGAAACCAACAGTAGAATAACTGAGGCAGAAGAGAGGATAAGTGAGGTGAAAGATAGAATGGTGGGAATACACGAAGCAGAGAGGAAAAAAGAAAAAAAATAAAGAAATAAATAAAAAATAAAGAAAGAAAGCTTCAGAGACGTCTGGAAGAATGTTAAATGTCCAACATTCGAATTGTAGATATTCCAGAAGAATAAGACAAACAAAAAAGACATGAGAAAATACTTGAGGAAATAATAGTCAACGAGTTCCCTAAAATGGGGAAGGAAATAGGCAGCCAAGTCCAAGAAACCAAGAGAGTCCAAAGGTACAACCCCCCCAAGACACATATTGATCAAACCAAAGAAAAACTAAACACAATGAGCAACTATTCAAAGCAGCAAGAGAAAAGCAATAACAACAACAACAAAAAAAAACCACAGGAGATCCCCATAAGGATAACAATAGAAACACTTCAGGCTAGAAGGAAATGGCAGGACATACTTAAAGAGATAAAAGAGAAAAACCTACAACCAAGATTACTCTACCCAGCAAGGATCTCATTCAGATAGGAAGTAGAAATGAAAATTTTACAGGCAACCACAAGCTGAAAGAATTCATCACCACGAAACCAGATCTTCAACAATGCTAAAGGATCTTCTCTATACAGGAAAAACAGAAACGATTTATAAAAATGAACCCAAAACAGCAAAGTATATGTTAACAGGATCCTACATATCAATAATAGTAGTCCGTGGAGTCACAAAGAATTGGACATGACTGAGCGACTTTCACTTTCACCAAGGACACCTTATCTTTGACAAAAGCAAAAATATGCAATGGATAAAAGACAGTCTGTTGAACAAGTGGTGCTGGGACAACTGGTCAACCACGTGTAAAAGAATAACACTAGAAAAAGCAAAACAAACTAAAAATAAAAATTAAAAAAAATGCATAGCAGACATACCAAAGAAGTTTTATTAAAATATAGATGCTCAAGACTTACCCCAGACTTACTGTCTTTACTTAATTTTCTTGATATACTCTTCACAGAGTCTTAGAAAATGTATGGTATGTCATTGGTATATTATGTCTTGGTACCTTTTGTCTCAAGATTATATGTAAAAATGAGGTTCATTCATTTTTACAAATCAGAAGAAATATGTACTGACCTTGAAAACTGGCTAAATATTGTCCTAATAGACATTTTATCTAAAATGTTTTTTTAATTACTTCATTATTTTTATTTTACATGCCATAAAAACAACCAAATTTACTTATAAATTGCAATATTCTTATTATAAAACTCTCAAAAGACCTTTTACTTTAAAAATCACCAATAATACATTTACCACAGTTGTCGTTAAGTCTTTATTATCTACAAATAGATTATTTTACTCTAATGTCTTCCTGAACTTTCTGTAATTGGCTACTGATCAGAGTTTGTGTCTTCAAACAATGATTGTCTCAGAACCCCACAGAAAAAGACTGTACCAGGTATGTTAATGATACTTCAAAGAAAAGAACAGACTTTGAGGTGTAGACTTCTGTTGGCATTGCTCAGTCATTTTTTAGTCTATCACTGAGGACTGAGTTGAGATTTCCTGAACTCTTTAGCTAAGAACAGATGGCATCATAAAACTGCTAACTAGAGCTACAACAGAAGATGACTTAATTACCTGGGATGAATGAACTCCTGAGGCATGATGGTGGTTATATGTTTGGAATATTGTTGATATTGCTTTAATGCTATACTTTCTGGATATAAAAGGAAGCTCTTCCATCTATATCTGTATCCCATAACAGTTTAATATACTTTTTTTTTATAAAGTGAAATAAAGCATTTTAAAATGGTAAAAAAAAAAAGATTAATACTAGAATGCTTTCTAACACCATACACAAAAATAAACTCAAAATAGATTAAAGATTAATTTCAAGATCAGAGACTATAAAACTCTTAGAAGAAAACATAGGCAGAACAGTCTCTGACATAAATCACAAAATCCACTATGATCCATCTCCCAGATTAATGGAAATAAAAGCAAAAATTAACAAATGGAACCTAATTAAACTTAAAACCTTTCGCACAATGAAGGAAACAATATACAAGGTGAAAAGGCAGGCTTCAGAATGGGAGAAAATAATAATAAATGAAACAACTGACAAATAATTCATCTCCAAGATATATAAGCACCTTATGCAGCTCAATACCAGAAAAACAAACAACTCAATCAAAACGTGGGTCAAAGAACTAAACAGACATTTCTCCAAAGAAGACATACAATGGCCAGTAAGCACATGAAAACAATGCTCAACATTACTTGTTATTAGAAAAATTCAAGTCAAAACCACAATGAGGTATCATCTCATGCCAGTCAGAATGGCTACCATCAAAAAGCCTACAAACAATAAATGCTGGAGGGAGTGTAGACAAAAGATGACTTTCTCACACTGTTGGTGAGAATGCAAACTGGTACAGTCACTATGGATAACAGTGTGGAGATTCCTTAAAAAACCGGGAATAGAAATGCCATATGACCCAGCAATCCCACTGCTGGACATACACACTGAAGAAACCAGAATTGAAAAAGACACTTCTGCCCTAATGTTCATTGCAGCGCGGTTTAAAATAGCTAGGATGTGGAAGCAACCTAGATGTCTGTCAGCAGACAAATATATAAGGAAGTTGTGGTACATACACACAATGGAATATTACTCAAGTATAAAAAGAAACACATTCAAGTCAGTTCTAATGAGGTGGATGAAACTGGAGCCTATTATACAGAGTGAAGTAAGTCAGAAAGAGAAACACCAATATAGAATATTAATGCATATATATGGGATTTAGAAAGAAGGTAATGATGATCCTATATGCAAGGCAGCAAAAGAGACAATGATGTAAAGAACAGACTTTTGAACTCTGTAGCAGAAAGCGAGGGTGGGATGATTTGAGAGAATAGCTTTGAAACATACATCATACCATATGTAAAAGAGGTGAACAGTGCAAGTCAATGCATGAAGCAGGGCACTCAAAGCTGGAGCTCTGGGACTACTCAGAGGGACGAGGAGGGGAGGGAGGTGAGAAGTGGGTTCAGAATGGGGGACACATGCACCTGTGCCTGATTCGTATGTATGGCCAAAACCATCACAATATTGTAAAGTTAATATCCTCCAATTTAAATGATTAATTAATAAATTAGAAAAAAAACCTTAGATAAGACTCAAGTTTTGCATGCAATAAACAAAATATGTTGCAGAGGGTATATTGTATATATACATATATATATATATATAACCCTTCTATTTTTATTTACTTATTTGGATGCACCAGGTCTTCATTGTAGCATGTTGGGTCTTTAGTTTTGGCATGAAAATTCTTCACTGTGGCATGTTTGATATGGATCCTCAACTAGGGGTCAAACCTGGGTCTTCTGCATTAGGAGTGTGGACCACCAGGGAAGTCCAAGCATGCAGTTTAAACAGAAAACTTCATTCAAGAATTTTGTGATTGAAAAGCAATAATTTTCAACAAACTTAAATTTTTCTACACTTTTTTTCTATTTATTTTGTCATAATCTCAATTACTGACCATTTCATTCAACTTGAGCATTTTTCAGAAATACATTCTTGGCACTAAGAGTTACATGTGAATTCAGTATTAGTGGCATTTAATCTGTGAAAAGTTCTGCTTCTGATATTCTAAATATAATTGTAAAGGCCAAATAATAAGTTTGTCTCCATAAATCCTCTATCACGTCAAAGTTTAAAAGTTAATCTCTTTGTGCTTCAGTTTCCTCAGCCACTAAATAAAGATAACTATGGCTTTGTAGTGAGAGCTAATTGAGTTATATGGAAAGATACCTTGTGACCTGTTACCAATATTCTTGTGATCCATACACCATATAGGTTTTAATAGCTATTAGAAAATAAACATCTAGTATGCATGTTACTGAACTCAGGTTCAGTAACTGCGTGACATTTTCTGTTGAGTGCAGGTTGGGTGACTCTTCAAACATTACTTTGACAAAGTGATCTGCCTGCAGGAATGCTTAGTGGGCTTGATGAGGGAAGAAGGCAAGGTGTTGTTGTTGTTGTTGATTTTTTTTTTTTTGTACTGCTTGCTTCTCCATTTTCACTTCATTTTATCTAGAAAAAGAATCAGCAACTTAGATAAGGCATGATGGAAATTCAGGAAAGCCTATATCAGGAGTTAGATTACATTGTCTAGAAATCTCATTTCTACTAATTAGACTTTTTTTAAGTTTTAGGGGGAGGGAGATGGACACACAAATAAGGGCAAAGGAGCTGCTTTCATGTACAGATGATTCATTAAAAAAAAAAAAAGGAGAAAAATGATTTATGCCTGGTGGTCTGAAAGACAGCTACTGCTGCCTGAAGGTAACTAAATACAGTGAGCCACCTCTAACTTGAAAAATACTTGCTCTTAGAAATATCTAATTAAGATTCAAAAGAAGCTACAAGACTTCTACATGTAGGAAATTTAACAAGTAGTTTTTGGGGTTTTCTTTTTTTCTTTCTTTTTTTTCTTTTTACTCCCTAGGAAGGATCAGTACTGCAGCCAGAATCTACTAATGCTTTCAACTTTTCATCTATTTTCTGCAGATGGAAAAGTGCTACCAAAAGAGGAAAGTTCATTGGTTAAACTCATTTCATCAACCAAAATTACTGAACTCAGGGAAGGTCTTCTCATTCTGACATTCCCAGATGATAACTTGCTTTAATGGGGCTTTCCGAGCACTAAGCTCTATCTAAAGAAATTAATACATTTCTTACTCTGGAAAAGGAAATTTGTCTTTGAATCCAAGTGTGTTATTTAACCGACAAAAATACAAAATGACAATTTAATCAGTTTTTATGAACTTAACATACAATTTTTAAGGATGTACAAGACAACATGAACTTCATTTTAATAGAATAAACCCAGAAACATACAAAAAATTACTACAATTTGTTACAATTTCAAGGCTTATTAGTAATGCAGAAGAGAGAGAAAGTATTTTGCATTTAGTAAGGAGGAATAATATCAATAATTAGTTTATTTGAGAGTATAATAGTTTGATGAAATTCCCTCTTAAAACTGAAAACAACTGGCAATGCTCGAAAGCAAGGCTACTCTAAAGACTGAGTCCTTGAGTGACTGTGTTAAGCAGAGTCTCCATGCTTGCTTATGTAGATCAGTTAGCATGAGCAAGAAATAAAGACTTCTAAACTACTAAGAATTTGAGGTTGTTTGTTACTGCAGTATTATCTAGCTCAATGCTTATCAAAATTTTATGTGTATAAAACTCACCTGTGAACTTTGTAAAAATATAAAATTTGGAATAGTATATCTGAGTAGAAGGTCTGTAGTCACAAAGAAAACACTCTGGTGAGGTTGATACTGCTGCTAAGTTGCTTCAGTCGAGTCCGACTCTGCGCGACCCCATAGACGGCAGCCCACCAGGCTCTCCCATCACTGAGATTCTCCAGGCAAGAACACTGGAGTGGGTTGCCATCTCCTTCTCCAAATGCATGAAAGTGAAAGTGAACTCACTCAGTCGTGTCCGACTCTTAGCGAGCCCATGGTATGCAGCCCACCAGGCTCCTCCGTCCATGGGATTTTCCAGGCAAGAGTACTGAAGTGGGGTGCCATTGCCTTCTACAGAGGTTGATACTACTGGTGCACAAATCACACCTACTATATCTGATTAAAACACTGATGGTAATGGAGGTTAAGCCCAGAATATTAATTCTAAATTCAGGGCTTATTTCCCAGATGTTAACTAATATATCCCACTGACTTTTGATCTACAGGTAGCAATCTTCAAGTGGATATGAAAATTAATATAGTACAGCTACAATAATGAATATAAAAGCAAAAATAAACAAATGAGACCTAATTGAACTTAAAATCTTTTGCACACCAAAGGAAACCATAAACAAAACTGAAAATAAAACTTACAAAATGGGAAAATAACACATGTAAATTAATTGACTGACAAGATATTTATCTCCAAATTATAGAAGCATCTCAGTGTGTTCACACCAGGTTTCCCTGTCTTTCACTATCTCCCTGAGTTTGCTCAAATATGTGTCCATTGAGTTAGTGACGCCATCCAACCATCTCATTCTCTGTAGCACTCTCATCCTCTTGTCCTCAATATTTCTCAGCATCAGGGTCTTCAATGAGTTGGCTTTTCACATCAGTTGGTCCAAATATTGGAACTTCAACTTCAGCATCCACTCTTCCAATGAATATTAAGGGTTGATTTCCTTTAGGATTGACTAGTTTGATTCCCTTGCTGTCCAAGGGATACTCAAGGGTCTTATCCAGAAAATATCAGTTCTTCAGTTCTCACCCTTCTGTATGGTCCAACTCACATCTATAAAAAACTACTAAAGAAAAAAAAATGCATAGTTTTGACTGTATGGACTTTTGTCAGCAATGTGATGTCTCTGCCTTTAATAGTTCATTTGGGTCTGTAATCTCATAGAGCCTTATTTTAAAATAATCAAAAAATATGAAGAAGATGTAAATAGACATATCTCCAAGAAGATATACAGCTGCCAAAAAGCACATACGAATTTTCTCAATATCACTAATTACCAGAGAAACATAGATCAAAACACTAATGTGGTATTATGTCACATAGGTCAAAATAACAATTTTCTACAAAAAATAAATGTCTTGAGAAGAGGTGTCAAAAAGGAAATCCTCCTACACTGCTGGTGGGATTGTTAATTGGGACAAAAACTATGGAGAACAGAACAGAGGCTCCTTCAGTTCAGTTCAGTTCAGTTGCTCAGTAGTGTCTGACTCCTGGGGACCCCATGAATCGAAGCATGCCAGGCCTCCCTGTCCATCACCATCTCCTGGAGTTCACTCAGACCAACCCCCGAGTCAGTGATGCCATCCAGCCATCTCATCCTCTGTTGTCCCCTTCTCCTCCTACTCCCAATCCCTCCCAGCATCAGAGTCTTTTCCAATGAGTCAACTCTTCGCATGAGGTGGCCAAAGTACTGGAGCTTCAGCTTTAGCATCATTCCTCCCAAAGAAATCTCAGGGCCAATCTCCTTCAGAATGGACTGGTTGGATCTCCTTGCAGTCCAAGGAATCTCAAGAGTCTTCTCCAACACCACAGTTCAAAAGCATCAATTATTCGGCGCTCAACCTTCTTCACAGTCCAACTCTCACATCCATACATGACTACTAGAAAAACCATAGCCTTGAATAGATGAACCTTAGTTGGAAAAGTAATATCTCTGCTTTTGAATATGCTATCTAGGTTGGTCATAACTTCTCTTCCAAGGAGTAAGCGTTTTTTGATTTCATGGCTGCAGTCACCATCTAAAGTGATTTTGGAGCCCAGAAAAGTAAAATCTGGCACTGTTTCCACTGTTTCCACGTCTATTTCCCATGAAGTGATGGAACTGGATGCAATGATCTTCGTTTTCTGAATGTTGAGCTTTAAGCCAACTTTTTCACTCTCCTCTTTCACTCTCATCAAGGGGCTCTTTAGTTCCTCTTCACTTTCTGCCATAAGGGTGGTGTCATTTGCATATTTGGGGTTATTGATATTTCTCCCAGCAATCTTGAGTCCAGCTTCTGTTTCTTCCAGTCCAGCATTTCTCATGATGTATTCTGCATAAAAGTTAAATAAGCAGGTGACAATATACAGCCTTGACATACTCCTTTTCCTATTTGGAACCAGTCTGTTGTTCCATGTCCAGTTCTAACTGTTGCTTCCTGACCTGCATACAGATTTCTCAAGAGGCAGGTCAGGTGGTCTGTTATTCCCATCTCTCTCAGAATTTTCCACAGTTTATTATGATCCACACAGTCAAAGGCTTTGGCATAGTCAAGAAAGCAGAAATAGATGTTCTTCTGGCACTCTCTTGCTTTTTCCATGATCCAGCGGATGTTGGCAATTTGATCTCTGCTTTCTCTCCCTTTTCTAAAACCAGCTTGAACATCTGGAAGTTCACGGTTCATGTATTGCTGAAGCCTGGCTTGGAGAATTTTGAGCATTACTTTACTAGCATGTGAGATGAGTGCAATTGTGTGGTAGTTTGAGCATTCTNACTCTCTTGCTTTTTCCATGATCCATTGGATGTTGGCAATTTGATCTCTGGTTCCTCTGCCTTTTCTAAAACCAGCTAGTGATATCTAATTCAAAGGATTCCTGTGAGGTTTGAGTGAGATGGAATATACAAAGTCCCTCATCTAGTGCCTGGTACATATAGAGTTCAGTTCAGTTCAGTCTCTCAATCATGAACCTCAGCACGCCAGGTCTCCCTGTCCCTCACCAATTGCTGGAGTTCACCCAAATCCATGTCCATTGAGTCAGTGATGCCATCAAACAATCTCATCCTCTGTTGTCCCCTTCTCCTCCTGCCCTCAATCTTTCCTAGCATCAGGGTCTTTTCAAATGAGTTAGCTCTTTGCATCAGGCGGGCAAAGTATTGGAATTTCAACTTCTACATCAGTTCTTCCAGTGAACACCCAGGACTGATCTGCTTTAGGATGGACTGATTGGATCTCCTTACATATAGAGTTGGTGCTCAGTAAATATTAGTTTATTCTCATTTCATTTTAATAGATAATAATTTTCCCTTTTTATCTTCCTTTACCTATTAAAAATATGCCAGGTGGGTTTTTCTCTATAAGCAGGTTAATTGATTTGTAGGTAGAGTGAAAGTAATTGTATTAGAGTTTTCATTAAGCAGTGTTTGTTCACATTTAATGTCTGAAAGTAGATTGCAAATATATGTGAATAGGTCTTGATAGATAAGAATAAAATATCTTTAAAGTATCTCTGGAGAGCTCCTTCAGATATTGTCTAAGTAATGGCAAATTGGGGTTACATCAGCCACAGTATCCTCAACCTGTTTACAGATTGAATGGGTGGATTAACTGTGATGGAGTCAGGTGCTCTGTGTCACCTCGGTGAAAGATTTTTAAATTAGCTTAAAATACTTTTAAAATTAAAACTGGGTGATTTTCTATTCATAAACTATCTAAGATTCCTGCCTCATGGGAACAAATCTGTGATGGAATTTGGGCTCCGGAATTTCTCCATAGTGTCAGATGAGCCAGTTTCTATCTGAAACTGAATTCTTGCTGAACTTTCCTTCCTGTTTATTATTCTACATCCTGCAAATTCCTTCTTGTGAGAGCACCTCACCCCACAGTAAGTCAGCTAATTAAGAAAAGCCATCTCAAACTCTACTTCTTGGAAACTTGACTACATACAAAACTTAAAACAAAATTTGACAGTATCATTTAAAACTTTTTAAATACATTGACAAAAGTTGTATATATTTAAAGTGTACAACATAGTGTTTTAATATAAGTGTACAATGGGTAATAATTATTACTATCAAGGTAATTAACATTTTCATCACCTCACATAGTTAGCATCTAGTGGGTGTATGTTGAGAACACAAGGTCTACTTTTTTAGCAAATTTCAAGTATACAGTACATAATTATTAACTACAGTTACCAGGGCTTCCCAGGTGCCTCAGTGGTAAAGAATCCTCGTGCCAGTGCAGGTAATGCAGGTTTGCTTCCTGGGTGGGAAAGACCCCTAGAGTAGGAAGTGGCAATTCACTCCAGTATTCTTGCCTGGGAAACCCACAGAAAAGGGAAAGCCTGGTGGGCTACAGTCCATGAAGTCACAAGAGTCAGACAGGACTTCACAAGTAAACAACTGTAGTTACCATGCTGTGTATTAGATGTCTAGAATTTATTTATTTTCTAACTAAAATTTTCTACCCTGTAACCACCATCTCCCCATTTCTTCCACCCTGCCCCCTAGTAACTGGCAACCAGCATTCTACTCTCTGTTTTACTAAATTTGATTTTCTTAAATTTCACATATAAGTAATACCATGCAATATTTCTTTTTCTGTGTGTCTGGTATACATATGTAGGTAAAGAAATTGTAAATATTGATCTTCCTATCTATATATTTATCTGTATATATATATATATATACTTTCTTTATACATTATCTGTCCATTGACACTTAGATTGTTTCTATATCTTGGCTATTGTAACTAACGTTGCAATGAATATGGGACTGTAAATATCTGGAGATACAGATTCCACTTCT
>SJYA01002437.1:444795-487246 GCA_006410615.1 Neotragus moschatus | reverse complement strand
ACAGATTCCACTTCTTTTGGGTGTGTTCTAATAAGTGATATTTCTAGATCATATCCTAGTTCTATTCTTAAATTTTAAAAGAACTTCAATACTGTTTTCCATAGTGGCTGCACCGATTTACATTCCAACCAACAGTGCACAACAGTTCCCTTTTATCCACATCCTCTCAACACTTGTTATCTCTCGTCATTTTGATAACAGCCATTCTAACAGATGTGAGATGATATCTCATTGCGGTTTGATTTGCATTTCCCTGATGATCAGTGATATTGAGCACCTTTTCTCATGCCTTTTGGCCATTTGTTGATCTCTCTTAGGTAAATGTCTATGCTCTTTCTTTGCCCATTTTATAATTTTGTGGGGTTTTTTGTTATTAAGTTGTATGAGTTCCTTACATATTTTGCGTAGTAACTCTTTATCAGGTAGATAGTTTGCTGCCACACTTGTGGTGGCAGTGGCACTGGTGTTTGGGGTGTAGGCATTCATAGTCCCAAGTGAGCCAAGATCTTGGGGCCAGGATTATGTGGAACTACCTCAGCACCTGGGGCCTGGGGGACTGGTGTCCCTGCTCTGGCAGTGGCACCAATATCTGAAGTGTGGGCATCTGCAGATCAGTCATGGAGCCAGGGTCTGAGTGACTCAGGCCCCACGGAAGGTGAGACACAACAGTAACACAGAAGTAGGGCTGCCAAGTTGCAGCAATGTCCGAGGCCCCACAGCCAGAGTGGTGAAGTGGTCCCAGGAAGAGTATCAACTGCAACTCAGGCCCCAGGGGTGGAACACGGTCAATAGCAGTTCAGGTCTGGGAAATGGCAAGGCACCCTGGTTATTAGTTCTCAGAGAGTTGTGTGCAGAAGCAGCTCAGTTGCAGCTTTTATTCCAAACATTTCTGACATTTGCAAGTGGTCTTGGCCATCATTACCATATTTCTAGGCTGTTATGTTTTGTGCGCTAGTTTTACTTTGGATAACCCAACCACTTAGAGCCAAATATGGAGAATATGATGTGTATGAAAACTGAGTATTACTCTTGCTCTAGTGTTAGTAGGAAAATACATTGGCTATGTCTGATTTGCAGAATGGATTTTAAACTGGGAATTGTAGCTTGCTTACTGAAACTAAAATGCCAGAAATCTGATATATGTTGAAAACCAAGTCCTATTTCTTGCTAACATTTCATGTCTCTGCTGTTTCATGATTATTAACTCGCCAGTTCAAAAGTATGTTCTAAATGGTTATAAAATGATAGCCTAGTAGGACATTAAAGTTGTGTTTCCTTCCATATTAGGAGGGAATGCATTATGTAGAAAGATGAATGACAGCCCAGTTCTTTACTTATCGATTGGGAATCAGGCTTGTCATTTTGCTTTACATGCTTTCAAAATTCTTCCAATCCTTAATTTTCAAAACACTCCCCAAATAAGAAATTACCATGTTTAAAAACTGTTGATCGTTTTTAAATAAATGTCAATTTTTTGACAACAGACAAGAAACACTATTTTTAAAATTAATTTGCTTATTTTAATTGGAGGCTAATTACTTTACAATATTAAGGTGGTTTTTGCCATACATTGACATGAATCAGTCATGGGTGTACATGTGTTCCCCATCTCAAAACCCCCTCCCACCTCCTTCCCCATCCCATCCCTCTGGGTTGTCCCAGTGCACTGACTTTGAGGGCCCTGTTTCATGCACTGAAGTTGGACTGGTCATCTAGCTTACATACAGTAATATACATGTTTCAATGCTATTCTCTCAAATCATCCCACTCTCACCTTCTCCTACAGAGTCCAAAAGTCTGTTCTATACATCTGTGTCTCTTTTTCTGTCTTGTGTGTAGGGTCATTGTTACCATTCTAAATTCCATATATATGCATTAATATACTCTGTTGGTGTTTTTCAAGAAACACTATTTTTAATATGTTTAAAGGTACTTAAAAATTTTTCATGCTCTACTTGTATTTGTATAATCTTTTAATTGTTGCTAATATATGGTGATCATTGAGTACATATGTGGTACAAAAATTTCCTAGTCAAAAAACCATCATCTTCTTTGGAAATACCACCTGATTCAGTGGAATGGGTCCCCATCGACCAGGTCTGTAGCACAGGAGCCTAACCTCCAGCCATTGCTGCTTATACCAGGAAGAGCCATCTGACCGGTGGACCATCTGAGACAGCTGGACTGGTCAGATTAAACTAACTTTGAAATTTGGATAGAGAAATTCTAAATTGGTCTGGTCTAATATGGGAAAGATTGAGGGCAGGAGGAGAAGGGATGACAGAGGATGAGATGATTGGACGACATCACCGACTCAGTGGACATGGGTTTGGGTGGACTCCGGGAATTGGTGATGGACAGGGAGGCCTGGCATGCTGTGGTTCACGGGGTCACAAAGAGTCGGACACGACTGAGCAACTGAACTAAATAAGAGAAAGGTTTGTAAACAACTTGACACTCTGCAATGACCATCTCTGCCATGCAGACCAAGTCCCAGTTCTCCCCAAGTCCTCATTGCATTTTGCTAATAGTTTCCATGAAATTATTCTAATTCCTTATGCACCAGAATACAGATGTTCTTAATTTTTCTTTGTCTTTGGGAGGATGAAAAAGAGGATCATAAGTACATAGACTTGTAGTTGAGAGTAAAAATTTGAACTGCACACATCAGAGCATCTTAATCTTGAAAAATGAGAAGTGACTAATGGTCCATTTATATTAGAGTGTTCCCCTCACATTTTCCTTTATTTAATTACTTTGGAATTTTCTATTTGGAACCTAAATTTATAGTTAATATTCAATGGCTCTTGCAAAAATTTATTTCAACAATGGAAAGTTGCAGCCAGTGTAGTAAAAGCTACAAAATATATTAATATTTTCTTTTTAGTTCACCAACTTTATTTTTTATTTTTTACAGCCCTATTGAAATATAATTGACATTTAGCATTGATTAATAATTTTAAAAAGCACAAAACATCAATTGAAGCAGAGCATCAATATCTACACATTATATAGCATTCCTGATCATTAACCAACCTGTCCAAAAAGACAAAAACTTGACCACTTCTGATAGAGGAGGGATTGCCTTACAAGGCAGCCTATTCCATTTTCAGACAGCTCTAATTAGCAGCAGGTTCTTTGACATTTCCTCTTGCTGAATTTTGCTCTGATGTCTGGAACAACACCTTTTCAGCCTGTTCTGCTCTCGGGATCTGATAGAATTAACATACTGATTGTTGTCTTAAACATGTTTTCAGATATTAGAAGCCAACTGTAGGTACCTGTCAAGTCCTTCCTCTTCTGATCTATAAATTCCATGTTACTTCCACTACTACTCACATCAGAGCATCTCTGGACTTTTCACTCTCCTCTGTATATAGCCTTCTATCTATAGTTACATACCCATAAATATGGTTTTGCTTTCATTTTTTACCAGTTTTTGGAGGAATCCTGAAACAAAGTGAAAATCCTACACACGTTTACAAGTTAATATATAAAATCTCAGCTTCATCTTTTAATAACATTGGTGTTAATTTGAGATGGAAAAGTCAATATATCTTTCAAATGGTTAACAGAAATGTATAAGATTTTGATATAGTATCCATCTTAAATCCACACCATAAATATTTATCTCCATTTTCATACACCTTTCATCATGCGTTCAGTCACTGCACTCATTTCACACACAAAAATTGATAAGTCTCTAAATTGGCTAGAGTTATTTGAAAATATGATCCTTCATGTTTACTCTCCTGGGAGGGAGAAATAATACACTGGATCATCTCTTTATTAGAAGACAACAACACCTAGATGACATTTCAGTTCCCCTTAAATTATTTCCCTAACCACAGGTATTCATTAAGAAGAATGATCAGGATGAGATATTTTGTGTAGCCTGTTTTTTCCTCCAAAAGGGAGATGAACAAATCAATATATCTATGTGACAGACTGTTGTCTTAACAATTGGCTTTAAAAAAAAAAAAAAAGAATGATGCCAATGTCAGTTATCATACTAAAACATCCAAGGGCTTTTATTTATAGAAACCACACTAGTTTTAATGAGGTCATGTTGTAAAATAATGCTCTACAATTCAAAGAGCAATTATATTGTCATGTAACGCTTTTGATTCTAGAGAACTAAAGGGTCCATTGTTAAATCTCTTTCAAAACCAGGAGGTGAAAAACTTTCAAAGATGTGGCACTGTTTTCTTTTTTGTTGTTGTTACAAATATTATTTTTCTCATTGTCAGCCTAGATGGTGAACACTCTGAAGATAGTTTAGACATTGTTTCTCTTTCTAGTAACTGGCACTGTCCATGGTACAAAACAAGTACACAATCAATGTTCTGTGACAGGTGAATGGACAAATAAGTACTAGGTTGTTGTCTTTGGTGGTAAGAGCAGATAATTCCCTGGATGTTATAGAGGTTGGTGGATGTGAGACTCAGAGTTAAAGTGCCACACAGAAACATTTCCTACGAGAGTCAATCCAATGCCTGGCATCTATTAAAAAACAAATGCTGTAGAAGTTGTCACCAGTAAAAGTTTACTGGGGTTATTAAAAGTCTGCTGAAAGCAAGTGTTTGCTGTCTTTCAAAGAATAAAAATCAATAGGGTAGAACCAGCACAGAGCAAAAAGACCATTATGGGTGGAGAGAGTATGCTATAGACAAAAGTCATAGATCCTAATATTTGCTAAACAGTAAACTGTGGAAAATTCTGAAAGAGATGGGAATAACAGACCACCTGACCTGCCTCTTGAGAAATCTATATGCAGGTCAGGAAGCAACAGTTAGAACTGGACATGGAACAACAGAGTGTTTCCAAATAGGAAAAGGAGTACATCAAGACTGTATATTGTCACCCTGCTTATTTAACTTCTATGCAGAGTACATCATGAGAAATGCAGGGCTGAAAGAAGTACAAGCTGGAATCAAGATTGTTGGGAGAAATATCAGTAACCTCAGATATGCAGATGACACTACTCTGATGGCAGAAAGTGAGGAGGAACTAAAAAGCCTCTTGATGAAAGTGAAAGAGGAGGGGGGTGGTCCTAAGATGGTGGAGGAATAGGACAGGGAGACAACTGTGTCCCCCACAAATTCATCAAAAGAACATTTAAACACTGAGTAAATTCCACAAAACAACTTCTGAATGCCAGCAGGGGACATCAGGCACATAGAAAAGCAGCCTATTGTCTTCGAAAGGGGGTAGCAAAAAATATAAAAGACCAAAAAAAGATACAAAAGAGGTAGTGATGGAGCTCCATCCTGGGAAGGGAATCTTAAAAAGAGAGAAGTTTCCAAACACCAGAAAATACTCTCACTCCTGAGTCTGTGGTGAGCCTTGGAAGCACAGAGGGCAACATAACAGGGAAGAAGAATAAATAAATAATTGAAACCCACAGATTATGAGCCAAACAGTAACTCCCCCAGCAGAGAAGCAGTGCATATGCCTGCACCCCCCATTAGCAAGCAGAGTCTGCGCAGGGAGGCGTGGGCTGCATTGCTTAGAGTAAGGATCTGGCCTGAATTCCCCGAGGGCAATCTGAACAAACTAACTTGGGCTAGAAAACCAGACTGTGGGATAGCTACCACGTGAAAAGCCATAAGACACCACCAGGCTCACACACAGAACAAAGGACTGAACAGAAATAGCCAGCTCCAGACCATCCCCCTCCAGTGACAGGCAGCCATAGCCAGAAGGGGGCAATTGCAGCCCCAGAGAGACATTATCTACCAAACTAAAAGGAGACTTCTTTGCTAACTAAGACTTCTTGGGGCTCTGGACGGTGAACATTGGCTTGAGAAGGTGCACTGGTTGTACACCCAGAAAACTAAGTGGCAGTGATGGGGAAGATAAGTCACAGCAACCATGCTCTCCAAACACCTCATCACCTGAGCTGCTCAGACCTGGGAAGGGCACAAAACGCAGGTCCAACCAAGTCTGTGCCTCTGAGGACTACCTGAGTGCCTGAACCTGAGTGGTTTAGACCTGGGAGGTGCATCCAGCCCAGAGCCGGCCTCAGACGGTTCCCGGCAGAGCAACCTAGAGCCTGAGCAGTGTGGGGAGGGAGGGCACATGCGCCGAGAATGGGGGCAGGCCCAGTGTGGCTGAGGCACTGCGAGCACATGCCAGTGTTATTTATTTGCAGCGTCCCTCCCACAGAGCTACTGAACAAGTGAGACTAAAAATAGTGTCCACCACTGCCCCCCTTGCATCAGGGCAGAAATCAGACACTGAAGAGACCAGCAAACAGAACAAGCTAAAACAGAGGGAATTGCCTTGGAAGTGACAGGTGCAATAGAGTAAAACCCTGTCGTTAGTACTGACTACATAGGAAGGGGCCTATAGATCTTGAGAAATATAAGCTGGACCAAGGAACTATCCAAAAATGAACTGACCCCACAATACCACCAGAGAAAGTCTTAGATATATTTTTACTATTTTTGCAATCATTCTTTTTTTTTAATTTGTTTAATTTTTAAGTTCTCTATTACTCCTTTAAATTTCACTTTTATAATCCTCTACTACTTTGCAGAAAAATACCCTATTTTTTAAAATCAAACTTTATAGCTATATATATTTTATATAATTTTTGTGACTTTTTTCTCTCTTTTTTTTCTTCTTCTTTTCTTTAATATTGTATTTTTGAAATTCCAAACTCTACTCTAGATTTTTAACTTTTTGGCATTTGTTATCAATTTTGTACCTTTAAGAACCCAATCTTCAGTACCCATTTTTACTTGGGAGTGAGATTACTGGCTTGACTGCTCTCTCCCCCTTTGGACTCCCCTTTTTCTCCACCAGGTCACCTCTGTCTCCTTCCTTCCCCCTCTCTTCTCTACCCAAATCTGTGAATCTCCGTGTGTTCCAGATGATGGAGAACACTTAGGGAACTGACTACTGGCTGGATTTGTCTCTCTCTTTTTGATTTCCCCCCTTTATCCTCCTGGCCACCTCTGTCTCCTTCCTCCCTCTTCTCTGTATAATTCTGTGAACATCTCTGAGNATACTCCTTTTCCTATTTGGAACCAGTCTGTTGTTCCATGTCCAGTTCTAACTGTTGCTTCCTGACCTGCATACAGATTTCTCAAGAGGCAGGTCAGGTGGTCTGTTATTCCCATCTCTCTCAGAATTTTCCACAGTTTATTATGATCCACACAGTCAAAGGCTTTGGCATAGTCAAGAAAGCAGAAATAGATGTTCTTCTGGCACTCTCTTGCTTTTTCCATGATCCAGCGGATGTTGGCAATTTGATCTCTGCTTTCTCTCCCTTTTCTAAAACCAGCTTGAACATCTGGAAGTTCACGGTTCATGTATTGCTGAAGCCTGGCTTGGAGAATTTTGAGCATTACTTTACTAGCATGTGAGATGAGTGCAATTGTGTGGTAGTTTGAGCATTCTTTGGCATTGCCTTTCTTTGGGATTGGAATGAAAACTGACCTTTTCCAGTCTTGTGGCCACTGCTGAGTTTTCCAAATTTGCTGGCATATTGAGTGCAGCACTTTCACAGCATCATCTTTCAGGATTTGGACTAGCTCAACTGGAACTCCATCACCTCCACTAGCTTTGTTCGTAGTGATGCTTTCTAAGGCCCACTTGACTTCACCTTCCAAGATGTCTGGCTCTAGATGAGTGATCACACCATCGTGATTATCCAGGTCATGAAGATTATTTTTGTACAGTAGAGGCTCCTTAAAAACCTAAAAATAAGCTAACCTTTGGTCCAAAAATCTGACTCCTGTACATATACCTGGAGAAAATCATAATCTGTAGGAAACATGCATACCAATGTTTTTTGCAGCACTGTGCATAATCAGTCAATCAGTTCAGTCACTTAGTCATGTCCGACATTTTGTACTCCACAGACTGCAGCCCACCAGGGTTCCCTGTTCATCAACAACTCATGGAGCTTACTCAAACTCACGTCTATTGAGTTGATGATGCCATCCAACAACGTCATCCTCTGTTGTCCCCTTCTCCTCCAGCAGTCAATCTTTTCCAATATCAAGGTCTTTGCAAATGAGTCAGTTCTTCACATAAGGGGCCCAAAGTATTGGAGTTTTGGCTTCAGCATCAGTCCTTCCAATGAATATTCAAAGTTAATTTCCTTCAGGATTGATTGGTTTGATCTCCTCACAGTCCAATGGACTCTCAAGTCTTGTCTAACGCCACAGTTCAAAATTATCAGTTCTTTCACTCTCAGCTTTCTTTATAGTTCAACTCTCACATTTATACATGACTACTGGAAAAACCATAGCCTTGACTAGATGGACCTTTGTTGGCAAAGCAATGTCTCTGGTTTTTAATATGCTGTCTAGTTTGGTGATAACTTTTCTTCCGGGGGGCAAGTGTTGTTTAATTTCATGGTTGCAGTCACCATCTACAGTGATTTTGGAGCACAAGAAAATAAAGTTTGTCACTGTTTCCATTGTTTTCCCATATATTTGCCATGAAGTGATGGGCCCATATGCTGTGATCTTCGTTTTCTGAATGTGGAGTTTTAAGCCAACACTTTCACACTCCTCTTTCACTTTCATCAAGAGGATCTTTAGTTTCTTGTTTGCTTTCTGCCATAATGGTGGTGTCACCTGCATTTCTGAGGTTATTGATATTTCTCCCTGCAATCTTGATTCCAGCCTGTGCTTCATCCAGTCCAGCATTTCTCATGATGTACTCCATATATAAGTTAAATAAGCAGAGTGACAATATACAGCCTTAATGAACTCCTTTCCCGATTTGGCACCAGTCTGTTGTTCCATGTTCAGTTCTAACTGTGCTTCTTGACCTGCATACAGATTTCTCAGGAGGCAGATCAGGAAGTCTGATGTTCCTATGTGTTGAAGAATTTTCCACAGTTTGTGGTGACCCACACAGTAAAAGGCTTTGGCATGGTCAATAAAGCAAAAGTAGATGAATATTCTGGAATTCTCTGGCGTTTTGATAATCTAATGGATGTTAGCATTTTGATCCTTAGTTCCTCTGCATTTCTAAATTCAGCTTGAACATCTGGAATTTAACAGTTCACATACTGTTAAAGCTTGGCTTGGAGAATTTTTAGCATTACTTTGCTACCCTGTGAGATGAGTGCAATTATGTGGTAGTTTGAAAATTCTTTGGTATTGCTTTTCTTTGAGTTTGGAATGAAAACTGACCTTTTCCAGTCCTGTGGCCACTGCTGACTTCTCCAGATCTGCTGGCATAATGAGGGCAGCACTTTCACAACATCATATTTTAGTATTTGTAATAGCTCAACTGGAATTCCATTACCTCTACTAGCTTTGTTCATAGTGATGCTTCCTAAGGCCCAATTGACTTCACATTCCAGAATGTCTGGCTCTAGGTGAGTGATGACAGCATTGTGATTGTCTGTGTAGTGAAGATCTTTTTTGTACAGTTCTTCTGTGTATTCTTGCCACCTCTTTTTAATATCTTCTGCTTCTGTCAGGTCCATATCATTTCTTCATTTATTGTGCCCATCTTTGCCTGAAATGTCCCCTTTATATCTCTAATTTTCTTGAAATGATCTCCAGCCTTTCCTATTTTATTATTTTCTTCTATTTTTTTTTTGCATTGGATCACTGATTTATTTTCTTATCTCTCCTTGTTATTATTTGGAACTCTGCATTCAAATGGGTTTATCTTTCCTTTTCTCCTTTGCCTATTTCTTCTCTTATTTTCTCAGCTGTTTGTAAGGCCTCCTCAGACGACCATTTTGTCTTTCTGCCTTTCTTTTTCTTGGATATGGTCTAGACCTCTGTCTCCTGTACAATGTAACAAACCTTCCATAGGTCTTCAGGCTCTCTGTCAATCAGATCTAATCCCTTGGATCAATTTATCATTTCCCCTGTATAATCATAAGGGATATGATTTAAATCATACCTGAATTGTCTAGTGTTTTTCCCTATTTTCTTCAATTTAAGCCTGAATTTGGCAATAAGGAGTTCATGATCTGAGCCACAGTCATTTCCTGATCTTGTTTTTGCTGACTGTATAGAGTTTCTTCATCTTTGTCTGCAAAGAATATAATTAATCTGATTTTGGTGTTGACAATCTGGTGATGTCCATGTGTAGATTCTTCTCTTGTGTTGTTGGAAGAGGGTGTTTGTTATGATCAGTGTATTCTTTTGGCAAAACTCTGTTAGCCTTTGACCTCCTTCATTTTTTACTCCAAGGCCAAATTTGCCTATTATTTCAGGTAGCCTTTGACTTAGTACTTTTGCATCCCAGCCCATTATAATGACAAGGACATCTTTTTTGGGTGTTAGTTCTGGGAATTCTTCTAGATCTTCATAGAACCATTCAACTTCAGCTTCTCTAGCATAACTGGTCAGGGCATAGACTTGGATTACTGTAATATTGAATGGTTAGCCTTTGAAATGAAACAGAGATCATTCTGTTGTTTTTGAGATTGTATAAAAATACTGCATTTTGGACTCTTTTGTTGACTATAATGTCTATCCATTTCTTCTAAGGGATTCTTGCCCACAGTAGTAGATATAATGGTCATCTGATTTAAATTCATCCATTCCAGTCCATTTTAGTTCATTGATACCTAAAATGTCAATGTTCACTCTTGTCATCTCCTGTTTGACCTCTTCCAATGGCTGAGCGACTGAACTGAGCTGAACTGAATTTGCCCTGATTCATGGACCTATATCTATACCATATTTTGATCTTAAGCCAAATTAAAGGGAAATAACATAGCTCATCCCATCAGCAGAAAATTGGTTTAAAATTACTGAAAAAGGCCTTGCCCACCAGAGCAAGACCCAATTTTCCTCGAAATGAGTCCCTCTTATCAGGAAGTTTCCACAGCCTCTTGTGCTCCTCCATCAGAGGACAGACAGAATGAAAACCAGAAACACAGAAAACTAACAAAACTTATCACATAGATCACAGGCTTATCTACCTTAATGAAACTATGAGCAATGTCACGTAATCATAAAAACAACAGAATGATCTTGGTTTATTTCAAAGGCAAACCAACAATATTATAGTAATCCAAGTCTATGCTCCAACCACTAATGCCAAAGAAGCTGAAGCTGAATGGTTCTATGAAGACCTATAGACCTTCTAGAACTAACACCAAATATGTCCTTTTCATCATAGGGGACTGGAATGCAAAAGTAGGAAGTCAATAGATATCTGGAATACCAGGCAAGGTTGGCCTTGGAGTACAGAATGAAGCAGGGCAAAGACTAATAGATGTTTTTCCAAAGAACACACTGGTCATAACAAACACCCTCTTCCAACAACACATGGGGTCTGCCCATGGGCATCACCAGATGATTAATACCAAAGTCATACTGATTACATTCTTTGCAGTCTAAGATGTAGAATCTCTATACAGTCAGCAAAAACTCAGATCATGAGCTCCTTACTGCAAAACAGAGACTTAAATAGAAGAAAATAGGAAAACAAACAAAACAAAAAATAAATAAAACAGAAAACTTGACTATTCAGGTGAAACCTAAATCAAATCCTTTACTGTTATACAGTGGAAGTGACAAGTAGATTCAAGAGATTAGATATCATAGGCAGAGTGTCTGAAGAACTATGCAAGGAGGTCATAACATTGTTCAGGAGGTAGTGATCAAAATCATCCCCAAGAAAAGCAAAGGCAAAATGATTGTCTGAGGAGGCCTTACAAATAACTGAGAAAACAAAAGAAGCGAAAAGCAAAGGACAATAGAAAAGTATACCCATCTGAATGCAGAGTTCCAAAGAAGAGCACTGAGGGATAAGAAAGCCTTCCTAAGTGAACAANCTTTTTTGTACAGTTCTTCTGTGTATTCTTGCCACCTCTTTTTAATATCTTCTGCTTCTGTCAGGTCCATATCATTTCTTCATTTATTGTGCCCATCTTTGCCTGAAATGTCCCCTTGATATCTCTAATTTTCTTGAAATGATCTCCAGCCTTTCCTATTTTATTATTTTCTTCTATTTTTTTTTTGCATTGGATCACTGATTTATTTTCTTATCTCTCCTTGTTATTATTTGGAACTCTGCATTCAAATGGGTTTATCTTTCCTTTTCTCCTTTGCCTATTTCTTCTCTTATTTTCTCAGCTGTTTGTAAGGCCTCCTCAGACGACCATTTTGTCTTTCTGCCTTTCTTTTTCTTGGATATGGTCTAGACCTCTGTCTCCTGTACAATGTAACAAACCTTCCATAGGTCTTCAGGCTCTCTGTCAATCAGATCTAATCCCTTGGATCAATTTATCATTTCCCCTGTATAATCATAAGGGATATGATTTAAATCATACCTGAATTGTCTAGTGTTTTTCCCTATTTTCTTCAATTTAAGCCTGAATTTGGCAATAAGGAGTTCATGATCTGAGCCACAGTCATTTCCTGATCTTGTTTTTGCTGACTGTATAGAGTTTCTTCATCTTTGTCTGCAAAGAATATAATTAATCTGATTTTGGTGTTGACAATCTGGTGATGTCCATGTGTAGATTCTTCTCTTGTGTTGTTGGAAGAGGGTGTTTGTTATGATCAGTGTATTCTTTTGGCAAAACTCTGTTAGCCTTTGACCTCCTTCATTTTTTACTCCAAGGCCAAATTTGCCTATTATTTCAGGTAGCCTTTGACTTAGTACTTTTGCATCCCAGCCCATTATAATGACAAGGACATCTTTTTTGGGTGTTAGTTCTGGGAATTCTTCTAGATCTTCATAGAACCATTCAACTTCAGCTTCTCTAGCATAACTGGTCAGGGCATAGACTTGGATTACTGTAATATTGAATGGTTAGCCTTTGAAATGAAACAGAGATCATTCTGTTGTTTTTGAGATTGTATAAATATACTGCATTTTGGACTCTTTTGTTGACTATAATGTCTATCCATTTCTTCTAAGGGATTCTTGCCCACAGTAGTAGATATAATGGTCATCTGATTTAAATTCATCCATTCCAGTCCATTTTAGTTCATTGATACCTAAAATGTCAATGTTCACTCTTGTCATCTCCTGTTTGACCTCTTCCAATGGCTGAGCGACTGAACTGAACTGAACTGAATTTGCCCTGATTCATGGACCTATATCTATACCATATTTTGATCTTAAGCCAAATTAAAGGGAAATAACATAGCTCATCCCATCAGCAGAAAATTGGTTTAAAATTACTGAAAAAGGCCTTGCCCACCAGAGCAAGACCCAATTTTCCTCGAAATGAGTCCCTCTTATCAGGAAGTTTCCACAGCCTCTTGTGCTCCTCCATCAGAGGACAGACAGAATGAAAACCAGAAACACAGAAAACTAACAAAACTTATCACATAGATCACAGGCTTATCTACCTTAATGAAACTATGAGCAATGTCACGTAATCATAAAAACAACAGAATGATCTTGGTTTATTTCAAAGGCAAACCAACAATATTATAGTAATCCAAGTCTATGCTCCAACCACTAATGCCAAAGAAGCTGAAGCTGAATGGTTCTATGAAGACCTATAGACCTTCTAGAACTAACACCAAATATGTCCTTTTCATCATAGGGGACTGGAATGCAAAAGTAGGAAGTCAATAGATATCTGGAATACCAGGCAAGGTTGGCCTTGGAGTACAGAATGAAGCAGGGCAAAGACTAATAGATGTTTTTCCAAAGAACACACTGGTCATAACAAACACCCTCTTCCAACAACACATGGGGTCTGCCCATGGGCATCACCAGATGATTAATACCAAAGTCATATTGATTACATTCTTTGCAGTCTAAGATGTAGAATCTCTATACAGTCAGCAAAAACTCAGATCATGAGCTCCTTACTGCAAAACAGAGACTTAAATAGAAGAAAATAGGAAAACAAACAAAACAAAAAATAAATAAAACAGAAAACTTGACTATTCAGGTGAAACCTAAATCAAATCCTTTACTGTTATACAGTGGAAGTGACAAGTAGATTCAAGAGATTAGATATCATAGGCAGAGTGTCTGAAGAACTATGCAAGGAGGTCATAACATTGTTCAGGAGGTAGTGATCAAAATCATCCCCAAGAAAAGCAAAGGCAAAATGATTGTCTGAGGAGGCCTTACAAATAACTGAGAAAACAAAAGAAGCGAAAAGCAAAGGACAATAGAAAAGTATACCCATCTGAATGCAGAGTTCCAAAGAAGAGCACTGAGGGATAAGAAAGCCTTCCTAAGTGAACAATGCAGAAATAGAGGAAAACAATAGAATGGGAAAGACCAAAGATCTCTTCAGGAAAATTAGAGTTACCAAGGGACTATCTCATGCAAAGTTGGGCCCAATAAAGGACATAAATGGTATAGACCTAACTGAAACAGGAGATGTTAAGAAGAGGTGGCAAACATGCACAGAATAACTATATAAAAAAAGATCTTAACCTCCCCCTCCCCCCCCAGATAACCACGATGGTGTGATTACTTACCTAGAGCCAGACATCCTGGATTGCAAATTCAAGTGAACCATAGGAAGCATCACTAAATAAAAAACTAGTGGAGTTAATTAAATACCAGCTGACCTATTGCAAATCCTAAAAGATGATGCTGTTGAAGTGTTGTATTAAATATGCCAAGAAATTTGGAAAACTCAGCAGTGGCCACAAGACTTGAAAAAGTCAGTTTTAATTCTAATCACAAAGAAGAGCAATGCTGAAACTACTGCACAGTTGCACTCATTTCACACGCTAGCAAGGTAATGCTCAAAATCCTCTAAGATAGATTTCAACAGTATGTGAACCAATAACTTCAAGAAGTACAAAATGGATTTAGAAAAGGCAAGGGAACCAGAGATCAAATTGCCTACATTCTTTGGATGGTAAAGAAATCAAAGGAATTCTAGAAAAGCATCTACTTTTGCTTCACTGATAATGCTAAATCCTTTGTCTGTGTGGATCACAGAAAACTGTGGAAAAAATTATTCAAGTGATAGGAATACCAGACCACCTTACCCGTCTTGTTTGAAACCTGTCACGTGTCAGGAAGCAACAGTTAGAACCAGATATGGAACAACTGACCAGTTCACAATTGGGAAAGGAATATGAAAAGGCTGTATATTGTCACCCAGCTTATTTAACTCGTATGAAGGTTATGTTATGCAAAATCCCAGGATGGATAAATCACAAACTGAAATCAACATTGGAAGGAGAAATATCAATAACCTTGGAGATGTGAATGATACCACCCTTAGTGCAGAATGCGAAGAGAAACTACAAAGGGTCTTGATGTGGGTGAAAGAGGAGAATGAAAAAGCTGCTTTACAATTCAATATTCAAAACTAAGATCATGGCATCTGGTCCCATCAATTCATAGCAAATAGAAGGAGGAAAATTGGAAGCAGTGACAAATTTTATTTTCTTGGGCTACAAAATCATGGCAAACAGTGACTGCAACCATGAAATTAAAAGACACTTGCTCCCTGGAAGAAAAACTATGACAACCCCAGGCAGCATATTAAAAAGCAGAGACATCACTTTGACAACAAATGTTTGTATGTTTTTTCTAGTAGTCATGTTCCAATATGAGAACATATAAGAAAAAGCCTGAGTGCTAAAAAATTGATGCTTTCAAATTGTGGTAATGGAGAAAACGCTTAGGAGTCCCTTGGACAGCAAGGAGTTCAAAGCAGTCAATCCTAAAATAAACCAATCCTGAATAGTCATTGGAAGGACTGATGGAAAACCTTCAATATTTTTGCCCCTGATGTGAAGAGCCAACTCATTGGAAAAGACCCTGATGCAAAGAAAGTTTAAGAGCAAAAGGATAAAAGAGTGACAGAAGCTGAGGTTGTTGGATGGCATCACCATATCAGCAAACATGAGAAAAGCTGGGAAAAAATGAGGGACAGGGAAGCCTGACATGTTGCAATCCATCGGGTCATCAAGAGTCAGACATGACCTAGCAACTGAATAAATATGACAACAAATAGTGAGAAAGGAAGTAACAATATATGCTATCACTCATATGTGAATATAATGATTTCATTATATATATTAACATATATATACCTTTTAAGATTCGTTTCCATTACAAATTATTAATTATAGAGCCGCTTACTTATTTTAATCCCAAGCTCCTAATATATACCATATCCTTCTCTCCTTTGGTAGTAATAAGTTGCTTTCAGTCTGTGAATCTATTTCTGTTTCTAAATAAGTTCATTTATACTAGTTTTTAGATTCCACATATAAGCAATATCATATGATATTTGTCTTTCTCTGACTGACATGTCACTTATTATGATTATATTTATGTCCATCCATACTGCTCCAAATGGTATTATTTCATTCATTTTTATGGCTGAGTAATATTCTATTATATATGTATAAACATAGACCATGTCTTCTTTACTCTCCATCTGTGATGGGCTTTTAGTTTACTCCCATGTCTTGACTATTATAGAATAGTAGTGCATTGAACCTTGGGTTGCATGGATCCTTTAACCTCATGATTTGCTTTTTAGATATATACCTATGATTGGTTTGTGAAAATTGCTGTCATGTCCAACTCTTTGCGATTTCATAGACTATACAGTCCATGGGATTCTCCAGGTAAGAATAGTGGAATGGGTAGCCTTTCCCTTCTCCAAGGGTTCTTCTCAACCCAGGGATTGAATCCAGGTCTCCCGCATTGCAGGCAAATTATTTATCAGCTGAGCCACAGGTAAAGCCCAAGAATACTGGAGTAGGTAGCCCATCCCTTCTCCAGTGGATCTTCCCTACCCAGGAATTGAACTGGTGTCCCCTGTATTGCAGGAGGATTCTTTACCATTGAGCCATCAGGAAAGCCCTTCAGGAGACCCAGGTTCAATTCATGGATCGGGAAGATCCCCTGGAGAAGGAAATGGCAACCCGCTCCACTATTCTTACTTGGAGAATCCCATGGACAGAGGATCCTGGCAGGCTACAGCCCATGAGGCTGCAAGAGTCTCACACAACTTAGCAACTAAACCACTACCACCTAGAATTGGTATTGCTGCATCATATAATAACTCTATTTGTACTTTTTTTTTGGGGGGGGGAGTTTCCTACTGTTTTCCGTTGTGGTCTCACCAATTTACATTTTCACCAACAGTATAAGAGTGTTCCTTTTTCTCCACACCCTATGCAGCATTTATTATTTACAGACAATTAGATGATTGTCATTCAGATTGGTGTGAGATTATACCTCATTATAACTTCAATTTACATTTCTCTTATGATTGTTGACGTGGAACATTTTTTCATGTGCCTGTTGGTCATCTGTATGTCTTCATTTGATAAATGTCTTTTTAGATCATCTGCTTGTTTTTGTTTTGTTGTTGAGTTTTGTGAGCTTTTTTTATATTTTGGAAAGGAATTCCTTTTCGGTCACAATCATTTGCAGTGATTTCTCTCATCCTGATATTACTTACCCTTTCATTTATCTATGGTTTCCTTTGTTATTAATAAATTTTCTTACATGCACAGGTGAACACATTTTCTAACTTCCCTTGGAGTTAAGTATAACAGTATAATTTGGATCTAGCCATTGCATTATGCATGAGGTGATTTAAGAGATTTTTATGCCTAAATAATCAAAATAACTCAACATCATCTTCAACGCTCTTACTCTTTAGAGTTGGATCATGATACCTAGAGTAGTTTTGGAAAACACTTGCTATGATAGCAGTCACCATAAGTCTTTACAATTTAGAAACACTTAGATCTTTAAATAGGAACCTAAAATAAACTGTTTTGTTGGGGGCCTATTGTTTATAGTTGTCACTACTCTATCTTATATTAATAAGATTTGTATGAACATTTTAAAGGAATGTTTGCAATGATATATTAAATAACTCCTCTTAGTTTCTGAACATTTCCCAAGGCTTTGGACTAAGAACTAAAGTACATATCCTGGATTACAATGGCCTCAGTGACCTGGCTTCTGTCTAGGGCTTAGATCTCAATTTATGCTTCTTCCCAGCTTTGCTCACATGGGCTGCAGTAACATTAACAGACTGACTACTCTTTAGCATACTAAGAATGTTCCCTTTTCATGAATTTTGCACATGGCATTTGCCTGCAAAACTAACCTTCCGGGTATTTGTGTGACACATCATTGTACATCTATATGCTTTCTACCCAGAGTTTTCTCTTGTACTTTAAATACTGGGCTAAAACACAGGCACTGTCAGGAAGTCCAGCATAATCAGTGGCCTGGGAAGCAACTTTCAGTTTCCGTGCATCCTTCATGAATATAATTTTGGGAGGCATTTTATAGGTTTCTCAGAAATTCCCAGGAGGATCAATACCCTATTGTTCATAGTGGCATGCTCCGTCATACCATCTTGATCATTTTCTGCCCACACTTTCCTGACTACCTCATGTATGCAATACTATCAGTGTAAGGGAGCAAAATTTGACACTCTTAAAATCGTCTCTTTGCAATGAGGATCAATTTAGGCTGATTATTTTTAAGAAGCAGAAGTCTCAGAATGTTTTTCTTGTTACCTCTCCTTTAACTGCCTCAAATAATTTAGATAAAGTGCCTCTTCCCAGAATAGAGCAAAATAGAGTTATCATTAGAGATATCTGCAGAGAATATGAGCCAAATGCGGTAGGAGTTACAGAGTAGAGCCTAGAGATCTTTGTCTCTACATGATCCAGCATATATTTGTTTACCAAATATTTGCTTTCTATCTCCTTGTGAATTGCCTTCCTCCTTTCTGTAGACCAAAACTACTGTATTGCAACACCCTCTTTTGTCTTTAGCTGAAGGTGGTATCTTAGGTGAAGTCTTCAGCCATTTTGGTGAGCTATTTGGTTTTCTTGTGTCTTTGCCATGTATATATGGTATTAAAATTTTAACTTTCTCCTAAGTTTTCTCATATCAACTTAATTTTTAAACCATCCAGAGAAAAGTATAACTGTAGAGAAAAATTTATTTTTCCCTGGCTCCATATGCATCTAAGTTATTTTTCAAGATCTGCTCTTAGGAGAATCCAAGTTAAGATTCTTTTTGGTATATACTGGGTCTTTATCTTTGATTCTGGAGATATGTCATTACATTAAAATATATCTAGCAATAAAATATTTATTTATTTTTAAAACTGAGATATACTAGGCTTCTTGAATCAATATATCCAAATATAACATCAATTGTGGAAAATAACCAACAAATATCACTTTAAATGTTATGTCTTCTCTTTCTTTCCTTTGAAAGGCTGATAATAATTGCTAAATACTTTCATTTTATCATTCTTTATTATTTGTTCATCTTGTTTCTTTTAATTTATGTTTTATTGAAAGATAATTGATTTACAGATTTTTTTCTGTTTTACATCAAACCTCAGCATGAGTCAGTCATAGGCATACATATATCCCCTCCCTTTTGAAATTTCCTCCCATATCTGTCCCCATCCCACCCCTCTAGGATGATGCAGAGCCCCTCTTTGAGTTTCCTGAGCCATACAGAAAATTCCTGTTGGCTATCTATTTTACATACGATAATGTAAGTTTCCATGTTACTCTTTCCGTACATCCCACTCTCTCCTCCCCTCTCTCCATGTCCATAAGTCTATTCTCTATGTGTGTTTCTCCACAGTTGCCCTGTAAATAAATTCTTCAGTACCATTTTTCTATATTTTGTATATATGTGTTAGAATACTGTATTTATCTTTCTCTTTCTGACTCACATCACTCTATATAATAGGTTCTAGGTTCATCCACCTTATTAGAACTGACTTGAATATATTCCTGTTTAAGGCTGTGTAATAGTCCATTGTGTATATATACCACATCTTCTTTATCCATTCATCTGTCAATGAACATCTAGGTTGCTTCTGTGTTCTAGCTATTGTAAATAGTGCTGCAGTGAAAAGTGGGATATATGTGTCTCTTTCAATTTTGTTTTCCTCAAGCTATATGCCTAGGAATGGGATTGTTGGGTCACATGGTGGTTTTATTCCTAGTTTCTTAAGGTGCCTCCATATCATCTTCCATAGTGGCTGTATCAATTTACATTCCCACCAACGGTTTAGGAGTGTTCCCTTTTCTCCACACCCTTTCCAGTATTTACTGTTTGTAGACTTTTTGATGATGGCCATTCTGACTGGTGTGAGGTGATATCTCATTGTAATTTTGATTTACATTTCTCTCATAATGAGCGATGTTGAGCAACTTTTCATGTGTTTGTTAACCCTCTGCATGTCTTCTTTGAAGAAGTATCTGCTTAGGTCTTTCCTACTTTCTGACTGGGTTTTTTGTTTTGAAAGTGTTGAGTTGTATTAGCTGCTTGTTTATTTTGGAAATTAATCCTTTGTCAGTTGTTTTCATTTGCTGTTATTTTATCCCATTCTGAGGCTTGTCTTTTGCCCTTGATTATAGTTTCCTTTGCTGTGCAAAAGCTTTTACATTTAATCAGGTCCCACTTGTTTACTTTTGGTTTTATTTCCATTACTCTAGGAGTTGGATCATAGAGGATCTTGCTTTGATTTATGTCATCAAGTGTTCTCCATATGTTTTCCTCTAAGAATTTTATAGTTTCTGATCTTACATTTAGGTCTTTAGTTCATTTTGAGTTTATCTTTCTGTATGGTGTTAAAAAGTGTTCTAATTTCATTCTTTCACATGTAACTGTCCAGTTTTCCCAGCACCATATATTGAAGAGACTGTGGTTGCCCCATTGTTTATTCTTGCCTTCTTTGTCAAAATAAGGTACCTATAGGTGCATGGGTTTATTTCTGAGCTTTCTATTTTGTTTCATTGGTCTATATTTCTGTTTGTGTGCCAGCAGCATACTGTTCTGATGACTCTAGCTTTGTAGTATAATGGGAAATCAGGAAAGTAGATTCCTCCAGCTCCATTCTTCTTTATCAAGACTGCTTTGGCTCTTTGGGGCCTTTTGTGTTGCCATATGAAATGTGAAAGTTTTTGTTCTAGTTCTGTAAACAATGTCGTTGGTTATTTGATAGAGATTGCATTAAATCTGTAGATTGAATGGGTAGTATAGTCATTTTCACGATATTGATTCTTCCTACCCAGGAACATTGAATATCTCTCCATCTGTTTATGTCATCTTTGATTTATTTAATTAGTGTCTTATAATTTTATGTGTACAACTCTTTTTTCTCCTTAGGTAAGTTTATTCCTAGATATTTAATTCTTTTTGTTGCAATGGTGAATGGGATTGATTCCTTAATTGTTCTTTCTGATTTTTCATTGCTAGTATATCGAAATGCCAGTGATTTCTGTGTATTGATTTTGTATACTGCAACTTTGCTAAATTCACTGATTAGCTCTATTAATTTTCTGACACTATCTTTAGGGTTTTCTGCTTACAGTATCATGTCATCTGCAAACAGTGAGAGATTTACATCTTCTTTTCTAATCTGGATTCCTTTTATTTCTTTTTATTTTTTTTCTCTGATTGCTGTAACTAGGACTTCTAGAACTATGTTGAATAATAGTAGTGAAAGTGGACACCCTTGTTTTGTTCCTGATATTAGAGGAATACTTTCAGTTTTTCATCACTGAGAATAATGTTTGCTGTAGGCTTATTATATATAGGCTTTACAATGTTGAGGTAGGTTTTTTCAATGTCAATTTTGTGAAGAGTTTTAATCAAAAATGCATGCTGATTTTTGTCAAAGGCTTTTTCTGCATCTACTGAGATGATCATATGGTTTTTATCTTTCAATTTGTTGATATGCTATATCACATTGACTGATCTGCATATATTAAAGAATGCTTGCATCCCTGTAATAAACCCAATTTGATCATGGTATATGAGATTTTTGATTTGTTGCTTAATTCTGTTTGCTAAAATTTTGTTGAGGATTTTTGTATCTATGTTCATCAGTAATACTGGCCTGTAGTTTTTATTTTTTTATGCGTTATCTTTGGTTTTGCTATGAGGGTGATGGTGGCCTAGTAGAATGAGTTTGGAAGTGTTCCTTCCTCTGCAATTTTTTGCAAAGTTTTATAAAGATAGGCACTAGCTCTTTAACTCTTCTCTAAATGCTTGATAGAATTCTCCTGTGAAGCCATCTGGTGCTGGGCTTTTGTTTTATGGAAAATTTTTGATCACAGTTCAATTGCAGCACTTATAAACTGGTTTTTCATAATTTCTATTTTTTCCTGGTTCATTCTTGGAAGATTGAACTTTTCTAAGAATCTGTCCATTTCTTCCAGATTATCTGTTTTATTGCCACATAATTATTCATAAGAGTCTCTTATCATCTTTTGTATTTTTGCATTGTCTATTGTAACCTCTAATTTGTTGATTTGATTTTTCTCTCTTTTTTTCTTGGTGAGTCTGGCAAAGGGCTTATCAATTTTATCTTCTCAAAGAACCACCTTTTAGTTTTATTAATTTTTATTATTGTTTCTTTCATTTCATTTTCATTTATTTCTCCTTGGATCTTTATGCTTTCTTTCCTCTACTAATTTTGGGTTTCTTTTCCCTCTTCTTTTTCCAGTTGCTTTAGGTATAAAGTTAAGTTGTCTATTCAATGTTTTATCCTTGTTTCTTAAGGAAGGATTGCATTGCTATAAACTTCCCTCTTAGAACTGCTTTTGCTACATCCCATAGATTTTGAGTTGTCCTCTTCTTATTGTCATTTGTTTCTAGAATTTTTTTTAATTTCCCTTTTGATTTCTTCAGTAAGCTGTTGATTATTTAGAAATATACTGTTTAATCTCCATGTGTTTGTGTTTCTTACAGTTTCTTTCTTTTTTTTCCTTATAATTGATATCTAGTCTCATAGCTATGTGATCAGAGAAGATGCCTGATATAATTTCAATTTTCTTAAATTTACTGAGGTTTGATTTTCAGCCCAAGATGTGATCTGTCCTTGAGAATATCCCATGTGCACTTGAGAAGAAGGTGTATTCTTCTGCATTTGGGTGGAATATCCTGAAGATAGCAAAGGGATCCATCTCATTTAATGTATCAATTAAGATTTGTGTTTCCTTAGTAATTTTCTGTTTTGATGATCTGTCCATTGGGGTTAGTGGGGTGTTAGAGATTCATACTATTATTATGGAACTGTCAGTTTCTCCTTTGATGTTTGTTAGTGTTTATCTTATGTATTGAGATGCTCCTATGTTGGGTGCATCAGTTCAGTTCAGTTCAGTCTTTCAGTCATGTCCAACTCTCTGCAACCCCATGGACTGCAACAAACCAGGCCTTCCTATCTATCACCAACTCTTGGAATTTATTCCAACTCATGTCCATTGGTCAGTGATACCATCCAACCATCTCATCCTCTGTCATCCCCTTTTCTTCTCACCTTCAATCTTCCCCAGCATCAGGGTCTTTTCAAATGAGTCAGTTCTTTGCATCAAATGGCCAAAGTATTGGAGTTTCAGCTTCAACATCAATCCTTCCAATGAATATTAAGGGTTAATCTCCTTTAGGATTGACTGGTTAGATTGCCTTGCAGTCCAAGGGACTCTCAAGAATCTTCTCCAACACCATAGTTCAAAAGCATCAATTATTTGGTGATCAGCTTTCTTTATAGTCCAACTCTCACATCCATACATGACTACTGAAAAAGCCATAGCCTTAACTAGACAGATTTTGTTGGCAAAGTAATGTCTCTGCTTTTTCATATGTCTAGGCTGAATATAACTTTTCTGCCAAGGAGTAAGCATCTTTTTATTTCATGGCTGCAGTCACCATCTGCAGTGATTTTGGAGCCTCCAAAAATATAAAGTCTGACACTGTTTCCACGGTTTCCCCTTTTATTTCCATGAAGTGATGGGACCAGATGCCATGATCTTAGTTTTCTAAATGTTGAGCTTTAAGCCAATTTTTTCACTCTCCTCTTTCACTTTTGTCAAGTGCCTCTTTAGTTCTTCTTCACTTTGTGCCATAAGGGTGGTGACATCTGCATAATGAGGAGAAGGCAATGGCAACCCACTCCAGTACTCTTAAGTGCAGGCAGCAGAGAGGTGCCACCCTTCATCCGAGGTCAGAGGCAGCGGCAGGGGGGAGCCACCCTGCATCCAAGGTCAGGGGCAGCGGCCAGTGTAAGCTACCCCGCATCTGAGGTCAGGGTCAATGGCCAAGAGGAGCCACCTGACGGCCGGGAGGAGCCATCCAGTGTGCGAGGTCAAGAGCGATGGCTGGTAGGAGCCATCCCACATGAAAGGCCAGGGGCGACAGCGGGGAGGAGCAACCCCATGTCCAAGGACAGGGGCGACGGCCGGGAAGAGCAACCCCGCATTTGAGCCCAGGGGTGATGGCCAGAAGGAGCCACCCGTGTCTGAGCCCAGGGGTGGCAGCCGGGAGGAGCCACCCTATGCCTGAGACCAGAGGCAGCGCCCAAGGCCAGGGGTGGTGGCTGGGAGGAACAACCCAATGTCCAAGGAATTGTGGCTGCACGGGCACAGGAAGGCCTAGAAGAGGTATCCCACATTGAAGGTCAGGAAGGGTGGTGGTGTGCAGATACCCCTCATCAAAGGTAAGGAGCAGCGGCTGCACTTTGCTGGAGAAGCCACGAAGAAATACCTCATGCCCAAGGTAAAAGAAACCCAAGTAAGATGGTAGGTGTTGCAAGAGGGCATCAGAGGGTAGACACACTGAAACCATACTCACAGAAAACTAGTCATCTAATCACACTAGGACCACACCCTTGTCTAACTCAATGAAACAAAACCATGCCCACAGGCAACCCAAGATGGGCAGGACATGGTGGAGAGGTCTGACAGAATGTGGTCTGCTGGAAAAGGGGATGGCAAACCACTTCAGTATTCCTGCCTTGAGAATCCCATGAACAGTGTGAAAGGCAAAATGATAGGATACTGAAAGGGGAACTCCTCAGGTGAGTAGGTTCCCAATATGCTACTGGAGATCAATGGAGAAATAACTTCAGAAAGAATGAAAGGATGGAGCCAAAGCAAAAACAAAACCCAGCTGTGGATGTGACTGGTGATAGAAGCAAGGTCCAATGCTATAAAGAGCAATATTGCATAGGAACCTGGAATGTCAGTTGCAGGAATCAAGGCAAATTGGAAGTGGTCAAACAAGAGATGGCAAGAGGGAACGTCAGTATTCTAGGAATCAGCAAACTAAAATGGACTGCAATGGGTGAATTTAACTCAGATGACCATTATATCTACTACTGTGGGCAGGAATCCCGCAGAAAAAATGGAATAGCCATCATGGTCAACAAAAGAGTCTGAAATGCAATACATGGATGCAATCTCAAAAATGACAGAATGATCTCTGTTTGTTTCCAAAGCAAACCATTCAATATCACGGTAATCCAAGTCTATGCCCCAACCAGTAACGCTGAAGAAGATGAACAGTTTTATGAAGACGTACAAGACCTTTTAGAATTAACACACAAAAAAGATGTCCTATTCGTTACAGGGGACTGGAATGCAAAAGTAGGAAGTCAAGAAACACCTGCAGTAACAGACAAATTTGGCCTTGGAATNGCCCTGGGATTTCTTTGAAAGGAATGATGCTATAGCTGAAACTCCAGTACTTTGGCCACCTCATGCGAAGAGTTGACTCATTGGAAAAGACTCTGATGCTGGGAGGGATTGGGGGCAGGAGGAGAAGGGGACGACAGAGGATGAGATGGCTAGATGGCATCACTGAGTCATTGGGCTTGAATCTGATTGAACTGTGGGAGTTGACAATGGACAGGGAGGCCTTGGGTGCTGCAATTCATGGGGTTGAAAAGAGTCAGACACAACTGAGCAAGTGTAATGAACTGAACCGAACCAGTACTCTTGCCTGGAAAATCCCATGAACGGAGGAGCCTGGTAGGCTGCACTCCATGGGGTCACTAAAAGTCGGGCACNCAATGGACAGGGAGGCCTTGGGTGCTGCAATTCATGGGGTTGAAAAGAGTCAGACACAACTGAGCAAGTGAAATGAACTGAACCGAACCAGTACTCTTGCCTGGAAAATCCCATGAACGGAGGAGCCTGGTAGGCTGCACTCCATGGGGTCACTAAAAGTCGGGCACGACTGAGTGACTTCACTTTCACTTTTCATTTTCGTGCATTGGAGTAGGAAATGACAACCCATTCCAGTAGGAAATGACAACCCATTCCAGTATTCTTGCCTGGAGAATCCCAGGGACTGGAGAGCCTGGTGGGCTGCCACTATGGGATGGCAGAGTCAGACACGACTGAAGTGACTTACCAGCAGCAGCAGCAGCAGCAGAAACATCTGCATATCTGAGGTTATTGATATTTCTCCCTGCAAACTTGATTCTAGCTTATGCTTCATCCTGCCCAGTGTTTCTCATGCTGTACTCTGCATGTAAGTTAAATAAGCAGGGTGACAATATACAGCCTTGATGTACTACTTTCCTATTTGGAATCAGTGTGTTATTCTTTGTCCAGGTCCAACTGTTACTTCCTGACCGGCATACAGATTTCCCAAGTGTGGATTTCTCAAGTGTTGGGTGCATAGATATTTACAATTGTTATGTCTTCATCTTTGATTGATCCCTTGATCATTATATAGTGTCCTTCCTTATCTTTTGTAATCTTCTTTATTTTAAGATCTATTTTGTCTTATATGGGGTTTGCTACTCCAACTTTCTTTTTCTTCCCATTTGCATAGAATATTTTTTCCATCCTCTCACTTTCAGTTTATATGTGTCTTGAGGTCTGAAGTGGGTTACTTGTAGACAACACATATTTGGGTCTTGTTTTTGCATCCATTCAGCCATCTGTATCTTTTGTTTGCAACATTTAATCTATTTACATTTAAAGTTGTTTTTGATATATCTGTTCCTATTGCTATTTTCTAATTGCTTGGGATTGCTTTTGTAGATTATTTTTTCTTCCATTGTATTTTTTTACTATATAAGTTCATTTAATATTTTCTGTAAAGCTGTTTTAATGGTATTGAATTATTTTCACTTTTGCAGGTTTAAAATACTTTTTATTTCTGCATCAGTTTTTAATGAGACCCGTGATGGCTGCAGTAGTCTTTGTTGTAGATTTTCCCCTTTCAGTAATTTAAATATATCCTGCCATTCCCTTCTAGCCTGCAGAGTTTCTGCTGAAAGATCAGCTGTGGTGTTTCCCTTGTATGTTACTTGTTACTTCTCCCTTGCTTCCTTCGATATTCTTTCTTTGTGTTTAGTCTTTGTTAGTTTGATTGATATGAGTTGTGGCATGTTTCTCCTTGGGTTTATCCTGTAAAGGAATGTTTGTGCCTCTTGGATTTGATTGGCTTGATCCCTTACTGGGAACATTTTCAAATGTTATCTCTTCAAAAATTTTCTCATACTGTTACTTTTTCTCTTCTTCTTCTGGTACCCCTATAATCCTAATGTTGATGCATTTGATATGGTCCCAGATAACTCTGAGACTGTCCTCTTCTCTTCTCATTCTTTACTTTACTTTATTTAGCTCTTCAGAAGTTATTTTCATCATTTTATCTTCCAGCTGATTCATTCTTCTGCTTCAGATATTCTAATATTTATTCCTCTGGATTATTTTTAATTTCAGTAACTGTGCTATTTGTCTCTGTACGTATATTCTTTAATTCTTTTAGGCCTTTGTTAGTTGGTTCTTGTATTTTCTCCATTTTGCTTTCAAGGTTTTTGATAATCTTTAATATCATTATTCTGAATTCTTTTTCAGGTAATTTCCCTATTTACTCATTTATTTGGACTTCTGTGTTTCTATTTTGTTCCTTCATTTCTGCAGTATTTCTCTGCCTTTTCATTTTTGTTTTTAAGCTATTGTGTATAAGGTCTTTGCCCAGACTTCAAGGAAATTTGAATCACTTCCTTGAAGAAGGTTGAATTCTTTCTTCCTTTTGGTTTCTGTTCTCCTAAGGTTGTTCCAGTTGTTTGTGTGAGTTTCATGTACAATGAGATTTGTGCTGAATTTTTGTTTATTTTTCTTCTAATGGGAAAGGCTGAGTGTGGTAGTAGTTTTGTCTGCTGATGATTTAGTTTGTATTTCTGTTTTGTTTGTTGTTTAGATGAGCTTTCCTGCACAGGTTGTTACTGGTGGTTGGGTGATGCAGGGTCTTGTACTCAAGCGATTTCCTTTGTGTGAATTCTCACTATTTGATACTCCCTAGGGTTAGTTCTCTGGTAGTCTAGGCTCTTGAAGTCAGTGATCCCACTCCAAAGGCTCAGAGCTTGATCTCTGGTGAGGAACAAAGATTCCACAAGTGGTTTGTTATGGCATTAAGGGAGAGTAAAACATATCTAAAAACGAGTAGCCAAAGATGAACCCCAGACAAGTGGCAGTCACAAAATCAGGCAAATAATAATTACAATAATGGAATATATACATATACAGATGTACCCATATTGATCTGATGAAGAAAGGAAATTACAAATTATATTAACCAGTTAAGAACAAATCTAATTTAAGCACAAAGTGGAAAACAAAACTAAAGAAAGTTTCCCAGTGGGGAATAAAACAATGAAAACAAAACTAACAAATATATTTATAGGAAAGAAAAAAAAAAAAGAATAGATACACAAAGTTAAATAAAGATAAGTGAAGACGATTTATATAAAGATTAACGGCAAGAGGAAAAGAACAGTAGAAAAGGTATATGAAGGAATAAATGTAGAAAAAAACATAATACATTAAAAAAATTAAAATTATAAAAATGAGAAAAGAGGGAAAAAATGGAAAAGAAAGAAAAAAGGGTAAAAATGAAAACTACAGAGAACTACAAAAGCCCAATGTAGAGGCAGAGGTTTATAATGACACAAAGTGTGACCGAATATACACATATACATATACACCCATAAGCAAAATCAAAATAGTCCAACAAAATTAAGTACAGTAGATTGACCCAATGAACAAAGGAAACACAACAGTACATCTACCAGAACAAAGCTAGTTAAAGCACAAATTGGAAAACAAAAATAAAGCAAGCTGCCAACTGGGAAATAAAGCAATGAAAATAAAACAAATATGTTGAGAGGAAAGGAGAGAAAGCAAAGAAAGAAAGAATAGATATGCAGAGTTAAATAGAGGTAGGTGAAAATTTATATACATTAAAGATTAACTGCAAGGGGGAAAGAACAGTAGGAAAAGCAAACAAAGCAGTGATGTAGAAAAATAATAGGTTTAAAAATTAAAATTAAAAAGTGAGAAAAGAACAAGGGAAAAAAAAAAAAAACAGAGGAAAACTCCATAGCACTACAAAAGCCCGAAGTAGAGGCAGAGGTTTATGACAACAATAAAAAATATGACTGCCGGAAAAAAGAAAAAAAAAAAGCTCAAAAGTTTAATTGGATTTTTTACTGCTAATAAAATCAACATCTACAAGGGAGGCGGGGGAAAAAAAAAGAAAGAAAAAACATCCCCAAAAATCTATAGAACAAGTCAAAAAATAAGAATAATATAGGTTATTCTTGAGTCAATGCTGTCAGAGTCCTTTCCTGAGCTGGGAATCACAGTCCACCTTACTTCCTTAGGATGTCCTCCAACACTGTACTGATCTCTGGATCTACTGTGGGGACACCTCAGATTCTAATCTAGTCCTGTTCCTGTGTGTTCTTGCCTCCAATGTCCACAACTATCAGAGCTAGTGTGTTTTCTTTTGTGGGAGCTCTCAATGGCCTTTTATATATCCCATAGGTCCAGCGGCTACTTAGTTAATTGTGTGGATTTAATCTACAGCTTGTACAACTGGTGGGAAGGTTTTGAGTCTTTTTCCTTAGCCACACCGCCCCTGGGTTTCAATTGTGGTTTTATTTCCACCTCTACATTTGGGTCACCATCCAGGGTTGGCTCCTGAGGCTACCATGGAGGGTTTGGTTTTGCACCTGGGAGGGCCAGGTGTGGAAGCAGTGTAGCTGTTTGGGTCACAGGGGTTCTGGCAGGACCAGGTGCTCACAGGCTTGGAGGCTAATGCAGCAGGAAATATAGTGCTCTAGAAGGGTATGGCGACCAGTATTGGACAATACACTTCAACGCTCTTGCCTGGAGAACACCTCTCTGACAGTCTACAGGGTCGCAAAGAGTCAGACAGAATTGACGACACCCTGTGCACATAAACACAAGAATTTTTTTTTGTTTGTTGGTTTGTTTTACTGTGGCAGCTCTGCCCCAGTGAGAGTTGGGTGTGAAGGTGCCTCAGCTGCCTGGCTTGTGGGGACCCTGGTTGCACCAGGTGTGCAGGGACACAAATTGCCTCTTCCCAAGGAGTTAGGCCCTATCAGAGTCTTTTTACGAGCCTCTCATAGATGGTGATCAAAAGGCCTCTGTGTTTATTCTTTCTCTGTAGCTCTGCCTGTTCAGCACCTAGAGGGCTTCTTTGCCTGGGGTCCTTCTCTCTTGTTCCCTACATCAGGCACAAAGAGGGGTCCCCCCTGGCTGAGTTCCTACTCTGTAGTTTGGTGCATCAGGCACTTAAAGGGGCACACTGGGTGGAGTCCTACTCTGTAGTTCAGTGCATCAGACATATTATTGGTCAGCCTCTCTATTCAGCTGCCAGTGCTGACATATGTGGTCAGAGAGGCTATGAGACGGCACCGCCCACTATGTGTGACTCAGCAGTATCACCTTTCTTCCATGGCTGCCTGGCTTTCCTCCACAGGCATTCCCCACCCCAATCTCCTCCCTCACATCCCCTAGATCTGTCTCTCTCCAGTCAGCATTACTCACCCTGGAATTGTTCCACAATCCCTAAACTCCAGCTCCCAACCGCTATGCCTTCCAGGAGATCTGCATTTCTGCCCAGCATACATATGGCTGTGGCAAGGACTGTTTGATTATCATTCTACTTAGGCTGCCACAGATCAGCTGTTTCACTCTCAGCCTTAAATGTCTCTATTCTGACTCTAACGATTGCCCCACTAATGTGATTGGACCCCAGCTTCAGTTCCCCCACCCACCTGAGGGTTGGCCTAGTCCTACTAACACTCCCATTTTTTCCCCTGATTCCTTCATCCTACTGAGTTTTGTGTAGTTCTATATATTCTTTTCCATTGATCAGGTCCTCCTCTCTGCTCCCAGCTGGTGTTCTGCATGTACTTAAGTGTCTGGTATCCATGGAGAGAGATGTACTCCACATCCACCTACTTCTCTGCCTTCTTATTCTGTCTTCTTTATTGTTTTTAATCTTATCTCTCCTGTATTCAGAATTAAATATTTGGACTTATTTAGAAGTTCACTAATTATCCCTTTGGCTTTGTCTTTCATGCTTTTTAATACATCTATTGGGTTTTCAGTTTCTGTTATTATCTGTTCTTCATTTCTAGAAAATTTAGTATTTTAATTATCCTTTTTTGTTTCTATAGATAACAATCATTTCATATCATGCTTTTGGTATATCCTTTTATTTTGTTAAACATTTTAAACAGAAAACTTTTATAATTTTCAAAAATTATACACAAAACTGGTCACAACCTGAAAGTAGAGAGCTATTTTATTCAGTGGGAATGTTAAGGACTCTGAGCCCAGGAGGCAGCATCTCAGTAGCCCTGAAAAAACTATTCTAGGAGAGGAAAGGTTGCTGAGTCATGAAAGACACTCAGATTCTTGACCTTTGGAGGAGAGGAATTCAATCCAGGGCCAGTGACAAAGCTTGATCTCTCAGAGCTTTTGTGTAATAAAGTTTTATTAAAGTATAAAGGAGGTAGAGAAATCTTCTGACATAGGCATCAGAAGGGGGGCAGAAAGAGTGTCCCCATACTAGTCTTTAACAGGAAGTTATATACCTACTCTTCTTCTGGTGGCTCAGACGGTAAAGCGTTTGCCTGCAATGCAGGAGACCAGGGTTCAACCCCTGGATCAGGAAAATCTCCTGGAGAACGAAATGGCAATCCATCCCAGTACTCTTGCCTGGAAAATTCCATGGATGGAGGAGCCTGGTGGGCTACAGTGCACGGGACTGCAAAGAGTTGGACATGACTGAATGACATTATTTTCTCTTACTATATACATACTAGTAGGCTGCTAATTAGAGGAAGAAAATGTCTCAAAACTCAGAGTAACACCAGGCCCCTCACCCACAACATACATTTTGAGATAACATTGCCACAAGGTGAGTCATCCCGGGCTATAAAATGATTGACATGAGTCTTGAAGAAAGGAAGATTTCCAAGTAAATACATAGTTTTATTAACATATATTAGGAGAACAATGTATGAGTAAAGCATACAGGTTTGTCAAGTCGGTTCTGAGTCTTAGGGGGGACCAACTTAAAGAAAGACAGAGTATAGGATAAATACATAGTTTGTTAACATAGCTTAAGAAAAACATTTTCCTAAGAAAAACGCATTGGTTCGCTCAAGATTTGAGAAAAGTTAAGTTCAGGTGGAACCAGGTGTTATCATGGCAAAAAATAATTTCAAAAGAAACCTCTTTTAAATTTGTATAGAGGAGGGGGAAAAAATCTGACATGTAGTTTGCTTCTTCCTTCTGCTTAAGAGAGAAATAAAAATGTCTGACACTTGTAACCTATTTCCTCTGTTTTGGGCCTCTAGCCTTCCTGCCTTTACTCTCTCAGAGATGGGAAAAGGAGTTAGGCTATATGTGCTGTGCTAAGTCACCTCAGTTGTGTCCAACTCTTTGTGACCCTGTGGACTGTAGCCTGCCAGGCTCCTCTGTCTATGGGATTCTCTAGGCAAGAATGCTGGAGTGGGCTGCCGAGCACACTTTCAGGTAAACTTCAACTCAGGGATCAAACTGGGGTCTCCTGTATGGAGGCAGATTCTTTATTCTCTGCACCACAGGGAAGTCCCAGGCTATATAGAAGTTTGCAAAAATGGGAGCAGGCAGTCTAAACATAAAAAATTGTTGGAGTAAGGATAATCAGATATCAAATTAAGGTATTTAGTGTTCTATGGAAAAATGCAAATCTCTTGATTCACTGAATTCATTTCTTTTATATAAACCTCAGGTACTATCTGGGGCCAAATCCTGTTTCCTGATTGCTTACCTCCATATCTCCATGTTCACAGTTAGGAGTGGCAGATGTGGCCTGTGAGGGGTGGCTGCTTCTTGCATTCACCCAAGCTTCTCAGCAATCACTGAGGGGGTGGTTACATCTGGTTGATCGCAGATATTGTGTTACTTTTGGTAGCCCTCATTCATATTTGGAGGCCTGAAATCACTGATTGCTGTGATATTTTTTTGTTTATTTACATGACAGGAGATATTTCATTTCATATTACATAATTATAATATGCTAACATTCTGCCTTTGTGCCTGATAATGGTACTGTTCAGGACCCTGTGGCTTTCCTGGATGCAAGACATTTGTGACCCTATCTTTGATTATAGGAAATGGCCTTCATTCATACTTCATGATTTTTCCTCAGTTCTAATGGGCACATTCAAGCAATTATTAATTAGGGAAGGGAGGAGATACAAGACCAGGCAGAAACAAACAGTCAAGACCAACACTGGGGCAAGATCCTGTTTTCCCATCAACAGATACACACCACAACATCTTTGAGCTATTTTACAGATACTGAAACCCTCTCCAGGTGGGAGAAAATATGGTATGTTGCCCACAAGCTGAAAGTTGATGATGTTGACTCCTACTTAGCTCACCACCAATATATCAGCAGATTGTCTACTAGCTAATTTCACCCTCTTTTACTATAAAACTTGTCATTTTCTTCCTCAAGTTGAACATTTGTTTCTGAGGGCATAAGCCCACTGTGTATCCCTTTGCCTAGCAAAGAAATAAAGCTATCCTTTTCTGCATCACCCAAAACTCTGACTTTGAGATTTGATTCAACATCATTATATAGAGAAAGTAGAGAAGCTGAGTTTTGGCATCAATAATTCTCAGCCATGTTTATACCTTCCTTGTGTGCTTTGTGTTTTGGGGATAGTAAGCTCAAATCCTATGGAACTTTATCTATGCAAGATAATTTTGTTCTAACTGTAATAGATATTTATCCAGTGCATGTATGCTTGCCAAGTCACGTCAGTCATGCCTGACTCTTTGCAACCACATGGGTTGTAACCTGCCAAGCTCCTCTGTCCATGGGAAGTTCCAGGCAAGAATATTGTGATTTTCTAATCCATGGAATCAACTCAACCTAGGGCTCAAACCCACATCTCTTAAATCTCTCGCATTGGCAGGCAGGTTCTTTACAACTAGTACCACCTAGAAAGCCCATTCATTCAGGGAACACTTCAATTGCTTTTGCCAAATGGTTGGAGGCTCCTAGATTTTAGAGTCATTTAACTTTAGTAAATTCTAACTCTAAATCCTGTGAATGAAAATGTTATCTGACGTATCAGTAAACAAAGAATATTTCATCCATCAAGGTGCTACAGCCAACCATCCCAGCAGTGAGCCCTCTAAGGAATTAAGGATGGAAAAAAAATTGTCTGCTCACTGCAAACCCCTTAGCCACTGCAGCTGCTCCCAATGGTGTACCTCGAGGAAACTCAGGAATGGAGAGAACAGAATACTGGCCTTAGATGGCTGAGGTTCATATCAAAAGGATGATTTCAGTGAGTCCAGATTTTTGTAATTTCCCATACATCGTGATGGTGATTTAATCTCTAAGTCGTGTCTGACTATTGTGACCCCATGGACTGTAGCCTGCCAGGCCCTTCTGTCCATGGGATTCTCCAGGCAAGAATACTGGAGTGGGTTGCCATTTCCTTCTCCAGGGGATCTTCCCAATCCAAGGATTGAACCCAGGTCTCCTGCATTGCAGGTAGCTTCTTTACCTACTGAGCTATGAGGGAAGTCCTAATACATAGATAAGTGCTAAGTTCATTAACTTTAGATATCTGGTATTCTTTAATTAGGGATTCCTTGGTGGCTCAGAGGTTAAAGCGTCTGCCTGGACTGTGGGAGCCCTGGGATTGCAAAGAGTTGGACACGGTAATCTTTGATATCTTTATATCCTGGCTCCTTCCTTAACTCTTCTCAGCAGTCTCTCACAGTTATCTGAGTCTGTCTCCCAGGCTTGAAGCCCTTAGAAAGTACACTTATAAAGCATAACTCTCAACTTCTAGGTTGTACTTTTTTTTTTAATTGACAATCCAATGAGGACAGTTGAGAAACTTAAAAAAAAAAAAAAAAAAAAAGACATTCTGCTATACTGATTTTTTGGTACCTCCAATCAGCAACAAGGCTGACAGGCAAAGCTATCATTGCAGGATATTTGGTTCATTTATTTATACTGACACAAGTGGTGGCACTTTTGGATGTTTTTGAGCATCACAAGCTTTGCAGTGGCATATTAGATATGAATTCATAATGTGTGAGGAGGATAGATTTTGTTTTTGTTCTCATGCCCTATAGTTTTGTTAATTAAAAAATACCCCAGACACATACACTAGTTTGAGAATAACTTACTCATGTTTCACAATGCTTCTTATTGTTTCTAATCTTACCCATTATTTCATTTGTTCATTTAAATTGTGATCTTAGCATTTTATTCATAATTGTAATGTGCCCTAAACTAGGAGGAATTCAAATCCTAAAGGCTGCTGATGTTAAAGTGCTTCACTCAATATGCCAACAACTTTGGAAAACTCAGCAATGGCCACAGGATTAAAAAAAAAAAAAAAAAAAAAGCATTTTCATTTCTATCCCAAAGAAAACTAATGCCAAATAATATTCAAACTACCACATAATTGCACTCATCTCACACACTTCCAAAGTAATACTTAAAATTTTCCAAGCCAGGCTTCAGCAGTACTTGAACTGAGAACTTCCAGATGTTCAAGCTGGATTTAGAAAATGTAGAACCAGAGATCAAATTGCCAGCATCCATTGGATCATAGAAAAAACAAGAGAATTTCAGAAAAAAAATACATTGATTTCTGCATCATTGACTATGCTAAAGCCTTTGGCTGTGTATATCACAACAACTGTGGAAAATTCTTAAAGAGATGGGAATACCACTGCATTTTAACTGTCTCCTGAGAAAGCTGTATGCAAGTCAAGGAATAGCAGTTAGAACCAGACATGGAAAAATGGACTGATTCCAAATGGGTAAAGGAAAACATCAAGTCTGTATATTATCACCCTGCTTATTTAACTTATATGAAGAGTACATCATGCAAAATGCCAGACTGGATGAAGCCAAGCTGGAATCAAGATTGCCAGGAGAAATATCAATATTGTATGTAGATGACACTACCCTTTTGGCAGAAAGTGAAGAAGAGCTAAAGAGCCTCTTGGTAAAAGTGAAAGGGGAGAGTGGAAAAGCTGGAATAAATTTTAACATTCAGAAAACTAAGATCAGGACATCTGATCCCTTCATTTGTGGCAAATAGATGGACAAATAATGGAAGCAGTGACAGGATATATTTTCTTGGGTTCCCAAATTGCTACAGATGGTAACTGTAGCTATGAAATTAAAAGACATTTGTTCCTTAAAAGAAAAACTATAAGCAATCTAGAAAGCATGTTAAAAAGCAGAAACATTAATTTGCTGACAAAGATCTGTCTGGTCAAAGCTGACAAAGATCTCTCTTGTTTTCCAGTGGTCATGCATGGATGTCAGAGTTAGACCATAAAGAAGGCTGAGTGCTAAAGAATTAATGCTTTTGAGCTATGGTGTTGGAGAAGACTCTTGAGAGTGTCTTGGACAGCTAGGAGATCAAATCCGTCAATCCTAAAGGAGATCTGTCTTGAATATTCACTGGAAGGACTGATGATGCAGCTGAAACTCCAATATTTTGGGCACCTGATTCGAAAAGCTGCCTCATTAGAAAAGACCCTGATCCTGGGAAAGACTGAAGGCAGGAGGATAAGGAGATGACAGAGGATGAGATGGTTGGATGGCATCACAGATTCAAGGGATATGAATATGAGCAAGCTCCAGGAGTTGGTGATGCACAGGGAAGCTTGGTGTACTGCAGTCCATGGGATCGTGAAGATTTGGACACAACTGAGAAACTGAACTGAACTGAACTAAACTAATGTATCTGTTGAGTCTATGGCCTTTCCTATAGGTCATGTACAGATATGAGAGTTGGACCATAAGAAGGAAGAACACCAAAGAATTGATGTTTTTGAACTGTCGTGTTGGAGAAGACTCTTGAGAGTCTCTTGAACTGCAAGCAGATCNAGAACTGAATGTTAATATATGAAATTTCATCATGATTAAGTTATATAGATGTTTAGTTTTTTTGTATGCTTTGTTGTTGTTGTTGCTGCTGCTTTTTATTTCCATGACTACATTGTTGACAATTTCAGTATGTATATTCATGTATTTCTTCAGCTGTGAGTAACATTTTTTCAAATATTTGATTGTTCTTTACATCAGATGGTAGAGGATACAGTCTCTCAACTTTTCCCCATATATGTCATTGGTTAGAAATTTTGTGCTTCATTTTTAGTCTTGGTTTGATTTTTTAAATAATGTGCTTTTCAATTATGTCTCTTATGGTATTCAATTCTGAGTTTTGCTTTTTATTTTTCTTATTGACATTATTGTAGTCATTCTTGCTTAAAATAACTGGCTTTTATATTTAGCTTCCATGTCATCTAATTTAATTTTTCTCATGTTATTTATGCATTTTCTTATGTCTTCAATTTTATTAATTCTGTTTCCTTTAGTACTAATTATTTTACTAAGATTTAATCATTTTAAAAATATTGCCTTCAAATATTTGCTAATTCCACATTTTCTGACATTTATTTTATTTATTTATTTATTTTTATGAATTTTGCTTGCTTCAATGTTCATTCTTGTTATTGACCACAAGTAAGCTGATATAAGCCAAAATGTTGGAATGTGGAGAAGATGAAGTTTTATTGCAAAGCCAAGCAAGAAGAACAGGTGACTTACATTAAAAGACCTCAAACTACCCAAAAACTTTCAGGGAAAAGTTTTTATAGTCAAATTTTGGAGTGGCAGCAGAATGGATGTGTGGCTTTCTTCTTATTGTTTGGTCTTGAGGTAACAAGGGGATGATACTGTTATGTATATACCTTGAAGAGAATCCAGGACACTGTCCCTAGACTACACTATTGTTTTCTGATTGCTACTCCTTTTTCTCTGTGTCCTTCCCTTACCTGATTAGTAACTGTTTTAATATGCCATTTGGAACTCTGGGAAGATCAAGGAGGCAGCATGAAGCCTATTTTCTACAAGTGAGAAACCGGGGACACAGAAAGTATTTGCACCTGAGAGCCTTAGAGTGTCCTGCTCCATTTCCTTCTCTCAGAAGCTTCTCACAGAATCATACTTCTGATGATTTTAAGAGGAAAATTGATTTAGTTTTTCTATATTGCTGATCTTGGTTTTCTTTTATTTAAAGATTTGTTAATATTTCAGATCCATTGATGCATTATTCCTATTTATAGTTGTATTTTTCCCCCACTGTTAACTCAATGATTTTTAGGGATAAGGAAATATACATAGAGAGCATTACTTTATTACATCTATTTATTTATACCCAAAATGTATATTTCAGTAAAAATATACCTGCTGCTGCTACTGCTGCTAAGTCGCTTCAGTTGTGTTCGACTCTGTGCGACCTCATAGATGGCAGCCCACAAGGCTCCCCATCCCTGGGGTTCTCCAGGCAAGAACCTGCAGAACTGCATAAATCACAGGCAAAAAATCACAATAAATATTCATAAATGAAAACAACTATATTGGCAAAAGTCAGGTTAAAGACAGAATTTAATCACTATGCCAGAAGTCTTTCTATGCACTTTCTCTTTGNCTCATAGATGGCAGCCCACAAGGCTCCCCATCCCTGGGGTTCTCCAGGCAAGAACCTGCAGAAGTGCATAAATCACAGGCAAAAAATCACAATAAATATTCATAAATGAAAACAACTATATTGGCAAAAGTCAGGTTAAAGACAGAATTTAATCACTATGCCAGAAGTCTTTCTATGCACTTTCTCTTTGACTACCCTTCTGCAAGTTAGTGGTAACTTTTAACACAATAGATTAGTTTCACTAATTTTTGTTTTATGTAAATTATAGTTTTATGCAAATGNACCCTTCTGCAAGTTAGTGGTAACTTTTAACACAATAGATTAGTTTCACTAATTTTTGTTTTATGTAAATTATAGTTTTATGCAAATGATTCATCTTCTACAAAATATTTTATTTTCTTAGCTTCTTGTGATAGACATTATATTGTGAGACTTGTTGTTTTATATAAATATGGTAGCCACTATTGTAAGGATTTATCTTATCTTGAATCCAAAGTAGCAACTTAATTATTTTTAAATTTATTTTTCCTTGAAAAGTAGTATCACTGATCATATTTCATGTTTATTGTCTTTGGATATTATCTTTTGTAAAGTGTCAAACAACAATATTTTCCTTTCTTTTCTATTGAGTCATATTTTTAAATAATAAATTGAAGTTGTTATTTATGCATTCTAGATAGCTCACTTTACACATTATGCAAATTTTCACTCACTCTGTGGTTTGCCTATCTCTTCTCTTAATATGTCTTTTGATACACAGAAGTTCTAGTTTTAACATAGTATTATTTAGTAGGTATTGTTTGTTTTGTAGATAGTGCTTTTCGTGTTGTAGGATATAAAGATGCTTTCCTAAGCTTTCTTCTAGAATATCAATTTGCATGTGTGTTTAATGTTTTACACTGATCCTTTTCCTTCATTGAAAATACGACTCATAGACCACCACAACAGAGATTCATCTTTGTTGTCAACTGAGGTAACTATTTGCTAATTAACATTGAAATCTCTGTTAGAGAAAAATAGCTAACAAAATATAAATTTTATTGCAAAGAAACTGTATAAAATGCATTGCTGTTTGATTCATTTGAAGTTTTCAAAGTTTAGTGTATAAAATTCAAGTGACCACATGAGACAAACATATTTAGCTATTTACTAGCTCATAGCATCAGTCAAGTAAAGACAAAAAGAGGCAACTCCAAAGGAACACTATGAAAAAACTTGTCCTAAATGTTGTCAAAACTGTCCTGGATGCAATGTATGTAGTTTATTAAATTGTAGTTCAAAATAAAGCATTTCTTTGATAAAAAAAAAAATACAGTATTGTAAAGTAAAATAAAAATAATTCTTAAACATGCTTATAAATATTTTGTTTAACAAAGTAAAACTTAAAGTGTGATTTATAAATAATGTTTTCCTGAATTGAATTTTGTGCAGAAATATTTGCTAACCAATGTCATAAAGTAAGACTTTCACATAAGGGCTTGAGTATTGAATAACAATTTAATGAAATATACTTTATTTTTTCTAATTGTGTTTAATTCTTGTTACAAAGATAATGTTTAAGTTTATAGCTTGAAAAAAAATAATTGCAAACAAATTATTCATAAATTGTGAGTGAGATGGTGGAATAAAAGTATGTGTGCTCATTTTCTGTAAGAATATCAAATTTGCAACTACCTGCTGAATAACCATCAACAGAAGGATGTTAGAACACAACAACAACAACAAAGATACATCACATATAAGGACAAAGGAGAAACCACAATGAGATGGTAGAAGGGGTGCTATCACATTAAAATCAAATTCCATACCCACTAGGTGGGCAAACCGCAGACTACAGAACAATAATACCAAACAAGTCCTTGCACTTTTGTGAAAGTTCTAGGCATCACATCCAAATTCCCAACCTGAGAATCTAGCAAAAGGACTGGGAAGCTACAAGTAATCTAACTTTGAAGGGTACTAGGAACTGATTACAGAACTTGCACAGACTAAGGGAAACAGCGACTTTTCAGGGGCACAAACAAAACTGCACACATCAAGACCCAGGGGAAAGGAGCAGTGACCCCACAAGAGACTGAGCCAGACCTGCCTGTGAGTGTATCAGGATCTCTTGTGGAGTCTTGGGTCAGCAGTGGCCCACAGCAGGGACAGAGACACTGGGAGGAGCTGTTCTCAGAGGCATGTGTGAGCATAAGTCATTTTGGAGGTCGCCTCTACTTCTACCGTAGAATCTGTATACTCCATGTCAGGGTAGCCTTAAGCCAAGGAACTAACAGGGAGGGAGCACAGCCCCACCCATCACAGCAAATTAGATTAAAGTTTTACTGAGCATGACTCTGCCCACCAGAGCAAGACCAAGTTTTCCCCACAACCAGTACCTCCTATCCAGAAATTTGCACAAGCCTCTTATTCTCATCCATCAAAAGGCAGACAGAGGAAGCATGGCAAATATATGGGAAAAAGTGAAAACAGTGACATATTTTCTTTTATTTGGCTTGAAAACCACTGTGGACAGTGACTGAAGCCATAAAATCAAAAGACACTTGGTCTTTGAAAGAAGTGTTTTCATAAACCTATACAATATATGATAAAGCAGAGATATTGCTTTTCTGACAAGAGTGAGTATAATCAGAGCTATGGTTTTCCAGTAGTCACGTACAGATATGAAAGTTGAACCATAAAGGCTGTAACACCATAGAATTGATGCTCTCAAATTGTAGTGGTTGAGAAGACTCTTCAGAGTCTGTTGGACAGCAAGGATATCAAACCAGTCAATCTTAAAGGAAATCAACCCTGAATATTCACTGGAAAGACTGATGCTGAAGCTGAAGCTCCAATATTTTGGCAACCTGAGGAGAAGTGTAGACTCACTTGAAAAGATGCTGATTCTGGGGNCACCATAGAATTGATGCTTTCAAATTGTAGTGGTTGAGAAGACTCTTCAGAGTCTGTTGGACAGCAAGGATATCAAACCAGTCAATCTTAAAGGAAATCAACCCTGAATATTCACTGGAAAGACTGATGCTGAAGCTGAAGCTCCAATATTTTGGCAACCTGAGGAGAAGTGTAGACTCACTTGAAAAGATGCTGATTCTGGGGAAGATTAAGGACAGGAGAAGAGGTTGACAGAGAATGAGATGATTGGACACTGACTCAATGGACATGAGTATGAGCATACTCTGGGAGATGGTGAAGGACAGGGAAGCCTGGTGTACTGTAGTCCGTGGGGTTACAAAGAGTCAGACATGACTTTGTGACTGAACATCATTCTGGGATGGGTAAGAATGCTATTTTCTACTATAAACCCATATTGTACTGTGAGTGTGATAAATTTGCATAAGTTTTCATTCTTTTTGGTTTCCTGAAACAATATTTTAGTACCTAAATTCATTATATTAATGCTAAAAACAAGTAATTTCTCATAATAGTTTCAAGACAGTAATTTTTCATAAATAACCAGTCTTCAATCTAAATTTTCAGCTCAGTTTATTTTGCTTTACTTAGAGTAACAATGTTGTTCAATTCATCACTTTTCTCTTTTAATAAACCACACACACACAAACACACACACACACACACACACACAGCAAAATCCTTAAATGGATGAATGAGGATATTAGCATATCAGATAATAACAGCTTGGAAAGTAAGAGAGCTTTTGTTTTTCCTTAAAAGATGATTTTGACCCTCAGTAGTGAGAGAACAATTTTTTAAATTGAAATATAGTTGATTCATAATGTTGTGTTAGTTTCTGCTATACAGCAAAATGAATCATTTACACATAAACAGATATACACTCTTTTTTAAGATTATTTTCCCATATAGTTGATTATAGACTATTGTAATTGAGTTGCCTGTGCTATACAGTAGCTCCTTTTATTATTTATTTTATTTATGCTAGTGTCT
>SJYA01002437.1:420855-442983 GCA_006410615.1 Neotragus moschatus | reverse complement strand
TCTGTTTCAGTTTTTAAATAAGTTCATTTTTATCTTTTGTTTTTCAACCTATATCATATGATATTTGTCTTTCTGGGTGATTTTTTTCACTCAGCCTAATATTTTCTAGATCCATCCATGTTGTTGCACCTAGCATCCTTTCATTATTTTTATGACTGAATAGTATTCCACTGTATATAAATACCATATTTTTATCCATTAATATGTTAATAGTCATTTATATTGCTTTGATGTCTTGGCTATTGTAAGTGGAGCTGCAGTGGATATTGGAGAGCAAGCGTCTTTTTGAATTATGATTTTCTCTGAATATATACCCAGTTGTGGGATTGCTGTGTCATAAAATAGTTCTATTTTAGCTTTTTATGGAGCTTCTATTCTGTTCTTTGCAGTGGTTATATCAATTTATATTCCCACCATCAGTGTAATAGGGTTCTCTTTTTTCAGCACCCTGTCCTGCACTTAATGTTTGTAGACTTTTTGATGATGACCATTCTGACCTCTGTGAGTTTATATCTCATTGGAGTTTTGCTTTGTATTACTCTGATAATTAGTGATGTAGAGCATCTTCTCATGTTCTTTTTGACCATCTGTATGTCTTTGGAGAATTGTCTAGAACCTCTGCCTGTTTATTCATTCATTTATTTTTTTTTTTTTCATAGCATTAATGGTGTTGCCGAGTCCATGCTCACTCTACTCACCTCATGACAGGCTAATGAATCCAAGAAATGAGGTGTTGAGACAGGGACTACAACTTTATTTGGCAAGCCAGCTGACTGAGAAAATTGAAGACTAATGTCTCAAGGTAACTATCTTATTAGGATCTGGATGCCAAGTTGTCTTATAGAGACAGAAAGAAGCAATAAGGAAGTAAATTCAAAAGGCAAAATAGAGAAGGAGAGACAGTGGGGAAGTAGAATGAAAAGGCCCTCAGTCTTGCAAAATATCTCCAGGCCAGCCTCAGNGTAACTATCTTATTAGGATCTGGATGCCAAGTTGTCTTATAGAGACAGAAAGAAGCAATAAGGAAGTAAATTCAAAAGGCAAAATAGAGAAGGAGAGACAGTGGGGAAGTAGAATGAAAAGGCCCTCAGTCTTGCAAAATATCTCCAGGCCAGCCTCAGAAAAGAGATGTTTCAGTTTCTTCTTTTCACAGGTGGGCAGGGTCAGATTATCTCTCTGTGAGCTAAACAAATATGTTTTAGTGCAACAATCAGGCTGAGGGTCAGGGTCCACTGAGGCAGGTCATTATTTTTCCTTGTAATAACAAAAGTAACAAAAAGCAAGTCAAAGAAACAAGTCCAAATGGACTCACATTTGGCTTCTCCTTGCAACAATTCCCCACTGTCAAAGTCCATTCCAAAGTCTTTTGAAACAAAGGGGATGATGCCTGTCTGCTTCATCAGATGGATTTTTCTGGGAATGATCACCATTGGGGCTAGTGTTTCAAGTGTTATTTGTCTTCATTTTGTTCCTCCTTTGGAAAGTGTCTATTTTACACCTACAGACTTAGAAATATAGGACTTTAAACCCAGGAAGCTACATTTCCTGTTAAGGAATTTAGTGCTTATCTATCTAGGGTAAGATACAAANCAGAAAAAATCAATTTCCAATTACCTTGGACAAGCAAGATTCTACTTTACTCTCTCTAAAATTTGTGTTTTAAAAAGATAGCAAAGATAAGTGTTCTTAAGAAGACCCAATAGGAAGGATTTTTGCATCTTTAAAGATACAAGCAAGTTCTTCCTAGGATGATTTTGTTTCCCGTTTGTTTAATATTTACAAGCCTCTTATTAGAGAAGGTTTTAGGAGTGGTAAAATGACTTTTGGAGCCACTCTTCTGGTCTTGTAAAGACCACATTTGCAACACAAGACAGCCCTATTTTTCTTTTTGAAAGAGTTAGGTGGCTACCTCAATGAAAATGAAGAACTGACATATCCACTAGTTTTGCTTTTTCTCACTTACCTTAGTGGAGAAGGCCTCTTGGGAAGACTCACATGCAATCAATCTAGACCAAGGAGTTAAGAGTTGAAGGTAACAGGGAAGACAGGTTGAAGAATCTTCCTCATATAGTCAGTATACAATGGAGAGTGGACTCAGTGTTTTGCTTGAATCAATATGTACCTCATGTTGTATGGAAATGTCTTGACAGGAGCAGACACTAAATGTCTGATCCATTCTGTGATCCCCTTATCCTGTCACAGTCGTCTTCAATCAGCAGGTGCCTTAATGGCTTTTAAGTGCCTGACCTATGCTCAAATAATTTTAAGTGGTCTGGTCCTCAGCTTAAGGGAGAAAGAGGAAAGGAGGGCCCTCACCTACTTGGGTGGCAGCTATTGGGACACAAAGGGCTGTGGGGCCCTAGGAACACACCTGAGAGTAACCCTGGCCAGAGTTCTTCAGTTACTTCCATAGCCATTGGCCTGTTCACAGAGAGTTCTAGGAGAAATAAGAAACCATAGAGGAAGAGTTAGAGGAAGCAGTTAGTATATCTCTGCATTACCAAATACCTGTGCATTAAAAATGTAAGCAGAAAAAACCCAAATCTACCCAACTGAAAAGTCACATTAAAGTGATCCCATTAGGCCTGAAAGGCCTGAGTTTTCCTTCAAAGGAAAAGTTTTCAAACTGGAACTGAAGCTCCTCACTCTCAAAATTACTCAGGGCTCCTATAGGGAAATTAGAATCAGACACCTTAAATCCAAGGGAGTTCATTTATTATCAGTATGTTCCTCTTCTTTGCAAAGTGCTTATAACTGTCAGATTTTATAATTGTGAGACAGGGGACATTGCTCTTCTGATACTAACATATATTGGGTTCACACCCTCTTACAATAGTATACCATATCTTTCTTAATCATAAACTCACAGCTTTATTTTGCTCATTTATCTAATATATACACCAAAGGGCTTTCTTTTGGGATGGATGAATTATTTCCCATTTTTACAAGTTTGATAACACCAAAACATAGAAAACATCGACAAATTCTAGCAAAGACAGTACAAATTCCAGCATCAAGGTACAAATGAACTGGTTCCCAAATCAGATAAGTAAATTTGCCCTACAAAACAAATGTATTAATTCTGACTAGTGTAGGCTTGTGGCCCACAAGAACTAGATACCTAGTGAAATGGTTCCAGGTAGAATCCAGCAACACTTCCCTTCTCCAAGAGTATACCCCAACAAAATTGTCTTGTCCCATAAAGGAAAATCCAAAATTTGGGGGTCAGGGTATGTTCTTGGTATGCACATCAGAGTGACTTATCCTATAAAATCGAGTCTGTCAACTTGCAACAAAAAAGGACACACAGCACAGACAAGGCAGTTCCTAAATCAGATAAATAAATTGTACCCTACAAAATAATTGAACTAATTCCAACTGGGCTGCCCACCCCCACATGAACTTGTTCCCTAATGAACTGGTTCCAACTGAAAGTGAAGTTTCTCAGTCATGTCCGACTCTTTGCGACCCCATGGACCATAGCCTACCAAGCTCCTCTGTCCATGGGATTTTCCAGATAAGAGTACTGGAATGGGTTGCCATTTCCTTCTCCAAGGGATCTTCCCGACCCAATGATCGAACTCGGGTCTCCCACATTGCAGGCAGACGCTTTACCATCTGAGCCACCAGGGAAGCCTGGTTCCAACTGAACCAGTTCCCTAATCAGGTAAACAAATTGTACCCTATAAAACAGATGAACTAATCCCAAATAGGGTAGGCTTGCCCCCACAAGAACTAGTTCCTCAATAAACTGGTTCCAACTTGTGTAGAGTCCAACAATCCCCCTCTCCATAAATTGGGGGTGGTGGGTATACTGCCTCACAACACAAAAGGACACAAAAACTTACCAACAAATTTGAGCCTGTTGACCTGCAGTTTGTCAGTTCTGTCAACTACAAATTGACAGTTACCAAGAGCATTGCCAAAGACTGAATAACAAAGGCATTTGCCATCTGCTTCTATGGAGACTGAACCCCACGGTACTACAGTTGTTGACCTTCAACAACTCTTGAGGGAGTTCAGGGTGGAGTGAGGCACTCTGTTCCAGGGAATCTGGTGGGACTGGTCTTTGGATAGTTGGATGTTTTTAGGAGCATATTTTATTATCTCAGTCCTTGCATCTCCTTATATCTAGAGAAGCATTAAATCCCTTCAGATACTCATGACTAACAAAAACCTTTTGTAAAATGAGTGTTTCATCGCATTAAAATCCCCCTTCACCAAAACATTATATATATTGACTTTCCCCCACTGCTGCTTTGGAGCAGTCTATCAGAGCTATCTGAGATGCTCCCTCCCAGTCTGCAGCCCTCATTTTACCCCAAATAAAATTTAACTCACAACTCTCTAGTTATACATCTTTTAGTCTACAGTTCCATGCTTCAGTTCACTTCAGAGAGTCTTGAGGGAAAGATCTTAAGGACAAGTCGTCCTGGCAGCTACTAGGGATGGCTATCCATGAGCAGCAAGACGTTTGGTTATCTAAGCCAAATTTGTTATTGAATCTAATCTTCATCTTCTTGCTGCTTGACAGGCCAATGAACCTGAGACATGAGGAATTGAGGCAAGGAACCTGATTTTATTTGGAAACTTAGCTGACCAAGAAGATAACAACGGGACCCCACTCCAGTATTCTTGCCTGGAAAATCCCATGGACAGAAAAGCCTGGAAGGCTGCAGTCCATGGGGTCGCTGAGGGTCAGACACGGCTGAGTTACTTCACTTTCACTTTTCACTTTCATGCATTGGAGACAGAAATGGCAACCCACTCCAGTGTTCTTGCCTGGAGAATCCCAGGGACAGGAAAACCTGGTGGGAGGCCGTCTATGTGGTCACACAGAGTAAGACATGACTGAAGTGACTTAGCAGTAGCAGCAGCAAGAAAATGGCAGATTAATGTCTCAAAGTAACCATTATATCAGGGTGTGGATGCCAGGCTCTTCTGTAGAGGTATAGAGAAGCAATGAGGAACTAAACTCAAAAGGAGAATGGAGAGGGAGAGGCAGTGGGGAAATAGAGTCAAAGGGCCTCAGTCTTGCGGATTGTCTCTGGAAATGGCCAGCCTCAAGGAAGAAATGTGTTAATCTCTTCTTTTCAAAAGTGTGCAGAGTCAGATTTTCTTCCCCTGAACTAAACAAAGAGACTTCAGTATAAGAGGCAGAGGAGCAAGGTTCTCTGAGGCAGTCTTCTATGCATGATTGTAATAAAAGAAAAAATGAGGAGCAAGTCAAAGAAACAGTTTCAACATGGAGTTAGAATTGACTTCTCCCTGAAACAATAGGAGAGCATATTTTCAGTTCAGTTCAGTTCAGCTGCTCAGTCTTGTCTGACTCTTTGGAACCCCACGGACTGTAGCACACCAGGACTCCCTTTCCATCACCAGCTCCTTGAGTTTACTCAAACTCATGTCCATTGAGTTAGTGATGATATCCAAACATCTCATCCTCTGTTGTCAGCTTTTACTCCGGCCTTCCATCTTTCCCAGCATCAGTGACCCACAAGAAGTTAATTCTCAAACTAAAATCTCTTTTGATAGATTCCTTATTTGACTTTGATCATTTACTTCTTGTCCTGATTGAAAAGCACTTCTGAAGGAATATCACAACTATTCTAGATATGTTAATCTTGACTACTATGACTAAGATAGCTTATTGAAGTTTAAACCAAAATAATAATTTGTATGTAACAGTATGTAGGAGAATAGAGCCCACTGGCTATTAAAAGCAACATAAGATTTAAGAATTGCTGAATTCTCACTCTCTGAGGGAATAAATATGTATGTGGATACATGGAGGTGTGTGTATATATCCACTAAGATAAGAATTAATATATAATTAAATATATATTATATCATATAATTTATGTATGTTATTTATATGTAATTATACATTATGGGACTCCCCTGGTGGTGCAGACTGTAAAGACTCTTCCTGCATTGTAGGAGATTTGGGTTCAGTCCCTCTCACTTCAACATTCTTGCCTGGAGAATTTCATGGACAGAGGAGCCTGGTGGGCTACAGTTAATGGGGTTGCAAAGAGTGGGACACAACTGAGCAACTAACACATACACATGACATATATGCATCTGAAAGAAATAATCTTACAATGTTGTTCAGTTATACCTATAGACAAGCACTTTAATAGCATCATATTTTAAGACTTAAAATAGCTCAACTGGAATTACATCCCTCCACTAGCTTTATTCATAGTGATGCTTCCTAAGGCTCACTTGACTTCACACTCCAGGATGTCTGCCTCTAGGTGACTGATCACACCATTGTGGTTATCTGGGTCATTAAATATTTTTTTTGTATAGTTCTTCTGTGATGTGCTGAACACCAGAGAAGGACTCCAGCCAGGGGAGCTGTCTAAGAGCTTGAACTGGCAGAGCAATGGAGAAGGACTAGCCAAAGAGTTCTTCTGATCACCAGCTGCCAGAGGCTAGAAAAAGACTCTGATTGGACAGTAGTTGCTGTGGCTGAGGCAGTCTATGCCCCTGCACACTTGGTACCATCAAGGTCCCTGTGACCCAAGGAGCTATACCATCTTCACATTAGTTTTTACTGGGGAAGAGCTGCCACAGGCTATAAAAAACTCTAAAGTGCCATATTTCCTGTCACAATAGCCACTGGAGCTCCTGACTGGCTGGCATTGCCAGGATCCCTGTGATCCAAGCAATTGCACCCCTCCCATGCCCAATTTGCACTGGGACAGGGCTGCTAGGGGTGATTAAAAGTCCTGCATCTGTGCATATGGGATCGCTTCAGGCATATCCAAATCTTTACGACCCTGTGGACTGTGGCCTGACAGCCTTCTCTGTCTTGGGGATTCTCCAGGCAAGAATACTGGAGTGGGTTGCCATATCATTCCAGAGCATCATATTTTCTGCTACCCTAGCCATCAGTTTCCCTATGTACCTGGTGAAGCCAGGGCCCCTCTGACTCAAACACCTGTGCCACCTCCACACCTGGTCCTCACTGGGGCAGACCCAAGTCCTCCATGGCAGTCTGAGAAGCAAGCCTCTGTAGATGATCTGTATAGAGATATGGAGATAAAATCACAGTTGAAACCCAGGGGCAGGATGACAATGGAATAGGACTCAAAATCTTTCCAGCAGGTGTACAAGCTGCAGATTAAATCCACACAATCAACTAGAAGGATTCTGTGTTTTTGGAATATATTAAAGGATAATGAGAGTTCTCACAAAAGAAAACACACTAGTTCTGACATTCTTGAACATTGGAGGCAAGAATACACAGGTGTAGGACCAGATTAGACTGAACTGCCCACAACAACAGGTCTAGAGACCAGCCAAGCATTGGAGAATATCCTAGAGAGGTAAGGTAGACTCCTAGCAAGGGAAAGAACACTGACAGTAGAGACTAAATCCAAACATTTATTATTCTTATATTTTGACTTGTTCTATAGTTGCTTCTGGAATTTTTTTCCCTTTCTTTTTTATCCTGTAGCTATTGGCTTTATTGATACTATTAATTTTTATAACACTTTTTATTTCTGTTATATACTTCTGCTTCGATTTTGGCCTTTTGTGATTCTGTGGGATTTTCCTTTTTTTTCTCTCTCTCACTATTTTAATTTTAATTTTTTAATTTATTATTTTTCTACACTTATTCCTTTTTTTCTTTTTCTACTGCTCTTTTCCCATTACAAAAATCTTTAATATTTGTAAATCTTCTTTATCTACCTCTATTTATCTTTGCATTTTTTCTTTCTTCTTTCTTTCTTTTTCTCACCATATTTGTTGGTTTGTTTTGTTTTTGTTTCTTTATTCCCCAGTTGGCACCTTGCTGTAGTTTTGTTTTCCAGTTTGTGCTTCACTTAGTTTTGTTTTTAAATGGTGGATATCATTTTTAGTTTTCTTTGTTCACTGGGTCAATCTATTGTACTATATTTATTGTTTTGGACAGTTTCAGCTTTGCTTATTGAAGTACATGTATGTGTATATATGTCATTATTTTAGTTACTATTTGCGTGGCTTTTTTAATTGCCTGGGGTTTCTGTTTTATTTCTCACAAAATTCACATTTTGTGTATTTGTTTTAATACCATTTAATGCCATAACAAGTCAACTATGCAATCTCCATTCCTGACCAGAGATCAAGTCCAAAGCCTTTGAAGTGGGAGTCCTAATTCCAAGACCATAGAATACCAGAGAACTCTTAACTATACTTTGATACTCTAGTGAGTATCAAATGGTGAGGTCTCCCACAAAGTCAACTACTTGTATACAAGACCCAGCATCATCCAACTGCCAGCAGCACGATGGGCAGGACACCTCATCCGAATAACAAACAAAGCAAAATTATAAATCCAATCATCAACCGACAGGACTACCTCCTCACTCAAACCTGCCCATAAGGAAGAAAGAATTCAAACTTGAAGACTGAGAAAAGGAAACCTCAAACAAAATAAGTTTAAAAAAATAATGAAAAGGAAGAGACATACTGTGCAAATGAAGGAACAACCTAGAAACATACAAGTCCACATCAATGAAGATGAAATAGACAAATTATGAGAAAAATAAATCAGAATAATTATAGTAAAGGTGATCCAAAAACCCTGAAATTAAAATGGAGAAATTTCAAGGTGGCACTACATGCCAATGCATGAGACATAAGAGATCCAGGTATGATCTCTGAGTTGGAAAGATCCCTTGGAGGAGGAAATGGCAACCCCTCAATTATTCTTGCCTGGCGAATCACATGGACAGAAGAAGCAGGTGGACTACAGTACATGCATAGAGTCACAAAGAGTTGGACACAACTGAAGTGACTTAGCAGAGAGAAGAAATAGAGAATAAACATACAGAGTCAAATAACACAATTGTTGAAATTAAAAATACTCTAGAAGGAATTAGTAGCAAAATATCTGAGGCAGAATAATGAATAAGTGAGTTGAAAAATAGAATGGTGGAAATAACTGCTGAACAACATAATAAAGTACAAAGAATGAAAAGAACTGAGGATAATTTCAGAGATCTCTGGAACAAAATTAAATGCACTAACATTCGAATAATAGAGGTCCCAAAGGAAGAAGAGCAAAACAAAGGGTATGAGAAAATTTTTGAATAGATTATAGTTGAAATTTCCCCAACATGAGAAAGGAAATAGTTAATTAGGTCCAAGAAGCATCTCATACAGGGTAAACCAAAGGAGAACCATGTCAAGACACATACTAAGCAAACTAAAAACTAGTAAACACAAAGAAAGAAAATTAAAAGCAGCAAGGGCAAAGTAACAAGGAACATGCAAGGGAAAGCCCAAACGTATAACAGCTGACCTTTCATCAGAAACTCTGCAGGCATGAATTGAATGGCAAGATGTACAGCAAAACAAATGCAGTATTGTAAAGCAAAACAAACTAAAAAATAAAAAAATAAAAAGAACAAAAATAAAATAAAAGGAATGAAAGGGAAAATTCTACAACCAAACTTACTCCAACAGACAAGGATCTCATTCAAAATTGAAGGGGAAATCAAAAGCTTTACAGTGAAGAAAAACTTAAGAGAATTTAGTACCACATAGTCGCACAGAGTCGGACACGACTGAAGCAACTTAGCAGGAGCAGCAGCAGCAGCAGCAACCAGCTCTATAACAGATGTTAAAGGGATTTATATAGTCAGGAAATACAAGAGAAGAAAAAGATCTACAGAAACAAATCCCAAACAATTAAGAAAATGATAATAGGAAAATATATATACATTTATTTGAATGTAAATTGATTAAAAGGTCCACCCAAAAGACACAGACTGACTGAATAGATACAAAAACAAGATTCATGTATCTATACTGTCTACAAGAAACCCACTTCAGACCTAAAGACACATATAGACTGAAAGTGAGTGAATGAAAAATATATTCTATGCAAATGGAAAGCAAAAGAACGCTGGAGTAGCAATCCTCATGTCAGACAAAATGGATTGAAAAATAAAAAAGAATATTACAAGAGATAAGAAAGGACATTACATAATGATCAAAGGATCAATCCAAGAGGAAGACATAACAATTGTAAATATCTGTGCAACCAACATAGGAGCACCTAAATGCATAAGACAAACACTAACAATCATAAAAGGAGGAGTTAACAGTAACACATAAGAGTAAAAGACTTTAACACCCCACATATACTAATGGACAGATCATCAAAACAGAAAATTGACAAGGAAGAACAAGGCTTAAATGACACATTAGACTAGATGGATCTCCATGATATCTTCAGGACATTTCATCCAAATTCAGAAGAATACGCTTTCTTCCCAAATGCACATGGAACATTCTCCAGGATAGACCAAGTCTTGGGTCACAAATTAAAACTTGGTAAATGTAAGAAAGTTAAAATTATATTAAGCATTTTTTTCTAAACACAAAACTATGAGACTAGATATCAATTACAAGAAAATAACTGTGAAAAAAAAATCAGAAACCATTTCAGATTAAGCATACATTTCTAAATGATTAACAGGTTACTGAAGAAATCAAAAGGGAAATTTTTAAAATTTCCAGAAGTAATTGAAAATGAAAACACAAACTCAAAAACCTATGGGATATAGCAAAAGTAATTCTAAGAGGGAAATTTATAGCAATACAACTGTACATCAAGATACAAAAAAACATTAAATAAACCATGTAAATTTAAACCTAAACCAGCTAATCAAAGAAAAACAAAAAACTACCCCAAAGTTAGCAGAAGGAAATAAATCATAAAGTTCAAAGTAGAAAAAAAGAAAAGGAAATGAAAGTAACAAAAGTAAATTAATAAAACTAAAAGCTGGTTCTTTCAGAAGATAAACAAAAAACAATACAATATTGTAAAGTAATTCACCTCCAATTAAAATAAATAAATTTATGTTAAAAAAGAAGGTAAACAAAATTGACAAATATTTATCCAGACTCATCAAGAAAAAAAAGAGAAGAATCAAATCAACAAAATAGAAATTAAAAAATAAAAAGTTACAGCAGACAATGCAGAAATACAAAGGATTGTAAGAGACTATTATGAGCAACTGTATGGAAAAATGGACAACCTGAAATAAAATGACAGATTCTTAGAAAAGTTCAATCTTCCAAGACTGACCCAGAAAGAAATAGAAATTATGAACAACATAATTACAAGCACTAAAAAAACTGATATTGTTATTAAAAAATCTCTGAAAGAAACAAAATCCCAGGGCCAAATTGCTTCACAGGTGAATTTTATCAAACATTTAGAGAAGAGCTAATGCCTATCCTTCTAAAATTCTTTTAAAAAGTTGCAAGGGAAGGAACACTTCCAAACTCATTCTATAAATCCACCATTCCCCTGATACCAAAACTAGATAAAGACAATACAAAAAAAGAAAATTGCACTGATGAATATAGATGCAAAAATCCTCAACAAAATTCTAGAGAACACAAGTCAACAACACTTTCAAAAGCTCATGCACCATGATCAAGTCCGGTTTATCATGTTATATTAAGTCAGGATGCAAGGATTCTTCAATATATGCAAATAAATCAATGTGATACACCATATTAGCATACTGAAAGATAAAAATTATGTGATAATTCCAAATAATGCAGGAAAAACCTTTGACAAAATTCAGCACCTATTTATGATAAAAACACTAAAAAAAAANGCCAACTACTTCTGGTTTCTACTGATTAACTTATATATAAATTACAACAGTCAGTCTTCTGTGGCTGACGATTGAAGACACTGAAAGAAACACCCATGATTCACCACTCAGTGGGTTAGACTGATGGCTGAGATTAGGCCAGGGCAACAGATATAAACTATTTTCTTAATTAGTCTTGCTGTTTGTTGAGTTGCTAAGTTATGTCTAACTCTTTGTGACACTATGGAGTGCAGCACTCCAGGTTTCCCTGTCCTTCACTATCTCCCAGAGTTCACTATAATTCATGTCCATTGAGTCAATGATGTNTAATTAGTCTTGCTGTTTGTTGAGTTGCTAAGTTATGTCTAACTCTTTGTGACACTATGGAGTGCAGCACTCCAGGTTTCCCTGTCCTTCACTATCTCCCAGAGTTCACTATAATTCATGTCCATTGAGTCAATGATGTCATTCAACTATCTTATCTTCTGTTGACCTCTTCTCCACCTGCCCTCAATCTTTCCCAGCATCAGGGTATCAGGGTATTTTCCAGTGAATCAGCTCTTCACATCAGGTGGCCAAAGTATTGGAGTTTCAGCTTCAGCATCAGTCCTTCCAATGAACACTCAGGACTGATCTCCTTTAGGATGGACTGGTTGGATTTCCTTCCACTTCAAGGGGTTCTCAAGAGTCTTCTCCAGCACTACAGTTCAAATCATCAATTCTTCAATGCTCACCCTTCTTTATGTTCCAAGTCTCACATCTGTACATGATTACTGGAAAAACCATAGTTTTGGTTACACATAACTTTGTCAACAAAATGATGTCTCTGCTTTCTAATATGCTATCTATGTTTTTCATAACTTTTCTTCCAAGTAGCAAGCATCTTAATTTCATGGTTACAGTCCCCATCTGCAGAGATTTTGAAATTCAAGAAAATAAAACATGTCATTATTTCTACTTTTTTCCCTTCTATTTGCCATGAAGTGATGGGACCAGATGTCATGATCTTAGTTTTTTGAAGGTTGAATTTAAGCCTATTTTTTCCACTCCATTCTTTCACCCTCCTTAAGAAGCTCTTAGTTCCTCTTTGCATTAGGTCATTAGATTGGTATCATATGCATATGAGGTTGTTGATATTTCTCCTGGCAATATTGACTTCAGCTTGTGATTCATCCAGCCCAGCATTTTTCATCTTGATACATATAAGTTAAATAAGCAGAGTGACAATGTCCAGCCTTGACTTATTCCTTTCCCAATTTTGAATCAGTCCACTGTTCCATGTCCAGTTCTAACTGATGCTTCTTGACATGCATACAGGTTTCTCAGAAAACAGGTAAAGTCGTCTGGTAAGCTTATTTCTTTAAGAATTTTCCACAGTTTGTTGTGATCCACATGGTTAAAGGGTTTAGCATACTCAATGAAGCAAAAATAGATGCTTTACTGGAATTTGTTTGCTTTCTCTATGATCCAATGAATGTTAACAATTTGATCTCTGGTTCCTCTGCCTTTTCTAAATCCATGTTGTACATCTGAAATTTCTTGGCTCATGTACTGCTGAACCTCTCTAGCCTTTGTTCAATTGATGTGAAAAACATAAACAACTGTGAGATAATCAGGCCAGAGATGAAAATTAAAAAATTAATTAAAAGGTTCACAGTGACATGCTGGGTGGGAACAGAGAGGGCTGATTCAAGAAAGCTGAGTAAATATGCATTAAAATATAGGATTCACAGTTGACAAAAAAATAACAGGCATTTGAAGAGATCTCTGGGGAGGCTCTGCATCCAGAGCTTGAAAGTGACATAGATAATTCCTCAAAACATAAATGCAGAAATTCAAAGTTAGGTTGAGGCAAAAGAGGACAGCTGCTTCAAGGTGAAATGAGTTAAAAATGCACATGTGTTTGGTATTTTTTGAATCCATAGAAAAGGAGACAAAACACCTGCCACCTAGGAGAGATAATTGTATTACTTATATTTTTTCTTAATCACTGAAGCTTTGGAAGCGACAGTTAAATGAGATGATTTTCTTACATTCTGAACAGAAGCTCAAGTCACTGACCACACTGCTTCTCAATGTTTAATATGGACATGCTGCTGCTAAGTCACTTCAGTCATGTCCGACTCTGTGTGACCCCACAGATGGCAGTTCACCAGGCTCCCCCGTCCCTGAGATTCTCCAGGCAAGAACACTGAATTGGGTTGCCACTTCCTTCTCCAATGCATGAAAGTGAAAATGAAGTCTCTCATTTGTGTCCAACTCCTAGCAACCCCATGGACTGTGGCCCACCAAGCTCCTCCATCCATGGGATTTTCCAGGCAAGAGTACTGGAGTGAGTTGCTATTGCCTTCTCTGAATATGGACATGAATCTTCTGAAAATCTTATAAAATGGCAGAATCTAATCCAATAAGTGGAGCTAGATGTAGGGCATTGAAATTCTATATCCCAGACATCTCCCAGGAGATCACAGCCTTTCAAGAACCATGCTTTGAGTCAAAAGCATTTATCATTGAAATTTTTCAAAGTTCCCATACTCTAGAAAGAGTTGTATGATTGTATTATTTGCTATGCTTAAATAGTGAAATAGGTTTTTCTGCTTTTCTCTCCTTATGAGTCTAATTTTTAAATTAAAGATTTATATATATAGAGATAGATATATATAGACAGAGAAATAGATAATTCTAATGTACATGCAATAGAAAAATAGAAAAAAAATACTTGTGTGATATCACAGACCTATAAATCTCCTAAATAATGCATAATTTTCAACTTTCAACAATCTGAGAACATTCAGACTGTAAAATCATTTCTAAAATATGCCATAGCTTAATACGTGTTAGTACCACTTTTATTATGAATACACTTTCTCTTTGTATTGCTATAACATTAATTTAAAGAAAATCACATAACAGTAATTTAATATGTAAAAAAATTAAATGTTTTCGTTCATAGAGAGTTTAAAGTAATTGTGAGAAATCAAAAATAAATTGATATATCCCAAGGGGTTCCAGGAACTAAATTTTTATTCTCTATAACAATTGCTAAGAAAATAATCTGTGATACACAGTGTATATAAAATTTTCTATGTTATCAACCATCAAGGAAAGGAAAATTAAAACCACAATAAACTGTCACTGTAGCTATTAAAATGGTAAAAATTATAAAGAAAGAAAATACCAACTGTTCACAAGAACATGAAGTAACTAAAAGTACCACAGAGATGACAGGAATTTAAATTGCACAACCACCTTTGAAGTTGACTTGATGGTTTCTTAAAAAGTTAAACATACCAGTCATATGAACTGTACTTATTTCAGAGAAATGAGAGTATAAGTTTAGAAACATCACACACAAAAATGTCATGACAGCTTTCATTTGTAATAACCCCAAACTGTAAAAAAACACAAATGTCCATTAATAAATAAGTGGATTCAGAAAATATGGCATATATACTACTAATCTGTATGCAAATTAAGAAACAACAGTTAGACCTGGACATGGAACAAAAGATTTGTTCAATGTTGGGAAAGAAGTACATCTAGGCTATATATTGACATCCTGCTTTTTTAACTTGTGTGCAGAGTACATTATGAGAAATGCTGGGCTGGATGAACCACAAGGTAAAATGAAGATTGCAGGGAGAAACTTCAACAATCTCAGATATAAAGATGACACCACCCTCATGGCAGAAAGTGAAGAGGAACTAAAGAGCTTCTTGGTGAAAGTAAAAGAAGAGAGTGAAAATGCTGGCTTAAAGCTCAACATTCAGAAAACTAAAATCATGACATCCAATCCCTCACTTCATGGCAAATATATGGAGAAACAGAAGAAACAGTAACAGACTTGATATTTTTGGTCTCCAGATGGTGATTGCAGCCATGAAATTAAAAAAACGCTTACTCCTTGGAAGGAAAGTTATGAGCAACCTAGACAGCACATTAAAAAGCAGAGACATTACTTGATCAACAAAGGTTCATCTAGTCAAGGCTATGGTTTTTCCAGTAGTCATGAATGGATGTGAGTGTTGGACTATAAAGAAAGCTGAGCGCTGAAGTATTGATGCTTTTGAACTGTGGTGTTGAAGAAGACTCTTGAGAGTCCCTTGGAATGCGAGAAGATCCAACAAGTCCATCCTAAAGGAGATCAGTCCTGGGTGTTCATTGGAAGGACTGATGTTGAAGCTGATACTGCAGTACGTTGGCCACCTGGTATGAAGAGCTGACTAATTTGAAAAGACTCTGATGCTGGGAAAGATTGAGGGCAAGAGGAGAAGGGGGTGACAGAAGATGAGATGGTTGGATGGCATCACTGACTAAATGGACATGGATTTGGGTGGACACCAGGAGTTGGTGATGGACAGGGAGCCCTGGCGTGCTGCGTTTCAAGGGGTCGCAAGTAGTCAGACACGACTGAGTGACTGAACTGAACTGACCAGAAACAAATTTGTATGAAGTCAGACATAGTCTGGACTATCTGGATTAATATATCTTCATATAGCATAACCTCTGTTTTCTTTAAACTCTGTTGCTCTAATATCAATGTAGACGACATAGGATAAAATAAGAGTGGTATACATTACTAAAGGGAAAAGATGAAGTCTATATTTCCTTAAAACTTTGAAATTAATTTAATAGGTACTTATTGAATATCTAGTTGCGAGCAACCCTGAATAATGGCTAATAATAATAAAAGCTTGTTTTTTTAAGGGTTTCCTGTATAAAAAGTGCTTATGTAAAGATTTTTAAAATATTTAACTCATCCATACTTTGAGTGATTTAAACTTCACAGAAAGTTTATATCTGACAACACCAATATAGGAGAAACATTTTCGAGTCAGATGAACTTATGTTTATATCTCAGTTCAGCCATATAGTAAGTTTGCAAAGTTTTTTAGTGATTGTTCTTGATGAATCATGGCTCTGTATCCTTGATTTTGCATAACCCCTTTCATTATTGACTCTGGATTTGGACTTGTGATTTGCTTTCACCAACTGGACATTAGCAAACTTTCCCAAGGAACTTCTTGAAAAGTGTTACTGCATTTGGGCTTGCTGTTTCTCTTGCCTCTTTTAGAGCTTTTGTTAGGTAACAAAACCAGGTTAGCCTGTGAGAAACATATTGTTCAGCCTATAATTATCACCAACTGCTAGACATCAGACTAAGGTCATATTAAGAGCACCCATCCTCAGTTGAGCTACCAGAAGACTGCAGCTACATGATATTTTATAATAGCTAGTTATGCAGTGATAGGTCAAATTCAACTTTATAAGTTTTAGTTTCTCCATGTTTATAATAGACATGGTAATATTTATATTAGAGAGTTGTTACAATGATTATATGATGCAACATATAAAAATATGTCAATCAAAATGCCTTGGACAACTAATTACTAAAATTAATTTCCCACATTCTATCTTTTTCCATGAGTATCTTTAGCAGAACTTCTCTTTGGCCATAAATTTTTAAAAGTCAACAGAAAAATAATTTCCATGAAACTATTAATGAAAAATTATCTGTTGGGTAGTGTGAGAGAAGTGATAGCAAAAGAAAATAGCTCTAATTACCCCACTTAACTAAGAGATTGTTTGCTTCAAGATTTAGAACACATTCAGTGTTCTAAATAAGCAAACTAAATAAAATTGGTGACTTTCTTTTACTCACTTTTTTTTTCCTCTTCTAGGCAGAAAGAAAGAAGCCTTTCACAAAAAATGTTACTCTATCAGTTTCCAAGCCTGCCTCAGTCTGAAACAGAGTTTTAGTGTTTTTATAACTTCTTTAGAGAAAGTAGAAAAAATTACAGTTTTTTTTTCCCCAAACACTGCTTCTCATTGTTAATCTCTCTCCACTCTTCCAGCTTCCACTTCCCAGTCTATTTTCTGTAAGATTTCTTCAATAAAACTTCTTCCAGAATTCCCTCTTAAATTATTATTTTTTAATCATTAGTTCCAGTTAATAAAATCTAATATGAATCTCTAAATTTAACTCAAATATGAGACTTTTTTAGAAAGAAATCTTCTACTCTTTATTCATGACTTTGGAATTGTTAAATAAATAATAAAAAAAAAACACTTGTATTTGGTGAATGCTACTTGTTTGATAAAGAATCTTTAGATGTTTATTCCAAATTTCTAGATTTAAATTTTGCTTATTAGCATTCATAGTACAAGTCTCATTATGCTCCTTCAATTTTCCTATTGTTTAGTCGCCAAATCAGTTTTGATTCTTGTGTGACTTCATGCATTGGTAGCCCTCCATGTTCTCTTTCCATGGGATTTCTTAGGCAAGAATACTGGATTGGTTTGCTATTTCCTTTTCCAGGAGATCTTCTCCACCCAGAGATCGAACCCAATTCTCCTTCATTGAAAGGAGGATTCTTTACCACTAAGTCATCAAGGAAGCCCTACTGGCTGTTCCTATACTAACTAGATATTGCTGCAGAATCTTAAGTCCCAGTTCTACAAAGCTAGTCTGATTGCGTTGTCTTGTCTCCAAGCTTCTAGGTTCTGATAACCCCCAAACTCTTCCCTCTATCTTCTCCAGCATGGTGAAAACAGACAGTGGGGAAAAGTATAGTTGCATACTGAAGTTATTATTTATATTAATGTTTCCTTTCACTTTTTCTATTTTCTGATCTTATGTATTACATTATTTCTGAATTAAATTATTGAAATACCTAGTGTTCAAAGCATCCATAGACAAAATGTAAAAGAATGGTCGTAATTGGGTTTTGACAAAACTTTACTATAACAAGTGGAAAGCTGGATTTTTCCATAGATCATTGTTTGCTGAATATTTATCTAAACTACTACACTTTTATTGATCAACAGAAACTTTACAAAGATTATTACTATTTATTACACTTTTAGTCCTTTAAAATTATATTTCCTTTGAAGTTTTTCCTAACATTATTTATACATTCTATGAATAAAAATATTTTATTGCTTTGTAAGTGACATTCCAGATATAGTTTGGGTGTTGCTTCCAAGGTATGCATTTAATAAACATATATCTTTTCTTTAACACATATATCATTTTTAAACATATATCTTTTAAAAATATTATGCAGATATTTTCACAGGTAGCACATCTAGACTAGATATTTTCACAAGTAATTTATATATTCATTTGTGTAATATTTGTAGCAGTAACACATAGAAATCTATCAGCTAATTATAAATCTATGATTGTATATATTTGATGTTATGTTTTAATTGTATATGCATAAAATTATGTTAGTCCTAAGTCATTAGTTCATGAGGCATTTTATTGTGCCCATATTCGGTGTATTCTTTACATTATTACCCTCAGTAATGCCAGTGTAGACCTCCCCAGACTCTTAAAGTAGCAGATATCAGTGATATTTTGGCAAATAATAACAATTTTGTCTTTCCCTTATTTTATCTGAACTTCATTTATTTTTACTTTTTGTTTCTGTATAATATATATATATATATATACATACATATATTATGGAATTTTTAATTCATTTTTTAATTTTTATTTTTATGGCTTTGTTTTTATTTTATTTTTATTTATCTATTTATGTTTAGGCCATGCTATGCTGCATATGATATCTTAGTTCCTCCACCAGGGATCAAACTTGTGCCTCCTGCAATGGAAGCACAGAGTCTTAACTGTCGGATTGCGAGGAAAGTCATGGTATATATATATTTAAATTATGCACAGAAGCAGGAAACTATTGTCTCATCTTTTTTCTAAAATAAATCTGTTGTGAACTTAATATTCAAAAATGGGTATCTATAATTTTCTCCCCATCTATAGTTCTTGGTTATGTGATTGCAGGAAAGTTGTAGGTGATGCAGTTTAGAACAATCTGCTTTTATTCGTTGCTGCATAATAGATGGTAGTTGGAGATTTCTTTTTGTCAGCTCTATTTTTATATCCTAATTATGCTAGACATTTGGTCTTCAAAAACTGAAATATATCCCATCAATAGGATTTTCCCTTCTGGGTTACATAAGAATGTAGACATCTTTGGTGATAAATTTACTCTGACAGCTACTAAAATATTTACCAAGCTTGACAACACACTTGAAAAGCAAATGAGAATATAGAGACCTTGGTTAATTATTTACCCCAAACATTTGTCTTTTAGGGAAGCAGAAAGATTAAAAAAAAAAAAGTGAATTTAAGTGTCTGATTCTATTTGTAAGTGTAAGTTTTTTGGGGGGAAATGCTATTTGTATATCACTTTGTGGTCTGTCTTGCAAGGTTTATTTTAGTGGCATGACATTTTTCACAAGAAGAAGGATAAACGACTTGAAAATTATGGGCTGAATTTGGAATGAAAAGTCAGTCCCTGCTAGCCCTTTTTAGGGAAAAAAATAAATTTTTTTCTCATGGAGACAGACAAAGCTGAAGCAACCCCTTTGGCAAAAATGTTTACAATCTGGTCAGTGTAATGCCATCAGCAGCAATGAAATTCTAAGCAGCTCTCTTGTATTCTAAACAGATTAGCTCTCACAGTTACTTAGACAGCTGTGAATCTGGCTCACTTGTCTTCTTGCTTCCCTGTTGCTAATGATGTTCCAAAGGTATCATGGAATGGAAATAAATGGCTGGCTTAGTAGCTGCCTGGAGCTCCCTTAAGTGCCAGGCCTACTGGGTATCAATTGTTTGTTTGGTGACTTTGAAAGTAGAGTGGACATTGATTTGTTTAAATACTGCAGTGCATTAGTGCTTCTTTTCTCCTTCTGAACTTTCAGCTTCAGCTCATTCAGAAGAAAATAACTTACTTTGTTAAAATTTACTTTATGTGTTATTCAATGACTTAAAATATGATTGACTAAACAGTTGATTTTTACCAAACTATATCTCAGAAGCAATTTTGAATTGACTTCGTGGAGCCCTGACTATTATGGAATAAGATGATAAGAAATGGTTTGGTAAAACAAACAAAAAAACAAAAACTGTATTTAGACAGGTCTATTGGCCAATTTTCTGACTTTCTCAGGAATAGCTTTCACAAATTAGCAGCTTTAGGAAGTTTTCACTTTTTCTTCTCCCTCTCTCTTTCCTTCATTTGGTCCTTTTCTCTATCTCCCTCTTCTTAACCCTCTCTTTCCTTTCCATCCTTCTCCTTCATTTTTTTTTTCTTAATGATGTCTCTTCAGCTAATCTGTTGCCCCATCCCTCAAAATGAGTTAATTTCCATTCAATAGCTCATTTGTGTCCGAATCTTTGCGACCCCATGAATGGCAGCACGCCAGGCCTCCCTGTCCATCACCATCTCCCAGAGTTTACCCAAACTCATGCCCATTGAGTCAGTGATCTTATCCAGACATCTCATCCTCTGTCGTCCCCTTCTCCTCCTGCCTCCAATCCCTCCCAGCATCAGAGCCTTTTCCAATGAGTCAACTCTTTGCATGAAGTGGCCAAAGTACTGGAGCTTCAGCTTTAGCATCATTCCTTCCAAAGAAATCTCAGGGCTGATCTCCTTCAGAATGAACTGGTTGGATCTCCTTGCAGTCCAAGGGACTCTCAAGAGTCTTCTCCAACACCACAATTCAAAAGCATCAATTCTTCGGTACTCAGCTTTCTTCACAGTCCAACTCTCATATCCATACATGACCACTGGAAAAACCATAGCCTTGACTAGACTTACATATTATGAAATACTCCAGAACAGTAAGCATACAATAGCTTAAAAGATCATCAAAGAAGCCAAGGGTTAGGTAGTAGTAACGAATGCAAGTTGTCTTGCAGTACTAGCACAGCTGAAAATTCATCTTTGGAAATTGCCTTCTGACAAAGTCTAAAATAAGAATTCACCTGTATCTTCCCTTTAAAGCAAGTATCTCTGAGAGGATAAATTTTTTTTCCTCATGTTTATTTCATCGCATCCTCTTGTTGGCTTTTACAACTTCTTCCTCATGTTGTTCAGTTGCCAAGTCATATCCAGCTGTTTGTGACCCCATGGACTGCAGTGTATCAGGCCTCCCTGACCCTCACCATATCCCTGAGTCTGCCCAAGTTCATTTCCATTGAATTGGAGATGCCATACAGCCATCTTACCCTCTTTTTCCCTCTTCTCCTTCTGCCTTTAATCTTTTGTAGCATCAGGTTCTTTTCCAAGCAGTTGGCTGTTCACATCAGGTAGCCAATGTATTGGAGTTTCAACTTAAGCATCAGTCCTTCCAGTTAGTATTCAGAGTTGATTTCTTTTAAGACTGATTGGTTCTTGAGAGTCAAGGAACACTCAAAAGAGCCTCTCCAGCACCACCATTTGAAAGCACCTATTCTTCAACATTCTGTCTTCTTTTTGGTTCAACACTCACATCCATACACTACTGCTGGAAAGAACATACTGCCTTGACCATACAGACCTTTGTTAGCAAAGTGATGCGTTTGCTTTTCAAAACACTGTCTAGGCTTGTCATAGCTTTCCAGCCAAGAAGCTATCATCTTCTAATTCATGGCTGCAGTCACCATCCACAGTGATTTTAGAGCCCAAGAAGAGGAAAACTCTCTGTCACTACTTTCACCTTTCCTCCC
>SJYA01002437.1:401103-420748 GCA_006410615.1 Neotragus moschatus | reverse complement strand
TTTTTGCCATGAAGTGATGGGAGCAGATGCCATGATCTTAGACTTTTTTTTTTTTTTTTTAATAATGAGTTTGAAGCTGGCTTTCTCACATTCCTCTTTCATCCATATCAAATGACTCTTGAGTTCTTCTTCCCTTTCTGCCATTAAAGAAAAAGAAAGTGAAGTCACTCAGTTGTGTCTGACTTTTGCGACCCCATGGACTGTAGCCTACCGAGTTCTTCCATCCATGGGATTTTCCAGGCAAGAATGCTGCAGTGGATTACCATTTCCTTCTCCAGGAGATCTTTCTGACAATCTACATATCTGAGGTTATTTATATTTCTCCCAGCCATCTTGATTCCAGCTTGTAACCCATCCAGACTGACATTTTCCATGATATGCTCTGACTATAAGTTAAATGAGCAGGGTGACAATAAACAGCCTTGCCTTACTCCTTTCTAATTTTGAGCCACTCAGTTCTTTAAAACAAGTTTCTAACTGTTGCTTCTTGACTTGCATGCAGCTTTCTCAGGAGACAGGAAAGATTGTCTTGTATTCCCATCTCTTTAAGAGTTTTTCACAGTTTGTTATGATCCACACAGTCGAGGGCTTTATCATAGTCAAGGAAACAGAGGCAGATGCTTTTCTGAAATTCCTTTGCTTTCTCTATGATACAGCCAATGTTGGCAATTTGATCTCTGGTTCCTATACCTTTTATAAACCCAGCTTGAATATCTGGAATTTCTCACTTCACTACTTCTGAAGCCTAGCTTGAAGGATTTTGAGTATTACCTCCCTAGCGTGGGAAATGAGTGCAACTGTCCAGTAGTTTGAACATTAGTTAGTACTGTCCTTATTGGGAACTGGGATGAAGATTGACCTTTCCAGTCCTGTGGCCACTGCTGACTTTTCCAGATTTGCTGACATATTGAGTTACAGCACTTTAATAGCATCATCTTTTAGGATTTTAAATAGTTCTGCTGAAATTCCATCATCTCCACTAACTTTATTGCTAATAGGGCTTCCTAAGTACCACTTGACTTCACACTCTAGAATGCCTACCTGGGTGAATGACCACACCATTGTGGGTATCTGGGTCATTAAAATATTTTTTTGTGAAGTTCCTCTGAGTATTCTTTCCATCTCTTCTTGATCTCTCCTGCTTCTATTAGTTCTTTACCATTTCTATCATTTATTGTGCCCCTCTTTGGAGGAAATATTCCTTTGATATTTGCAATTATTTTTTTGAAGAGATCTCTAGTCTTTCCTTTTCTATTGTTTTCCTCTATTTCTTCACATTCTTCATTGAAATAGGCCTTCTTGTCTCTCTGTGCTATTCTCCAGAACTCTTCATTTAGTTGGGTATACCTTCTCTTTCTTCTTTGCTTTTCACTTTCTTTCTTCAGCTATTTGTAAAGCCTCCTGAGACAACAACTTTGCCTTCTTTCATTTGTTTTTCTTTGGGATGGTTTTGGTCACTGCCTCCTGTAAAATGTTATGAACCTCTCTCCATAGTTCTTCATGCACTTTGTTTACTAGATTTAATCCCTTGAATCTATTCATTACTTCCACTATATATTCACAGGGGCTTTGATTTTAGGTCATACCTGACTGAGCTAGTGGTTTCCCCTGTTTTCTTCAGTTTAAACCTGAAGTTTGCTATAAGGAGATGGAATCTGAACCACAGTCAGCTTCAGATCTTGTTTTTGCTGACTGTAGCTTCTCTATCGTTGGCTAAAAAGAAAGTAATCAATCTAATTTTGGTATTGACCACTTGGTGATGTCCATGTGTAAATCTATCTTGTGTTGTTGGAANTCTTCAGTTTAAACCTGAAGTTTGCTATAAGGAGATGGAATCTGAAGCACAGTCAGCTTCAGATCTTGTTTTTGCTGACTGTAGCTTCTCTATCGTTGGCTAAAAAGAAAGTAATCAATCTAATTTTGGTATTGACCACTTGGTGATGTCCATGTGTAAATCTATCTTGTGTTGTTGGAAAAGGGTGTTTACTATGATGATTGTGTTCTTTTGGCAGAATTTTGTTATCTTTTCCCCTGCTTCATTTTGTACTCTGAGGCCAAATGTGCCCATTGTTCCAGGTATCTCTTGACTTTCTACTTTTGTATTCCAATCTCCTATGGTGAATGGAAAATCTTTTTTTTTCGTGCTAGTTCTAGAAAGTCTTGTAGGTCTTCATAGAACTGGTCAACTTCACCNTATCTTTTCCCCTGCTTCATTTTGTACTCTGAGGCCAAATGTGCCCATTGTTCCAGGTATCTCTTGACTTTCTACTTTTGTATTCCAATCTCCTATGGTGAATGGAAAATCTTTTTTTTTCGTGCTAGTTCTAGAAAGTCTTGTAGGTCTTCATAGAACTGGTCAACTTCACCTTCTTTGGCATCAGTGGTTGGGGAACCTGGATTACTTGGATTCTTGGATTGCTTGGATTACACAGACTTGGATTACTGTGATGTTGAATGGTTTACCTTAGAATGAAACCAAAATCATTCTGTCATTTTTGAGGTTGCCTCCAAGTACTACATTTCAGACACTTTTGTTGATTATGAAGGCTATCCATTTATTCTAAGGGATTCTCACCCACAATAGGTAGAGATAATGGTCATCTGAATTAAATCCATCCATTCTGGTCCATTTTAGTTCACTGATTTCTAACATNTGCAATTCAAGAAGCAAAAGTGAAAACCAGACATGAAAACAACGGGCTGATTCCAATTTGGGAAAAGAGTATGTCAAAGTTGTATATCATCACCATACTCATTTAACTTAAAAGCAGAGTGCATGATGAGAAATGTTGGGCTCAATGAAGTGCAAGCTGAAATCAAGATTTCCAGGAGAAATGTCAGTAACCTCAGATAGACAGATAATACCCTCCTTATGCCAGAAAGTGAAGAGGAACTAAAGTGTCTCTTGATGAATATGAAAGAGGAGAGTGAAAAAGCTGTCTTAAAACTCACCATTCAAAAAACAAAGATCATGGCATACAGTTCCATCACTTCATGACAAATAGATAGGGAAACAGTGGAAACAGTCAGAGATTTAATTTTTTGGGCTCCAAGATGGCTGCAGACTGTAACTGAAGCTATGAAATTAAAAGACACTTGCTCCTTGGAAGAAAAGCTGTGACTAAACTAGACAGCGTACTATAAAGCAGAGACATTACTTTATCAACATAGGTCCATCTAGTCAAAGCTATGGTTTTTCCAGTAGTCATGTATGGATGTGAAATTTGAACTATAAAGAAAGCCGAATGCCTAAGAATTGATGTGGTGTTGGAGGAGACTCTTGAGAGTCCCTTTTACTTCAAGGAGATCAAACCAGTTAATCCTAAAGGAAATCATCCTTGAATATTCATTGTAAGGACTGATGATGAAGCTGAAACTCCTATACACTGGCTACCTGATGCAAAGAAAAGTTCCTGATGCTGGGAAAGATTGAAGACAGAAGGAGAAGGGTATGAAAGAGGATGAGGTGGTTGGATGGCATCACTGACTGGATGGACATGAGTTTGAGCAAGCTCTAATAGTTGGTGATGCACAAGGAAGCCTGGCACGCTGCAGTCCGTGGGGTTGAAAAGAATCAGACATGACTGAGAGACTGAACTGAACTGAACTGATGGAATTAAAGAAAATGAATTTTAAGGGAGTTTGGGAGACTGTTATAAGCTAATGTCTCCTCAAGAAAAGAATCCAGCAACCTAGAAACAGTATACTCTACCTTGAAGGACGACCATGCATATTCATGTGCTAGGGACACTAACAACACAAATTCTAATAGTTAAAACACAAGACAATAGATATGGGATCTGAATGAACCTTGTTACATGAAGTCAGGCAATCAATGTCCTTGAAGAGTAACAGTTTTGCATGTAGTCAAGACACGAATAGAGGTGAGAGGCAGAAAGAAACTAAGGGAAAGGTAATGTTATAACAAAACTTGAGATGAATCACCATATTTTAGTATATATTACCACCCTTTTTGCTAATATACATATAATTTAAACAGCATCACAACAGTTCTGGTTAGACCATATCAGATTAAAGAAAGAACTGATGATGTAAGCATTGACATCAACTGAAAAATAAGTAAGAAGATGGCCTTCTCCTCTTAGTAATTTTTTATTATTTAAAAATGCAGCCTTTTTTGTTCTTTGGTCTGGGCTCCATTGTCTGCCCTCTAATATCTTTCAGAAGCATCCTATGCTAATAAACTCACTCTTGTCTATCACTTTGCCTCACACTGAATTATTTCTGTGCTGAGACTAGAGAACTCTGAGTTTCAGTAAGTTTTGACACTAAGTTATTTTAAATTAAAAGACATTTTTAATTAAAAGACAGTATCTTTGAGTTCCCTCTTAAGTCAAAGGTTATGATTTAAAGTTCCATACTGAGATTTGGTTGGTTTTGAATCCCAGCCAAGAAGGAGTACAGGTTTGGTATGTAGTTTGTTGAGTAGATATAGCATAATGGAGCCCTATATGACCAAACAAGTGATGTTTGTCCATAAAAATCCACCTGGTCACTCTACAAACGGACCTACATTGATGTATTTAATAATTACTAGTCAAATACATAAAATATGCAATATATTATTCTAGGAACTGTGGAAAGTTAATAATGAATTTCTCAGGAATCCTCTTTCCTTATGAAAGCTAACAAAAGAGGTACATAAAAAGTAGTTTGAGACATCCAAAAGAAATTTCTGAAAAGATTTATATATATATATTTAGAGGCTAATTACTTTACAATATTCTAGTGGGTTTTGCCATACATTGACATGAATCAGCCATGTGTGTACATTTATTCCCCATCTTTAACCCCCCTCCCATCTCCCTCCCCGTCCCATCCCTCTGGGTCATCCCAGTGCACCAGCCCTGAGCACTTTCTCTCATGATCGAACCTGGGCTGGTGATCTGTTTCACATGTGATAATATACATGCATCTCTTGTCTAAAATAAGTCCATCCCTAAAAAATGAAAAAGATTGTTCTACTAGCACTAAGGAAAAATGAAGTTTGTATGAATGAGGATCTCTAGTCCATTCTTATATATAAGCTCCTTGGAACAGAAGCTATGACAAACCTAGACATCATATTAAAAAGGAGAGATATCACTTTGCTGATGAAGGTCTGCATAGTCAAAGCTATGATTTTTCCATTAGTCACATATGGATGTGAGAGTTTGACTATAAGGAAGGCTGAGGACCAAAAAATTGATGCTTTCTAACTGTGGTGATGGTGAAAATTCTTGAGTTTCTTGGACAGCAAGGAGATCAAACCAGTCAATACTAAAGGAAGTCAGTCCTGAATATTCATTGGAAGGATTAAGACTGAAGCTGAAGCTCCAATACCTTGGCCACCTGATGTAAAGAACCAACTCATTGGAAAAGACCCTGATGGTGGGAAAATTTGAAGGCAAAAGGAAAGAATGGCAACAGAGGATGAGACAGTTGTATGACATCACCAACTCAATGCACAGGAGTTTGAAAAAACTCTAGGAGATAGTGAAGGATAGGGAAAGCTTGTGTGTTGCAGTTCATGGAGTCACGAAGAGTTAGAAATAACTTAGGGATTAAACAATTACCAGAAAGAGGAAAGGAAGGAATATACAGCAGGTCAGTAAACAATAGTATACAATTTAAACTCGTTTAAAAAAAAAATCTAAGACATATAGGATTAATTACTCTTTATGTGTCCCAATTGATTCGCAGAAGACTCATGATTAGTGTTGGCCAGAAAACGCTATGGTCCTAGAAGGCCAATCTACACTTTGCCATGTCCCTTCTTGGGCAGAGCCTACAGTGACAAGCTATCAAAGTGATATCTCCACATCAGATGTTGTCCAAAAGGCTTTTGTTCTTGTTTCTAACATCCTTCATTTCCTGCAGGGCTTTCTCTTCTGTGACCACAAAGCTGAGCTGTTGGTAGAGGGAAAATTGTTTTCCACAGAGGGGACCAGATGCAGTTTCTTTGCTGGTGTGACAGTAATTCAAGCANGTGATATCTCCACATCAGATGTTGTCCAAAAGGCTTTTGTTCTTGTTTCTAACATCCTTCATTTCCTGCAGGGCTTTCTCATCTGTGACCACAAAGCTGAGCTGTTGGTAGAGGGAAAATTGTTTTCCACAGAGGGGACCAGATGCAGTTTCTTTGCTGGTGTGACAGTAATTCAAGCAACAGTTCTATTGAAAGAGGCTCTAACTTAAACTCTTTAAGAGTAGGCCAGTGATTAATGTGCCCACTTAGGCCAAAGAAATCCCAAGCACTCTGCTTTAGAGAAGATTAAGTCAGCAGGAGATCCAAATAATGAGAGCCCTGAGGAACTATTCAAAAAATCAGAAGAATCCGAAACGAAAACGTAAAATAACATTTTTTTAAAGGAAAATAAAATTTAAAAAACATCTTAGAGGTTTAATACATTTATAGATCTCTTACTAGATTATAAATATTCAAAATATTAAGTAAATAGAAGAGGGAATGTTGCAGAGGAGAAAATAAATTAGATGGAACTTAGAACTCTGCAGTATTTGCCAACCGAAATTACAGGGCAAACTGGCAAACTGGCTGAATTTCTGTAAGGACTCCCAAGAGTGTGAAGAAAGAGAAAAGGGAAAGGAAAAATACTTGAGCTGTGAGGGGAAAAAAAGAGAGAGAGAGAGAGAGAGAGAGAGAGAGAAAGAGAGAGAAATTAAATCTTAAAAATTTAGTTTTCTAGTCCTGAATTACAGTAAGGAAACAATGAAAAAGAGGAGTTAAGGGAAGAAAACATATTTAATCTGATAAAGTCCTGGAGAAAGTACAGAGGGAAAAGTTTATCTCTGTATTTGAACTTTCCATTCTCTTAGTACAGCTTCTGCCTTAATATACATATTTTTAATTTTTATCTATTTTTACTGAATTATTTGGGAACTACACAGAGTGACAGTCATACAGAAGGATGTGTTTTCATTTTCTTGTTCTCTTAGTTCCAAGGTCAAAATGTGTTCCTTTACACTTAATCTAGTCAAGGCTATGGTTTCTCCAGTAGTCATGTATGGATGTGAGAGTTGGACTGTGAAGAAAGCTGAGCGCCAAAGAATTGATGCTTTTGAACTGTGGTGTTGGAGAAGACTCTTGAGAGTCCCTTGGACTGCAAGAAGATCCAACCAGTCCATTCTAAAAGAGATCAGTCCTGGGTGTTCATTGGAAAAACTGATGCTGAAGCTGAAACTCCAATACTTTGGCCACCTCATGCGAAGAGTTGACTCATTGGAAAAGACTCTGATGCTGGGAGGGATTGTGGACAGGAGGAGAAAGGGACGACAGAAGAAGAGATGGCTGGATGGCATCACCGAGTCGACGGGCATGAGTTTGAGTGAACTCTGGAAGTTCTTGATGGACAGGGAGGCCTGACGTGCTGCGCAATTCATGGGGTCGCAGACAGTCAGACACGACTGAGCGACTGAACTGAACTGAACTCACAATCAAATATCATTAAAATCTTCCTTCCCTCCCTCTCTCTGTATCCCCATCTGGTTCTATGTAGTGGCTTGGCTCAAACAGGTTTTAGATGACACTCAATTGAAAGTTGACTTTCAGGTGAAAAGATTAGGGTACATCCATGACCTGCTAATGTGTGCCTAATTCAATACAAGGTCACTACATGAACCAACACTATGTCATGCTGTGTGCTAAGTCACTTCAGTGGTGTCTGGCTTTTTGCAATCTTATAGACTGTAGTGTGCCAGGCTCCTCTGTCCATGGGATTATCCAGGCAAGAAGATTGAAGTGAGTTGCCATTTCCTCCTACAGGGGATCTTCCTAACCCAGGGATTGTACCCACATCTCCTATGTCTCCTGCATTGGCAAGTGGTTCCTTTACCATTAAGATTTCCTTAGAAGTCCTCTGCAATTTCTGTATCAACATCTACAGTTTCTAGGCATTCAGCTTTACAAAGTGTTGCAAGAATCCAAAGATGACTCCTCAGGCTGAAGTAGTGGTCAAAGAACACAAGACTGACATCAGAAGACAGCTGACCTGATTATGCCACTGCAGTTACAACTGCATTCCCTCCATATTCTTTTCATTAAAATAGTACTCTATCGGCTGTCTACATTGACATGATGCACCTACCTAGACAGCTTCTATTCTGTGACAGCTTCCTACTGAGTGTAGGTTCTCAGCTTGGGGAAGAAGTTGGGATAAGGATATCAGGGTTTGTTTCTTAAGTGTAAGTTTAGAATCTTATGTCTCAAAGTGTTATATTTAGGGAAATAGTCATTGCTATAATGAAACAAAGTTAAAGGCTAGCTGAGGCTGAAAGGTACAGAAACTGAAATTGCTGCAGAGAAAGCCAGTGTACAGAGAAATAAATAGAGAAAATAAGCAGAAAGATCACAACAAACTGTGGAAAATTCTTAAAGAGATGAGAATAACAGACTACCTTACCTCCCTTCTGAGAAATCTGTATGCAGGTCAAGAAGCCACAATTTGAACTGGACAGGGAACAGACTGGATCCAAATCAGGAAAAGAGTACCTCAAGGCTGTATATTGTCACCCTGCTTATTTAACTTATGTGCAGTGTACATCATATGAAATGCCAGGCTGGATGAAGCACAAGCTGAAATCAAGATTGCTGGGAGAAATACCAATAACCTCAGGTACACAGATGGCACCACCCTTATGGCAGAAAGCAAAGAAGAATTAAAGTGCCTCTGAAATGAAAGTGAAAAAGGAGAGTAAAAATGGTGACCAAAAACTCAACATTCAGAAAATAAAGATTATGGCATCCGGTCCCATCACTTCATGGCAAATAGNAACCCTCAGAATGAGAGAAAACATTTGCAAATAATTAATTTGAAAAATATACAAACAGCTTATACAGCTCAATATATTTAAAAAAATTTACTTGTACCCCAATATCTATTGCAGCATGATTCATAATAGCCAATACAGAGAAGTCACTTAAATATCCATCAACAGGAGAATCAAAGAAAATATGGCACATATATACAATAGAATATTACTCAGCCATAAAAAGGAATGAAGTTGGGCCATTTGAAGAGATGGGGATGGACCTAGAAAATATCATACAGAGTGAAGTGATTCATAAACAGACAACAAATGTAGGATATTAATACATATATGTGGAGTCTAGAAAAATGATATAGATTATATTATTNCCAATACAGAGAAGTCACTTAAATATCCATCAACAGGAGAATCAAAGAAAATATGGCACATATATACAATCAAATATTACTCAGCCATAAAAAGGAATGAAGTTGGGCCATTTGAAGAGATGGGGATGGACCTAGAAAATATCATACAGAGTGAAGTGATTCATAAACAGACAACAAATGTAGGATATTAATACATATATGTGGAGTCTAGAAAAATGATATAGATTATATTATTTGCCAGCAGAAATAGAGATATAGATTTACAGAACAAAATGTATGGATATAAAGAAGATAGCAGGTTGGTGGAAACTGGGATTGACACATAGAAACTATTAATACCATGTATAAAATAGATAAATAATAAGAACATACTGTATAGCACAAGGAACTCTACTTAATACATCGTGGAGATGTGAATGGGAAAGAAAGTGAAATTCTCTTAGTCATGTCTGACACTTTGCAACTCCATGGACTGTACAGTTCATGGAATTCTCCAGTCCAGAATGCTGAAATCAGGTAGCTGTTCCAATGGAGATCTTACCAACCCAGGGATCGAACCCAGGTCTCTCACTTTGCAGGCAGATTCTTCACCATCTGAACCAACAGGAGAACCATGACCTGAATGGGAAGCAAGTACAAAATAGAGGGAATTTGTATGCTGTTGCTAAGTCGCTTCAGTTGTGTCCGACTCTGTGCGACCTCACAGACGACAGCCCACCAGGCTCCTCTGTCCCTGGGATTCTCCAGGCAAGAACACTGGAGTGGGTCACCATTTCCTTCTCCAATGCAGGAAAGTTAAAAGTGAAAGTGAAGTCGATCAGTCATGTCCGACTCTTCCGACCCCATGGACTGCAGCCTACCAGGCTCCTCTGCCCATGGGATTTTCCAGGCAAGAGTACTGGAGTGGGTTGCCATTTCCTTCTCCAGAATAAATGTATGTGTATGGTCTATTCATTTTGCTGTTAAGTAGAAACTAACACACCATTATAATTATACTTCAATAAAAATTAATTTTAAAAAGCTGGTGAATCTGAGATAAACGTGCAGAATATTATTTTTTCATGCACATGTATTGATAAAGGAAGAAAATTTAGTTGAAAACAATTTTTTTCTTGACATGAAATGTACAAATGGGAGCCTGATTAATAAATTTCATTTTTATTCTTCTGAGTTTAGTGATACTATCTTGAACTTTTTTACTTCAGATGACCTTGCACTTTCTTTGCAACTGACACTCAAGTATGTGTGTTTTTGTGCATTTTTTACGGTAGGAAGCAAAGTATTAAAAATTTATAAATATTGCAGGTAAAAGGGCACTCCCATAACAGCAACAAGTAAAATGTAGCTTTTTTTCATCATCTTTTTGGAAACTCAAAATGGGACTGAGATTGCTTTAAAAATATGAGATGATATGTTTTCTGATAGTTGTTTTAAGTACTGCTGATTAAGATAGTAAATCAGCATGACAGGTAGGTAATGGTTTTCAAAACAAAACAAAAAAAAAAATTGTATGGCCATGCACAAAGAGAAATTTACTTTTAGAAATCTGTGCTAAGAAAATATGGATGTGTTCACAATTAAGTATAAGAATAATTATGGTGGCAATTATTGGGGAAAATTGGAAGCAGCTTATGTCAAAGTATAGAGACTAGTTTAACAAAGTATATTATACACAATCTATTAAACCCCATTCCCTTTCACAAGGGAAATAGTGTTGAAAATATTCAATGATGTGAGAAATAGGAATCATTAAGTGAAAAAAAAAAAACACAAAAAACAGGTTTCAAAGTGATTTGTATGGAGGCTCTTGATGAAGGTGATAGAGGAGAGTGAAAAAGCTGACTTAAAACTCAACATTCAAAAAACTAAGATGCTTGCATCTTGTCCCAGTACTTCATCACAAATAGATGGGGAAACAATGGAAATAATGACAAACTTTATTTTTCTGTGCTCAAAAATTACTGTGGATGGTGACTGCAGCCAAGAAATTAAAAGATGTTTGTTCCATTGGAAAAAAGCAATGACAAATCTAGACAGTGTATTAAAAAAGCGAAGATATTTATTTGCTGACAAAGATCCATATAGTCAAAACTATGGTTTCCCAAGTAGTCATGCATGGATGTGAGGGTTTGACCATAAAGAATGCTGAGCACTGAAGAATTGATGCTTTTGAACTGTGATGTTGGGGAAGACTTTTGAGAGTCCCTTGGACAGCAAAGAGATGAGACCAGTCAATCTTAAAGGAAATTAACCTTGAATATTCATTGGAAGGACTCATGCTGAAGCTGAAACTTCAATAATTTGGCCATCTGAAGAGAAGTAATGACTCATTGGAAAAGATTCTGACGTTGAGAAAGAGTGAAGGCAGAAGGAGAAGGGGAAGACATGGGATGAGATGGTTGGATGGCATCACCAACCTAATGGACATGAGTTTGACTAAATTCTAGGAAATGGTGAAGGAGAGAGAAACTTGTCATGCTGCATCCATGGGGTCACAAAGAGTGAGACAAGACTGAGTGAGTGAACACAATAACAATTACACATACCACACACATATATACATACATAGGTTATGTTGTAAAATGTTAATGGGTCTTTATCTAAATAAAGCAAAAAAAAAAAAGTTAAAAAATAAAAATAAAGAAGATAGACCGCATCAGTTTACTTTTCCCAATTGTCTTTATCTGATGTTCCCTGAGTGACCACAGAGACTGCCCCAAACCAGATAATACTAAATGTATAGTGAAATCCAGAGGAAAAGTACCTATACTCCTTGTCATTATAATTCTGGATTCTTGGACACATGACTTTCTAGACAGCCTTTCTAAATTGAACATCAGCAGATATAAATCAGAGCATTTACATAAAAGTGATAAGTAGGAGGAATAGGGAGCAATGTGATCTGATTAGACTTTGGAGAAAAAGAATATGTATCTCAAATTGCTTGTTGAATATCATGCTTTTCCTTTCCTTTTATTTCAGACATAAAATAACTATTACCTTTTCTAAACGATGACTGAATCCTTTTTCTCTGTATATTCTTCCTCCTTTGGAATAAGCACTGATGACAAGGTGACAATTTAAATTAATTTTGTGAAATTGGGAAGAATTAAGTGTCCTTTTCTGAGACAGCAAAATTTCTACAATATATTCAAAAAAATAATCTTGGAGAATGATTAGCTCTGTGATAGGTTCCTGTAATGTGTGTCACTCTTAGAAAATAAACAACAAAAAAAAATTGCTGCTAATAAAATTTTGTGTTCTATGCCAAATACTCTTATTTCATTGTTACTTTTTTTAAACAATAAAATTATGGCAAACAGAGTTAGCTTCTATTTCCAACAAATTAATATTCCTGAAATTACTAGCAAAGTAATGCTTGTAAATGCTAGCAAAGTAAATACTAGTAAAGTAATGCTCAAAATTCTCCAAGCTAGGCTTTAGCATTATGTGAACCGAGAAATTTCAGAAGTTCAGTCTTCATTTAGAAAAGGCAGAGGAACCAGAGATCAAATTGCCAATATCTGTTGGATCAGAGAAAAAGCAAGATAATTCCAGAAAAACATAAACCTTGGCCTCATTGACTACACTAAAGCCTTTGACTGTGCGGGTCACAACAAACCCTGGAAAATTCTTAAAGAGATGGGAATATCAAACCATCTGAACTGCCTCTTGAGAAATCTGTATTCAGGTCAAGATGCAACAGTTAGAACTGGACAAGGAACAATGGACTGGTTTCAAATTGAGAAAGGATTATGTTAAGACTGTATATTATCACTTTGCTTATTTAACTTATATGCAGAGTACATCTTGTGAAATGCAGACTGGATGAAACATAAACTGGAATCAAGATTGCTGGGAGAAATATCAATAAGCTCAAATAAGCAGATGACACTGCCCTTACAGCAGAAAGAAAAGAGAAACTAAAGAGCCTCTTGATGAAAGTGAAAGAGCAGAGTGAAAATGTTGGCTGAAAACTCAACATTAAAAAACAAAGATCATGGCATCTGGTCCCATCACTTTATGGTAAATAGATGGGGAAACATGGAAATGGTGACAGAGTTTATTTCCTTGGGCTCCAAAATCACTGCAGATGGTGACTGCAGCCATGAAATTAAAAGGCTCTTGCTCCTTGGAAGGAAAGTTATGACCAATTTAGATAGCATATAAAAAAGCAAAGACATCACTTTGCTGACAAAGGTCCATCTAGACAAAGCTATGGTTTTTCCAGTAGTCATGTATAGATGTGAGAGTTGGACCATAAAAAAAGCTGAGTGANTTAAAAGGCTCTTGCTCCTTGGAAGGAAAGTTATGACCAATTTAGATAGCATATAAAAAAGCAAAGACATCACTTTGCTGACAAAGGTCCATCTAGACAAAGCTATGGTTTTTCCAGTAGTCATGTATAGATGTGAGAGTTGGACCATGAAAAAAGCTGAGTGACAAAGAATTGATGCTTTTGAACTGTTGTGTTGGAGAAGACTCTTGAGAGTCCCTTGGACTGCAAAGAGATCAAATCAGCCAATCCTGAAGGAAATCAGTCCTGAATATTCATTGGAAGAACTGATGCTGTAGCTGAAACTCCAATACTTTGGCCACCTGATGAGGAAAACTGACTCATTGGAAAAGACCCTGATGCCGAGAAGATTGACGACAGGAGAAGAAGGAGATGACAGAGGATGAGATGGTTGAATGGCGTCACCGACTCAATAGATGTGAGTTTCAGCAAGCTCTGGAAAGTTGGTGATGGACAGGGAAACCTGACATCCTGCAATCCTTGGTGTCACTCACAAAGAGTAAGACATTTAACTGACTGAACTGAAGTGAACATTTCCCAAAGGAGAAACTTAGGAAAATATTCTGGTGAATTAAATAACCCATCCTCCCCCCCCCTTTATTATTATTATTTTGCTTTTGCTGTGTCATATGGCTGTGTAAGATTAGTTCCCCAAGCAAAACTTGAACTTGGGCCCTTGGCAATGAAATTGTGGAGTGTGAACCACCAGGGAATTTCCAATAACTCATTTGTTAAATGTTTCATTGTAACTGAAACACAATTATGCCACTACAGTTAACTTTAAAATAACTCATGAAAGAAAATAAAAGCATTTAATTTAAAACAGAAAGGGGCTAAAATGCCTAAGGGTTTCCTTGGTGCCTATTGGTAAGGAATCCACTTGTCAATGCAGAAGATGCAAATTAAATTCCTAGGTCAGGAAGATCTGGGGAAGGGAACAACAACCCACTCCAATATTTTGTCAGGAGCCTGGTGGGCTACACAAGAGCTGGACATAGTGACTAAGAAAGAACAACAAAATTGTCTAAGTGGAAGATATCAGTTCCATTATCAAAAGTCTTCTAATAATCATAATGATTAGCTGCTCTGAAGTTAGTTTGCCCATATGGTAAGTAAGGAATAGAGAGTTGAGGAAGTCACCAGGAAGGCAAAAGACTTTATTTGAAGGTACATGGCATTTTCTAAAATAAGCCATATTAATTTATGGAATTGCTCACTTATAAGCTTTACAGCCATTTAAGAAATTAATACATACTTCAGGAAAATTCCTGTCATTCATCAATTTTTTAAACTTATAATAGATCATCTTCACTTGCTTGGTAAAATTACAATAGAATTTATTTTCTCCAGTTTAATGCTAGCATTAAAATTTAGGGAGAATGAATACCATTAAGAAGTATCTATTTCTACTTTTTCCTGTTGGAATTTTGGATCACAGACTGAACTAAAGTTAATCTTTTCTATATAAAAATACTTTTTTTTATTTTCTAGAATTTATAGCTGACAAAAAAACTTTCATGTGGATTATCTCCCTTGTTTCTTAATTTTAGAAAGTTGGTGGCAATTTATATCACTTTACAAAGTGAGAAATAAAAGGCTACATGAACAAATAGAGATGAAATTATTAGACATGATATCTAGTAAATCTAAATAATGCACGCACACATGACAAAATGTTACTTATACAGCTAAAAGTTGCTTTAATTTATTGAAGAAAGTATTTTTGCCCTTTTTTGTATCTATATTAAATTAAGGATGTTTGTGTGTGTGTCAGTCACTCAGTTGTGTCTAATTCCTCATGACTACATGAACTATAGCTCCACCAAGCTTCTCTCTCCATGAAATTTTCCAAGAAAGAATACCAGACTGGCTTGCCATTCCCTTTTCCAGGAGATTTTCATGACCCAGGGATCAAATCTGGATCTTCTGCATTGAAGGCAAGTTCTTTTCCATCTGAGCCACCAGGGAAGCCGTAAGGATGTTTGTGCATTCAATTGCTTCAGTCATGTCCAACTCTGTGTGACCCAATGGACTGTAGTATGTCAGGTTCCTCTGTCCATTGGATTCTCCAGGCAAGAATACCGGAGTGGGTTGCCAGGCCCTCTTTCAGGGGATCTTCCTGATTCAGACTATCTCCTGCATTGCCAAGTGGATTATTTGCCACTAGAAATACCTGGGAGGCCCTCCAAGGATGTTTAACTTATTGTAAAAATTATATTATGATACATGTAAGCTAATTCTATTTTGTACACCTTAGTGAAAAAGTTGGCTTAAAACTCAACATTCCAAAAACTAAGATCATGTTTAGCATTTTGTTAGTTTTTCCAAATGTCCTATGAACATCTAATAATGTATGAGATAAATTTAAATATATTTCTGTACTAATATAAGGTTAATAAAATTAATATAAATGGAAATTAATTATAGTTAATTATTAACGACATCATTCAAGATGTTATTATTTCTGCACTTGATAAAATATTTTCAGAGAAATTTTAATATGCCTTACTGTAATTATATATATTTTTTCCTTTTTCATTATATTTCTTCTGATTTTTGCTTTATGTATCTTTGTTTCTTTGTTGTTAGGTGTCTTATGATTTATGATGTCTATCTTCTTTGTGAATTGTGCCTTTTATCACTATAAATGTTCATCTTTGTTTCCTTTTAAAATAAATAGATGAGTTTAAAAGTCTAAAAAGCAAGGAAATTGGTCCCTTCACTTCATGGCAAATAGATGGGGGAAAAAATGGCAACTGGCAATTTTAATTTCTTGAGCTTCAAAATTACTGCACACAGTAACTACAGGCATGAAATTAAAAGATGCTCCTTGGAAGGAAAGCTGTGATGAGCATAGACAGTGAATTTAAAAGCAGAGACATGATTTTTCTGACAAAGGTCCATATAGTCAAAACCATAGGTTTTCCAGCAGTCAAGTGTAGGGATGTGAGAGTTGGACCATAAAGAAGACTGAGCAACAGAAAATGAATGCTTTTTAACTGTGGCACTGGAGAAAACTCTTGAGAGTCCCTAGAAGAGCAAGGAAATCAATCCAGTCCATCCTAAAGGAAACCAACCGTGAATATTCATTGGAAGAATGGATGCTGAATCTAAAGCTTCAATAATTTGGCCACCTGACGAGAAGATCTTACTCCTTGGAAAAGACCCTGATGCTGAGAAAGACTGAGAGCAGGAAGAGAAGGGGGTGACANGAGTCCCTAGAAGAGCAAGGAAATCAATCCAGTCCATCCTAAAGGAAACCAACCGTGAATATTCATTGGAAGAATGGATGCTGAATCTAAAGCTTCAATAATTTGGCCACCTGATGAGAAGATCTTACTCCTTGGAAAAGACCCTGATGCTGAGAAAGACTGAGAGCAGGAAGAGAAGGGGGTGACACAGGATGGGATCATTGGATGGCATCATCCACTCAACAGACATGAATTTGAGCATACTCCAGAAGATAGTGAAGGACAAGGAAGTCTGGTGTGCTGCAATCCATAGTGTTGCACGGAGTCTGATATGACTTAGCGACTGAAGAACACCAAATGCTGTACACCTTAAACTTAACAAAATTGTTTATCACTTATACCTCAATTAAACTTGAAAAAAAATAAAGTTTTATGAAATAATAAAATAATTTTATATTAAAAATCATGGTATTGTCTTCAAGTGCTGGCCAACATAGAGTGACTAACACTAGATCTGGATTCCTTTTTGAAACAACTGTAAAACTGAATAAAGTATATGAAGACAATTTATCTATCCACCTTGAAAATCAGATAACACAGGAATATAGTCATTGAAAGAAGAAAAACAAGTGAGGTGAGCTTACCATTCATATAAAAATTGACTTAGCTTTCTGCTTTGGTCAGGAAAGCAAACCAGAAGTAGGGGAACAGTTTGATGAGCTAAGGAGATAGAAGTGAGTGTTTCAGAAATTGAAGTGGAGCAGGTAGAATTTGTGACCAAATACCAATAAAGTTGGAATGTACTCAGAAAGAAGACCCTCTGACAAGTCTTAATGGGCATTCACTCTGAATGAGCTTACACAAGTCTCAGCAGAATGTGAGTGTGTGCAAAGTGGCTTTAGTCATGTCCAACTCTTTGTGACCCTATGCACTGTAGCCTACCATGCTTCTCTGTCAAAAAACACTGACAGTTAAATAGTGCTATCAATGACTTGGCAGTAATGGAATTTACTAGAGTCCCAGTTCAGCCAAAACTTATTGAACACATAAGGCAACATAACGTCTTCTACTAAGGAATTAGAACCACAAAGTGAAATCATGGGTATGCCTCTAGGTTTACAACTAAGTTCACAACTTAAAGAAACCTACTCAAATAAGGAGTTAAACCACATTTAGTGGAACCAAAGAAATGTAAAAAATGTATTAACAACATAATCTATACTCCCTATATATTTTTATTGACAATGTCCAGCAAGTAATCAAGTATAATTAGATCTTTGAAGGAGAAAATATGATCCACATGAATAGAGAAACAGTAGACAATCCAGACAGATTAGCACACAGGTCTTTAATACAGAGTTATTTAAACATGTCTAAGGACTCGAAAAAATAATCATAATAAAATAATGCATGGGAAATCAACAGTAAATTAAAATTTAGCTACATGAAATTCTGCAAATAAATAGTACAGAGTGCTGTGTTGTGCTCAGTCATGTCCAATTCTTTGCAATCCCATGGACTGTAGCCTGCCAGGCTCCTCTGACTATAGGGATTCCCTGGGCAAGAATACTGGAGTGGGTTCCCATGACCTCCTCCAGGGGATCTCCCCAGTTGAGAGATTGAATCCTGGTCTCACACATTGGAGGTAGATTCTTTACCATCTGAGCCACCAGGGAAGCCCAGGAATACTGTAGTAGGTAGCCTATCCCTTCTCAAGCAGAACTATCTGACCTAGAAATCAAACCGGGGTCCCCTGCATTGCAGGCAAAATTTTTACCAGCTGAGCTACCAGGGAAGCCCAAATAGTACAATACCTGGTATAAACATTCAGTTATAGCAAATGCAAAGTAGTAGAGAAAAACTATAATTTTGAATACAAATGATTTGTATTATCTAAATCTTATGGATACAAACTATCTAATGTGAAGAATAGAAAACAATGATTTTAAAAAGTAAACAGCAGAACTTCAGTAACTATAAATCTGTAAAACATGTATTTGAAGTCCTAGAAGGAGTGGGACATAAAATATTTAAATAAATAATATAAAATATATAAAATTTGTTTTAAAATTAAACCGTCCCAAGAAGCTCTGTAAACCCCAAGAAAAGTAAATGTAGAAAAAAATATTATACCTAGGTACATCATAATCAAACTGTTGAAAGCAAAAGATAAAAGGAAAACCTTGAGAATGATGAAAGAAAAATGTTATAAATGGGAAATAATGACATAAATAATGACTATCAGAAAAAATGGAAGACAGATTATTAACAAGTTAATTTTAAAATTTTATGAAAAATGAAATATATTATGAATAGGTTTATTCCACATTTAAAAAAGTATCTCACTATATTAGTGGAGTAATTTCAAAATATCATGTCATCTAATACAGAAAAAGCATTTTATAAAAGCAATTTATTTAAATGAAGCAAGTCAGCAAACCAAGTGTACAAATTGAACTTCTTCAACTTCATAAAGGGTATCTTTGAAAAACCTATACCTAGCAGTATATGTAATGATGAAATATTTAACTTTTTGCTCAAAATAATGGAAAACATGACAAAGATGTTCACTCACCACTTCTTTTACTTTTTTTAATTAGAAGGTAATTACAATATTGTGGTGATTTTTACCATACATCAAGATGAGTCAGCCATAGGTACACATATGTCCTTTCCTTCTTATGCTTCCCTCCCACATCCCTCCCCATCCCATCACTCTAGGTTGTCACAGAGCAACAGCTTTGGATTCTGTGTGTCAAACAGCAAATCCCCACTGGTTATCTGTTTTAAATATGGTAATATATATATTTAATGTCACTCTCTCGAATCATCCCACCTTCTCCCTCCCTACCATATCCAAAATTCTGTTCTCTATATATGCATCTCCCTTACTGCCCTGTAGATAAGTTCATCAGTACCATCTATCTAGATTCCATATATATGTCTTAATAGATATTTGTCCTTTTCTTTCTGATTAATTCTTTATAATAAGCTCTAGGTTT
>SJYA01002437.1:389414-400222 GCA_006410615.1 Neotragus moschatus | reverse complement strand
AAAAAAAATAAAGTTTTATGAAATAATAAAATAATTTTATATTAAAAATCATGGTATTGTCTTCAAGTGCTGGCCAACATAGAGTGACTAACACTAGATCTGGATTCCTTTTTGAAACAACTGTAAAACTGAATAAAGTATATGAAGACAATTTATCTATCCACCTTGAAAATCAGATAACACAGGAATATAGTCATTGAAAGAAGAAAAACAAGTGTGGTGAGCTTACCATTCATATAAAAATTGACTTAGCTTTCTGCTTTGATCAGGAAAGCAAACCAGAAGTAGGGGAACAGTTTGATGAGCTAAGAAGATAGAAGTGAGTGTTTCAGAAATTGAAGTGGAGCAGGTAGAATTTGTGACCAAATACCAATAAAGTTGGAATGTACTCAGAAAGAAGACCCTCTGACAAGTCTTAATGGGCATTCACTCTGAATGAGCTTACACAAGTCTCAGCAGAATGTGAGTGTGTGCAAAGTGGCTTTAGTCATGTCCAACTCTTTGTGACCCTATGCACTGTAGCCTACCATGCTTCTCTGTCAAAAAACACTGACAGTTAAATAGTGCTATCAATTACTTGGCAGTAATGGAATTTACTAGCGTCCCAGTTCAGCCAAAACTTATTGAACACATAAGGCAACATAACGTCTTCTACTAAGGAATTAGAACCACAAAGTGAAATCATGGGTATGCCTCTAGGTTTACAACTAAGTTCACAACTTAAAGAAACCTACTCAAATAAGGAGTTAAACCACATTTAGTGGAACCAAAGAAATGTAAAAAATGTATTAACAACATAATCTATACTCCCTATATATTTTTATTGACAATGTCCAGCAAGTAATCAAGTATAATTAGATCTTTGAAGGAGAAAATATGATCCACATGAATAGAGAAACAGTAGACAATCCAGACAGATTAGCACACAGGTCTTTAATACAGAGTTATTTAAACATGTCTAAGGACTCGAAAAAATAATCATAATAAAATAATGCATGGGAAATCAACAGTAAATTAAAATTTAGCTACATGAAATTCTGCAAATAAATAGTACAGAGTGCTGTGTTGTGCTCAGTCATGTCCAATTCTTTGCAATCCCATGGACTGTAGCCTGCCAGGCTCCTCTGACTATAGGGATTCCCTGGGCAAGAATACTGGAGTGGGTTCCCATGACCTCCTCCAGGGGATCTCCCCAGTTGAGAGATTGAATCCTNATAGATTAGCACACAGGTCTTTAATACAGAGTTATTTAAACATGTCCAAGGACTTTAAAAAATAATCATAATAAAATAATGCATGGGAAATCAACAGTAAAATTAAAATTTAGCTACATGAAATTCTGCAAATAAATAGTACAAAGTGCTGTGCTGTGCTCAGTCATGTCCAATTCTTTGCAATCCCATGGACTGTAGCCTGCCAGGCTCCTCTGACTATGGGGATTCCCTGGGCAAGAATACTGGAGTGGGTTCCCATGACCTCCTCCAGGGGATCTCCCCAATTGAGAGATTGAATCCTGGTCTCACACATTGGAGGTAGATTCTTTACCATCTGAGCCACCAGGGAAGCCCAGGAATACTGTAGTAGGTAGCCTATCCCTTCTCAAGCAGAACTATCTGACCTAGAAATCAAACCGGGGTCCCCTGCATTGCAGGCAAAATTTTTACCAGCTGAGCTACCAGGGAAGCCCAAATAGTACAATACCTGGTATAAACATTCAGTTATAGCAAATGCAAAGTAGTAGAGAAAAACTATAATTTTGAATACAAATGATTTGTATTATCTAAATCTTATGGATACAAACTATCTAATGTGAAGAATAGAAAACAATGATTTTAAAAAGTAAACAGCAGAACTTCAGTAACTATAAATCTGTAAAACATGTATTTGAAGTCCTAGAAGGAGTGGGACATAAAATATTTAAATAAATAATATAAAATATATAAAATTTGTTTTAAAATTAAACCGTCCCAAGAAGCTCTGTAAACCCCAAGAAAAGTAAATGTAGAAAAAAATATTATACCTAGGTACATCATAATCAAACTGCTGAAAGCAAAAGATAAAAGGAAAACCTTGAGAATGATGAAAGAAAAATGTTATAAATGGGAAATAATGACATAAATAATGACTATCAGAAAAAATGGAAGACAGATTATTAACAAGTTAATTTTAAAATTTTATGAAAAATGAAATATATTATGAATAGGTTTATTCCACATTAAAAAAAGTATCTCACTATATTAGTGGAGTAATTTTTAAAATATCATGTCATCTAATACAGAAAAAGCATTTTATAAAAGCAATTTATTTAAATGAAGCAAGTCAGCAAACCAAGTGTACAGATTGAACTTCCTCAACTTCATAAAGGGTATCTTTGAAAAACCTACACCTAGCAGTATATGTAATGATGAAATATTTAACTTTTTGCTCAAAATAATGGAAAACATGACAAAGATGTTCACTCACCACTTCTTTTACTTTTTTTAATTAGAAGGTAATTACAATATTGTGGTGATTTTTACCATACATCAAGATGAGTCAGCCATAGGTACACATATGTCTTTTCCTTCTTATGCTTCCCTCCCACATCCCTCCCCATCCCATCACTCTAGGTTGTCACAGAGCAACAGCTTTGGATTCTGTGTGTCAAACAGCAAATCCCCACTGGTTATCTGTTTTAAATATGGTAATATATATATTTAATGTCACTCTCTCGAATCATCCCACCTTCTCCCTCCCTACCATATCCAAAATTCTGTTCTCTATATATGCATCTCCCTTACTGCCCTGTAGATAAGTTCATCAGTACCATCTATCTAGATTCCATATATATGTCTTAATAGATATTTGTCCTTTTCTTTCTGATTAATTCTTTATAATAAGCTCTAGGTTTATTCACTTCATTAGAATTGACTCATGCATTCTTTTTTATGTTGTCGTTGTTCAGTTGTGTCCACCTCTTTATGATCCTATGGACAACAGCATGCCAGGTCTCCCTGTCCCTCACCATCACCTGGAGTTTGCCCAAGTTTATGCTCATTGCATTGGTGATGCCATCCAGCCATCTCATCCTCTGACACCCTCTTCTTCTTCTGCCCTCAATCTTTCCCAGCATCAGAAACTTTTCCAGTGAGTTGTCTGTTCACATCAGATGAACAAAATACTGGCGCTTTAACTTCAGCATCAGTCCAGTAAATATTCAGGATTGATCTCCCTTAAGATTGATTGGCATGATCTCCTTGCTGTACAAAGGACTTTGAAATAAAAATTATTTTGGAATAAAAGGGTATTTTATCTACAATCTACTCAAAAATTCATGATAAATTTCATGCACATATTTATAGAAAAAATTATAAAGCAAATGGGGAAAAATTCAGACAAATAGTAAAGCTTAGAAAATACTATATACAGAAGCTTCTTGTACTATTTCTGGTATTTTATCATAAGGTTGAAATATATCATAATACAAATTGCAAGCATATATATACACACACAGCTAATTACAGCAGTATATTACACATAATATAATACAGTTAATTACAGATAATCATCCTTATGTTTTAAAGGACAAATTTTTCTACCGATAGATATGACAACAAATGACAATACTGATATATATATATATATGCTTTATTTTTTGAAAAATATGCTTTATAATATACAAGTTTTAAACTCACCAAGATGGATAGATATTTTACTTTGCATATATAAATTACTATGAATTAATTTNATATAATACAGTTAATTACAGATAATCATCCTTATGTTTTAAAGGACAAATTTTTCTACCAATAGATATGATAACAAATGACAATACTGATATATATATATATATGCTTTATTTTTTGAAAAATATGCTTTATAATATACAAGTTTTAAACTCACCAAGATGGATAGATATTTTACTTTGCATATATAAATTACTATGAATTAATTTTTTGGTATCTACTATTACGGCTTTAAGTAGAATAATGTGCACATGGGTATTTTCCAAATTATATTGCACAGTTTTTTATTACAAAGCTAAGGATTCAAGAATTTAAGAGACTGGATTCCAATTTATCATCCTAAATTTAAAAAAAAACAGTATTTTTCAATTTTCTAAGTAAACTGACAGTTTAAAAGTTTTACAGAGGTTTGAATGTGAGAACGAAAATTCCTCACTGCATATTGAAATGACTTATTTTAGAATGTACATTTCATATTGTGGAAATAAAAGTCTAACAAATTCTCTTGGGAGTATTATGCTTAAAAAAAGAAATATTATAGCTCTGACATATTCCACTTCACTAAACATAACTTTGAGATGTAACTGTTGTACTAGAATTTTAATTTATTAACAGAATCTGCCATATCAATGATAGAATAACGTAAATTAAATAAACTCATAGACTTAATTCCAAATTCAGGCTTTACTGACTGTCCAACTGATTGTTCAAGCTGATGGATTTCAACAACTTTTTCTATAGAGGAAAACAATTAGCAAATTTTAACTGTGTTTTTCTTTAGGTTCCTCCTGGCATAGTTGTTTATGGAAGAACTTCTGCCTTGTTTTGGATGCCCTTCTATGTCAACCTGGTGATCACTGTCAGGACTAACACATAATATTANATATAATAAAAGTATTTTTAATGCAATATTTCAGCATCAAAAGTAAAACTAGTAAAAGATAATAAATGTAGCCTGAAAAATAGATTTAACAAATTCACCAATTTGTAGAAATGTATAACCCAGTACTAAGTTTTATTTAATATAACATTAAAAAAGCAGAATATCAGACGTTGTTATGCCCTTCAAAAACTGTAATCAATAATAAATGAAGGACTGTATCATCTCAGTAGGAGACTGTAAGGTTCTAATCTAAGTAAAAGCCACACAGAAATAAAGATCCATTACTTATCAAGCAAACAATTATATATGCTTGACAAACCTATAATAAGAAGTTTTTTATTTTTATTTTTTCTATTTTAGCATTTTGAGGATAAGTTGCAAAGCAAACAAAAAGAAAATGTTAATAATGCCACTCTCTGGGCAGTTTCAAACATATCTGATTTTTTCTCCTTTTGTGAAACTGACAGCAATTATGTTTGATCAGGCCAAGAACTGAATAAATGTCAGTTTAACTGATTAAGTTTTAAAAAATATTTATTTATTTATTTGGCTGTGTCTGGATCTTCATTTCATCATGCAGCACATTTCATTGTGGTGTACGGATTCTCTAGTTGTAGCATGTGAGTTCTATAGTTATGACAGTTTGGCTTAGTTGCTTTGAGGTATGTGAGATATCAGTTCCCTGACCAGGGATTTAACCCATATCACCTGTATTGAAATGCAGAATTTTAAACAGTGGACCACCAAGGACCTTCCAATTAATTACATGTTTATCCCTGGAAATACTTCTTTCTTTATTTCTTTTTTGTTTTTGTTTTTGATGATGAAAATATTTTTAAATATTTCTGTTAGTGGAAGCCCACTGACTGAAACTGCCCACTGGCGCCAGGCATCACAGTAACCATTTATGTGATTTATTTTACAACAGGAGGTCCTAGTAAGGAGCATGGAACTAAGTCACCACCAACCAGAAGAGTTCAGGAAAGGGCAAAAAGAGACACCACATGACAGACAACATCCCAGAGTCCTCTCTGGTATCCATTTTGGCTGAGCAATGCATGTACCACCAGAAAGGACCCTGAGTCAGAATGATTGGCCAAAGAGAACCCAGAAACTAATCTCATCACCAATCTGAGTGTTAGACAAGTCCACTCTCTGGCCCTGGAAGGGGTCCCCCTTCCTGCAACAATTTTATTTTTTGGCTGTGCTTATCTTCATTGCTGCATAGGCTTTTTCTCTTGTTGCATTTCTCTTGGAACATCTCCCTACTTGTGGTTCATGGGCTTCTCATTACTGTGGTTTCTCTCGTTGACGAGCATGGTTTCTAAGGGGAGTGGGTTTCAGTAGCTGTGGCACATGGATACAGTTGTTGCAGCTCCTAGGCTCTAGAGCACAGTCTCAGTAGTTGTGGCTCACTGGCTTAGTTGCTCTGCAGCATGTGAGATCTTTCAAGACCAAGGAGCAAACATGTGTCTCTTGCATTCACAAGCAGATTCTTCATTACTGAGACAACAGGAAAGCCCCTAAACATATTTATTTGCCTCATCAAATAAAGAATATTCATCTATTTTAAAATATAATCATTGATTATTGCAAAATAACATAATGACACTAGGAAGGTGCAACTGAAATGTAATTGCTGACCAGTGAAATGTATACAGGTGTAATAAACTTTATTTCATATTATGAGAGTTGTTTATGAAACCACTTACCTGAGGTTGGGACTTGAACACATATGCCAGAACTCAAATCCAGTCAAAACCTAGTTTGGGACTCTAATCCACAAGGCTGGGACTAGAAGCCAGCCAAACCCTGCTTGGGACTTGAACCCATGTGGCTGGAACTTGAACCCAGCCAAATCCCACGATCTTCCAAGGAAGATCACAGACCTAGTTTCAAGACCAAATGAAGCTTATGTTCTTGATGTCTCATCACATAAAGAATTCAGTGAAAGACAAAGTGATAGGTAAGAAGTGGATATTTTCAGAGAGAAACACACTCCACAGAGAGTTTGACCATTGCAGAGGGCCTCAAATTGTGTTTTGTTTTGTTTTTTGGGGGTTAACTTTTATGGGCTGGGTAATTTCAAAGATTAATAAGTGGGAGGATTATTTCAACAATTTTGGGGAAGGAGTTGGGATTTCCAGTTGTTGGGCCACTCTCCACTTTTTGGTCTTTGATGGTTGACTTTGAAACTGTCATGGGCATCTGGGTGTGTCAGTTAGCTTGCTGATTTGTTAAAATGAGCTTATATGCAATGGCACCCTACTCCAGTACTTTTGCCTGGAAAGTCCCATGGGCAGAGGAGCCTGGTAGGCTGCAGTTCATGGGGTCGAGAAGAGTCGGAGATGACTGAGCAAATTCACATTCACTTTTCACTTCCATGCATTGGAAAAGGAAATGGCAACCCGCTCCAGTGTTCTTGCCTGGAGAATCCCAGGGATGGGGGAGTTTGGTGAGCTGCCGTCTATGGGGTCGCACAGAGTCGGGCATGACTGAAGTGCAGCTTATATCAAGGATCAAGTTCTAGTCAAGTTGACTTGCCTGCCATCTTGGACCCTTTTGATCTAAACAGTTTATGTTGTGCCAGGCTATGTGTGTCAGACTGTGTCATTCTTTCAAAGGTTGCCCTGTTCCCTTCCCTCCTGTTTCATTTAGTGGCAGAAGCTAAATTAAATACAAATATTAAAATTATCAACCCAGAAAAATAATATCATAGCTTCCATTTCATATCCTATTCAAATATTGCAAATGATCCTCTAAAAGGCAGCCCACAGACACAAAAATAGCAAGAATTTTCTATAAAATGACTTGTATAGGAAACACGCAATAGTGAAAATGTCAGATTGATTTGAAATTTAAGATCTTAATGACTCTGAACAGTTCTTAATGCACACTCAACTTGGGCTTTGTCTAAAAATCACAGATACCATGTTCATTTCCTCATATGTAAGTTTGAAGTGACAGAACTAATATTGAGATTCAAAGAAGGTTGTTGCTGATATGGTGGATTTTATTTCTGAGGTCTCCACAGATTGGGTCCCTTTCTCTTACCTTTCCCCCCACCTCTTTTCTTTCTTACTCTTCCTCATTAGTTAATTAGTTGGTATGTTTTATGCACCTTCTTTTTGTCTTTTTATAGGTTATCCTGCTGCTGCTGCTGCTGCTGCTAAGTTACTTCAGTTGTGTTCGACTCTGTGACCCCATGGATAGCAGCCCACCAGGCTCCTCTGTCCCTGGGATTCTCCAGGCAAGAATACTGGAATGGGTTGCCATTTCCTTCTCCATTATAGGCTACGAGTTGTACTTATTCAAGGAAATAGAAATATAGATATTATAGCCGATGAGTAAATACATCTTAAAAATATAAAAGGATATCAGAGGGGAAAAAAAATCAATGAACATTGAATAAGAGAAGGTTGAGTGGAGAATATAAGGCCTCAACTAATGTCTATTTGCTCCACTCACCTTCTCTGATTCGACAATGGAAAAGAAGAAGAAAAATTCAGACTTCACTTGGAGTGTGAAGCAGTGGGGAGAGAATTACAGAGTGAATACTTAGAAAACAATTAAGCTCCATGTAAGGAAATTTCATGGAAGAAATGAGACTTGAGTGTGATTTTGAGTAAAAGACACACAATTAATTAGCAAAGGGTAACATAGATTCAGATTTTACTGAAAGTCCATTCAAAATATTTGTCAAATTGAAATTGAATTGGGCTAAGGAAATATGTTATTTCAAGCATAAAACATGATACAATGAAGTGAAAGGACTGAAAAACTGGGTCATATGATAAGGGTAGGGAAAAAAGGAAATGACATCCAGGCCAAGGTGTTTGGATTTGAGGTAACTGACACTGAGGCATTACTGACAGTTACCTCTTTCAGTGTAATTTCTTTGTGGTAGATATTTCTTCAACTGAAAGCCAGAAAAATGACAGAGAAAAAAAGAGAAAAATTAGTGATTCACCAAATAGAGCTTTTCCTAGAACCATCTAACACAACTGAATTCTTATGTTGAAGTGCATGTGAAGTGTCAGGAAGTTGGGAGTCAGATCCTATAAGACATGATGCAAGTATACTCATTAAAAGTATCATTTTCTTTACCCATAAAGAGCAAAGAGAGTCATCACCTGCAAATTACAAGACAGACTGCAAGTGGGGAAATTTGTTGAAGAGTTATGTTATTCAAGAGTTAAGTGTTAATGTGCTCAGTGATGATAATTAAAATAGAAGCTTGGTACAAAATGTCAGTCTTTTGGCTGTGCAAGAGCAGGAAACTTCCAAAAAAGTTACCTAAACTGTTTTATTCAGAAGTATCCTAAAGTTTGCCACCCTTTACAATATCAACTATTCTCCATTCCCCAAAGCAGATATATTGTCAAGCTATTATGTAATATGTGTATGTTTTCTCACTCTGAAGTAGCACTGTTCTAGTTTTAGGGTGAAAGGGAAAGCTTTGACAGTCTATTTTAGTTTTGTCAGGAGAACTCAGGTGGCAATTGTCTGACACTCATTGGAACAGTCACAAAACTATTTATGCTCCGATGACCTAAGTGGCAATTTGCTAAGTTTCACCAGCAACTCACTTCCAGTTATATTGCCTAGCAAGAAATTGTTTTCTCCTATCACAATCTTATCTTTCTAAATGTTACAATCAGCAATTAATTTATATTGGTTGGCCTATATGTTTACCTATGTTATAATGCACAAAATGGCCAGGTAAGTCTTAGAAAAAACATGTCAATGCAGGAGGTGAGCTTAGTCTGGCAGATACACTTACTTGATTTGAAAACTGCTAAGCCCTTTACTTACATCTTGAAAGCTCACCATCTTTAAGACATGAACATTCCAGGGGAGCTTGGTCATCATTTTTGGGAGGATAAACAATATTACCAAAGGGATATAGTTTATCCACGTATAAGCATTTAAGCATATATGTTATACACCACAAACAAGTGGATAATGAAGTACATTCAGCCCCAAAACATATACTTTCTCACTTATTAACTTTAATTAAACAAGCCCCTCAAATTATCTTTTTATTTACATTTTATTTAGGTTTTAATTGCTGAAAAATTGTTTTGCAATTTCATGTTGATTTCTACCATAAAAAGAAGTGAATCAGTCATAAATAAATATATATACATATACACACACACATAACCATTCCCTTCTGAGCCTCCCTCCCCTCCCCCATTTCACACGTATAGGTCATTACAAAGCACCAGTCTGAGCTCTCTGTGTTGTTTAACAACTAACCACTATCTGTTTTACACATGATAGTGTATATTAGTCAATGTTATAATCTAAACTCATCATATCCTCACCTTCCCCAACTGTATCTACAAGATCATTATCTACTAAGTTCAGCAGTAAAATTTTACTAGATCCCATCAGTTCGGTTCAGTTCAGTCGCTCAGTCACGTCCGACTCTTTGAGATGCCATGAATTGCAGCACGTCAGGCCTCCCTGTCCATCACCAACTACCACAGTTCACTCAGACTTGAGTCCATCGAGTCAGTGATGCCATCCAGCCATCTCATCCTTTGTCATCCCCTTCTCCTCCTGTCCTCNATCAGTTCGGTTCAGTTCAGTCGCTCAGTCACGTCCGACTCTTTGAGATGCCATGAATTGCAGCACGTCAGGCCTCCCTGTCCATCACCAACTACCACAGTTCACTCAGACTTGAGTCCATCGAGTCAGTGATGCCATCCAGCCATCTCATCCTTTGTCATCCCCTTCTCCTCCTGTCCTCAATTCCTGCTAGCATCAGGGTCTTTTCCAATGAGTCAACTTTTTGCACGAGGTGGCCAAAGTTTTGGAGTTTCAGCTTTAGCATCAGTCCTTCCAAAGAAATCCCAGGACTGATATCCTTTAAAATGGACTGGTTGGATCTCCCTGCAGTCCAAGGGACTCTCAAGAGTTTTCTCCAACACCACAGTTCAAAAGCATAAATTCTTCGGTCCTCAGCTTTCTTCACAGTCAAACTTTCACATCCACACATGACCACTGGAAAAACCATAGCCTTGACTAGACGGACCTTTTTTTGGCAAAGTAATCTCTCTGCCTTTGAATATGCTACCTAGGTTGGTCAAAACTTTCCTTCCAAGGAGTAAGCATCTTTTAATTTCATGGCTGCAATCACCATCTGCAGTGATTTTGGAGCCCAAAAAAAAAACAAAGTCTGACACTGTTTT
>SJYA01002437.1:366584-389336 GCA_006410615.1 Neotragus moschatus | reverse complement strand
GTTGGTCATAACTTTCCTTCCAAGGAGTAAACGTCTTTTAATTTCATGGCTGCAATCACCATCTGCAGTGATTTTGGAGCCCAAAAAAAAAAACAAAGTCTGACACTGTTTTAGCTGTTTCCCCATCTATTTCCCATGATGTGATGGGAAAAGATGCCATGATCTTCGTTTTCTGAGTGTGGAGCTTTAAGCCAACTTTTTCACTCTCCTCTTTCACTTTCATCATGAGGCTTTTTAGTTCCTCTTCACTTTCTCCCATAAAGGTGGTGTCATCTGCATATCTGAGGTTATTGATATTTCTTTTGGCAATCTTGATTCCAGCTTGTGCTTCTTCCAGCGCAGTGTTTCTCATGATGTACTCTGCATATAAGTTAAATAAGCTGGGTGACAATATACAGCCTTGACACACTCCTTTTCAACCAGCCTGTTGTTCCATGTCCAGTTCTAACTGTTGCTTCCTGACCTGCATATAGGTTTCTCAAGAGGCAGGTCAGGTGGTCTGGCATTCCCATCTCTTTCAGAATTTTCCACAGTTTATTATGATCCACAAAGTCAAAGGCTTTTGCATAGCCAATAAGGCAGAAATAGATGTTTTTCTGGAACACTCTTGCTTTTTCCATGATCCAGCGGATGTTAGCAATTTGACCTTATATATATGGATTAATATACTATACTTATTTTTCTCTTTCTGTCTGTTTTGTTGAAAATTTTAACTTTTGTCTTAGGTTTGAAAGATTCTTTAACTAAATAAACCACTCATTACACCCAAATAAATAATTTCAATATNTGGAACACTCTTGCTTTTTCCATGATCCAGCGGATGTTAGCAATTTGACCTTATATATATGGATTAATATACTATACTTATTTTTCTCTTTCTGTCTGTTTTGTTGAAAATTTTAACTTTTGTCTTAGGTTTGAAAGATTCTTTAACTAAATAAACCACTCATTACACCCAAATAAATAATTTCAATATGTAATAAAGAATTATTTAACTTACTTTCAATATGCAATCATTAAAAGAAAAACAAAAATCATAAAGGAGAGTAACAGCACATACATCACCTAATCAGGCTGACTGATATCCGGACACAGATGATTCTGGGAAGTCCCGGGTGGCAGCAGTATGGAGTCCCATTTGTGAAAAAGTCCTGGGCTGTGTGTCTACTTCATTAGTGAGACTGCAAATTTCAGTTTTGGGGGGTTCCCACTTATAATTCTGGGCCACAAACGTATCATTGTCAGTTAGCAATCATATTGCAGCTCTGATTTTAGGCTAACAATTTTTTTACAATCTTGTTTTGTACTGGAAGTCTTGGAATGTTGTTAAGTACCAGACATTGGCCAGATGCCCTCCAGGGGCTCATCAGTTCCAAGATCCACCCACTCTTATCCATAGTGTCCCTGGCTTACTAGTAACAATAGGTGCATTCTCAGGCACATAGTCAGGGCAGTGTCCATGCAGGTTAGAAACAAGATCAGAGGCCTGCTGTTTTATTGACTCTGAAGCCTACTTCATTGATTTAATTTCTGTAACATCAATTTACTTCACTCTGTATAGGAGATTTTAGGTTCATCCACCTCACTACAACTGACTATTTGTTCCTTTCTGTGTCTGAGTAATATTTCATTGTATAAATATACCAAAACATTTTTATCCATTCTTCTCTCAATGGACATTTAGATTGCTTCCATGTCCTGGTTATTGTAAACACTGCTACAGTGAACATTGGGGTACATGTGTCTTTTAGAATTGTGGTTTTCTCAGGGTATATGCCCAGTAGTGGAATTGTTGAATAAGGTGGTAGATTTATTCCCAGTTTCTAAAGGTATCTCCATACTATTTTCCACAATGGCTGTATCAGTTTACATTTCCACTAACAGTATGAGAATTCCCTTTTCTCCACATCCTCTCTAGCTTTTATTGTTTGTAGATTTTTAGATGATGGCCATTCTGACTGGTGCGAGGTGACACCTCACTGTAATTTTGTGTTTGTCTAATAGTGAGTAATACTGAAAAATATTTTCATGTGTTTATTGGCCATGTATATAGTCTGTTTGATATGCCCATTTTTTAAATTGATTTTTATGTTTTTCTGGTATTGAGTTACATGAGCTGCTTGTACATTTGGAAATTAATCCTTTGTAAGTTGTTTTATTTGCTATTATTTTATTCCATTCTGAAGACTGCTTTCTTTTTGTTTATGCTTTCCTTGTTGTGGAAAACTTTCAAGTTTTGTTAGGTTCCATTTGCTTAATTGTATTTTTATTTCCATTAATCTAGGAGGTGAGTCAGAGAGAATCATGTTGAGATTTATGCAAATAAATGTACTATGTTTTCCTCTAACAACTTTATAGTTTTTGGCCTAATATTTAAGTCTTTAATCAATTTTGAGTTTAGTTATTTATTTATTTGCTTAGTTGTATAGTGTTAGGAAGTATTCAGAGGTTTCCCAGGTGGTGTTAGTTGTAAAGGACCCACTTGCCAATACAGGTAGATGTAAGTGATCCAAGTTCAATTCCTGGAGAAGGATATGGAAACCCACCCCAGTATTTTTGTCTGGAGAATGCCATGGACAGAGGAGCCTGGCAGGGTACAGTCCATAGAGTCACAAGGAGTCTGACATGACTTAGGACCTAACCAATAGATGCAATTGCACTGTATGTTTCCAAGGTGGTTTTAAAAGCCTCCTGAAAAAGTATTTTGAAGCAATCCCATTTCATGAAAAAATAAAACAAAAAAAAAAAAGAAAGAAACTCACATTAATAAATTATTTTGCATATGGCATCTATATTCCTGGTATGGAAACCATAAAGATCATTGAAATAGAAATAATTCAATAAGCAGAGATGAAATTCAACCCCAGTGACTATTAAACAACTTTCAAATGTTTTAGTATAATGTATCAGGTGGGAGAATTTCTTAAAATCCATATCATTTTTGGTTAATCAGCTTCAGATAAACTTTATCTTACAGCTCATTGCATAAATGAAAGGGAAAGGAAATAATTTAATTGGTTTAACAATGGATCAGCACGTGTAGAAAACACAAAAGGTAAATAAGCAGCTTGCAATATCATCTTTTCCTCCCGCCAACAGTGTTTTAGCGAAAAATGGTTTTCTAGGCCAGTATTCACCATGCCTAGAGGCAGGTATAATCAGGATAGCTCCTTCACCACTTCTGTCTAGGTCATATTAAAGTGATAAGGAAGAGTTGAATTATTTTTTTCTTTTTATGCAGCACCAGTAAATTTACACTTTTAGGTGATAGGAGATCAGCCCTCGGATTTCTTTGGAAGGAATGATGCTAAAGCTAANTTAGGGGAAAATGAATATATATATTCAAATGAATGTCTATGAATATATATAAATAAATGCATATATACATGCATCCACACGCATACATATTTTACAAAACTAAGATGAGTTTAAAAGCCTCTTGAGTTTCATTTATTAGTTGCTTCCTAATTTTTATTATTAAAAAAAAGTCTATTGACCAGTGATAAAAGAGCTTCCCTGGTGGCTCAGATGGTAAAGAATCTGCCGGCATTGTAGGTGACCCAGGTTCAACTCTTGGGTCAGGGAGATCTCCTGGAGAAGGAAATGGCAACCCACTTCAATATTCTTGCCTGGAAAATGCCATGGACAGAGACTGGTGGTCTACTGTCCATGGGGTTGCAAAGAGTCAGATATGACTGAGCGACAGATACTCACACTGATTAAAAAATGGTAATGCAATTAGCCTTTAGTGTTAGTGAATATATGCATAACCCCCCAAACAAAATCCTTTGAGGAATTTTTTCCCCTAAAAATTATGAGGCAGATAAGTACTTTTGTTTTTCAGAGACAGAAATGATAGGGGTATACTAAATGAGACCTCGGTTGGTAACATGGGAAAGTAAATTGTGAAAGGATATTGTGTCAGTGTATGAGAGTAGTGCGAGGGNGTAATGCAATTAGCCTTTAGTGTTAGTGAATATATGCATAACCCCCCAAACAAAATCCTTTGAGGAATTTTTTCCCCTAAAAATTATGAGGCAGATAAGTACTTTTGTTTTTCAGAGACAGAAATGATAGGGGTATACTAAATGAGACTTCGGTTGGTAACATGGGAAAGTAAATTGTGAAAGGATATTGTGTCAGTGTATGAGAGTAGTGCGAGGGTAACAGACGGGAAGGCTAGAGATCTCCAAATGGAGGAAATAGGCTGAAAGCGTTAGACTATTTTTTATCTCTCTTATGGTTTTTCCAGTAGTCATGTATGGATGTGAGAGTTGGACTGTGAAGAAGGCTGAGCGCCAAAGAATTGATGCTTTTGAACTGTGGTGTTGGAGCAGACTCTTGAGAGTCCCTCAGACTGCAAGGAGATCCAACCAGTCCATTCTGAAGGAGATCTGCCCTGGGATGTCTTTGGAAGGACTGATGCTGAAGCTGAAACTCCAGTACTTTGGCCACCTCATGCGAAGAGTCGACTAATTGGAAAAGACTCTCATGCTGGGAGGGATTGGGGACAGGAGGAGAAGGGGACGACCGAGGATGAGATGGCTCAATGGCATCACTGACTCGATGGGAGTGAGTCTGAGTGAACTCTGGGAGTTGGTGATGGACAGGGAGGCCTGGCGTGCAGCGATTCATGGTGTCACAAAGAGTCAGACACGACTGAGTGACTGAACTGAACTGAACCGAAGAGGCAGGAGGAAACAAACTACAAGGATCAGATTTTTTTTCCCTTCTCTGAACAAAATTAAAAACAGATTTCTCTTAAAATTCTGTGTTGCCATGATGACACCTGCTGCTGCTGCTACTGCTGCTAAGTCGCTTCAGTTGTGTCCAACTCTGTGCGACCCCATAGACAGCAGCTCACCAAGCTCCCCCATCCCTGGCATTCTCCAGGCAAGAACACTGGAGTGGGTTGCCATTTCCTTCTCCAATGCATGAGAGTGAAAATTGAAAGTGAAGTCGCTCAGTCATGTTGAACTCTTCACGACTCCATGGATGCAGCCGAACAGGCTCCTTCACCCATGGGATTTTCCAAGGAAGAGTACTACTGGAGTGGGGTGTCATTGCCTTCCCCATAATGACACCTGATTCCACCTGAGCTTAACTTTTCTCAAACCTTGAGTTAACCAATACATTTTTCTTATGGAAATGTTTTTCTTAAGCTATATTAATGATCTATGTATTTATGCTATACTCAAGTCAGTTATGCTTAAGATTCACAACCTACAATGGCTCAATAAACCAGAATGTTTAACTCATACATTGCTCTCCTAATCTATATTAATGAAACTATATATTTGCTTGGAAATCTGCCTTTCTTCAAGATTCATGTCAAAAGTTTTATGGCCCAGGATGACTCACCTTGTGCCAATGTTATTTCAAAATATATGTTGTGGGTGAAGGGCCTGGTGCCACTCTAAGTTTTGAGACATTTGCTTTCTCTAATTAGCAGCCCCACTCTAGCACTCTTGCCTGGAAAATCCCACCGACGGAGGAGCCTGGTAGGCTGCGGTCCATGAGGTCGCTAAGAGTCGGACACGACTGAGCGACTTCACTTTCACTTTCCACTTTCATGCATTGAAGAAGGAAATGGCAACCCACTCCAGTGTTCTTTGCCTGGAGAATCCCAGGGACGGGGGAGCCTGGTGGGCTGCCGTCTATGGGGTCGCATAGAGCCGGACACGACTGAAGTGACTTAGCAGCAGCAGCAGCAGTACCCCAATAGCTCAAGACTAGTGGGGGTGGGGAGGGGGGGAGGGCACTCTTTCTGCCCCTTTCTGATGTCTATGTCAGAAGCTTTCTCTATCTCTTTTATACTTTAATAAAACTTTATTACACAAAATCTCTGAGCAATCAAGGCTTGTCACTGGCCCTGGATTGAATTCTTCTCCTCCTGAGGCCAAAAATCCTGGCATCTTTCATGGCTCAGCAACAACATTTAGTAGCAGGAAGGAAAAATCCATCAAGACATTTCTTCTAGGATTTTTTAACTTAAGTGAGATGCCTTTGTTCTGTTAGAATGTTGCTTAGTGAACCTCAAGAATGCATTTCATTTAAAAAACCCTGTCATCAAATGAGTGATTGTGAAAATAGACTAATTTAGGAGTTTCAAATGAGTCCCCAAACGATCAGTGGATTTTCAAGTTCTTAAAGATTTTCAAGTTCATATATCTATCTATCCATAGCTAAAGGCTTCCAATGTTGCTCAGTGGTAAAGAATCTGCCTGCAACTGCAGGAGATGCAGGAGACATGGATTTGATCCCTGGGTCAGGAAGTTACCTTGGAGTAGGAAATGGTAAACTACTCCAGTATTCTTGCCTGGAAAATTCAATGGATAGAGGAACTTAGTGGGCTACACAGTCCATTGCAAGGATGGGTTTTCAAAGAGGCAGACATAGCTGAGTGAGCACAGCATGGCAACAGCATATATATTGATGTTGCCAAGGCATGGGACATTCCCATCACCACAAGGATCCTTTATATCACCTTCTTATAGCCAAATCTACTATCCTTTCACCTTCCCCTCCTCCTTAGCTCCTGGAAACAGCAAGTATGTGCCCATTTCTATAACGTTATTTTTATACCTAATAATTCTTCAGAGAATCACTGAGAGAGAGAGTAAGAAATGGGGCAATATATTCATTAAGCCTGCATTATCTACTAGTACCACCTCCATGAATTTAACCAATTACAGATCAAAAATATTTGGAGAAACAGTTTTGGAAAGCTTCTAAAAGCAAAACATGAACTGGCTGCATGCTGGCAACAGTTTGCATAATACTTACATTTTTATAACAATTTATAAGCATTTATATTGTATAAAGTACTATAAGTAATTTATAGATTATTTAAAGTATAAGGAGGATGTACTTAGGTTATAATGTAAACACTGTGCCATTTTAAATAAGGGACTTGAGTATCTATGGAGTTTGGTATTCAACGGGGAAGCAAGGGACAAATATGTAATAAAATAAGTATTTAAAATCTTGGTGCTATAAAAGAAAATTCAGAAACAGATGAATAGCAAGGAGAACACTGTGGTGGATCTTCAGAGGAACAGAATGGCGCAGAGAGAGTTCTCAGAGCTTGAGAGGATTTTTCTAATTTGGAAATATTTTAAGATAGTTATGATTTAGTCTCTCTGATGGAAGCAATTCATTATTACATTTGGAGGGCTCAAAATACTAATCAAAAGATGTTTACTATTTTTGTTATCTTTTCCTATAGGATATTTGTTCCACTTGAGTGTGCAAATAGATTACTTTAGGAGTCTTAAATGATCCCCAAGTGAACCAACAAATTTTCAAGTTCTTGACAGTACAATAGAAATTTACAGGAGTAGGACTTCTAAGTATTAAAGAAGTCAGAGTTCTGAGTGGCAGCTGCCTATTGACAGTGCCATCTGCAACAGTGCTGAGGTAGAAGTGAGTCACTTTGGATTCTCATTCTGACACCATGTGATGTCAAAAGGCAATTAGTATCTAAACAATAGAAAACAAAGAGTATTACTTGGGATCTTAAGAATTGCAATTCTGTAGACACAGGTTTGAGTAGAAACAAAAGAATTCCAAGAAAAAGGAAGAGTCAGGGATTTGTAACGACAAAAAAAAAAAGAAAAAAAAATTGTGAGATTGTTAAAGTTGCCCATGAGAGCTGTAATTAACATTGATGCAAGGCAGGACATGCCTGTCCTTCATGAATCTCATTTTATTTTATTTTATTTTTTAAGGTAAATGTCTGATGAGTAAATAAGCTTACATGAGTTATATTAGGGAAAGGTTCCAATAAGTATCTTGCATTTGTGACAGATTTTGTGGATGTCTTTGCTAAGACAAAAAGTGGACAAAGATCAGATTCCATCCAGGCTGAGATATGTATAAGTCACATTTCCTCAATGACCTCTTAGTTTCATTTTAGAGCATTTTCTTGGTTCTCCATTTTAATTTTTTTCACAAAAGAAAGAAAACTACTGCTACTCACAGATGACTTAATTGTCTTCATAGAAAGCTTTAAAAAATGTATAGCTTTTTAAAATCTCTTAGAGTTAATGTACAAGTATAAAAAAATCAAAGCATATGTTTGATATATAAAATTTTAGTTTGATTGCTTTATTTGATTACTTTCTTATATACTAGAAATCAACAATGATATTTGAATTTAAAAAAATATTTAGTAGTACAATAAGTTGAATATTTAAGTATAAATCTAACAAAATAATGTGAATAAAGCTGAAAAACATTTAGTTAGACTGACAGAAGAAAAACTGAGTTACAGTTTACAGGAGTAAACTTATGAGCAAAAACTGTCTCAGGAGCCAGTGTGGAGTATAGTAACATGAAGTATAATTGAAAAGTTACCAAAGGCTCAGAGTGCACAAATCTGAAAATTAAAAAACTCCAGAAGAACCAGGTCATAGGTGGAACTCCACAATATTGTGAGATTTACCTCCAGGAGCTTGATCAGGTGCCACAGTAAACAGAGGAAAATCCCTTTGTGCTTCGAGCACNTGGTAAACTACTCCAGTATTCTTGCCTGGAAAATTCAATGGATAGAGGAACTTAGTGGGCTACACAGTCCATTGCAAGGATGGGTTTTCAAAGAGGCAGACATAGCTGAGTGAGCACAGCATGGCAACAGCATATATATTGATGTTGCCAAGGCATGGGACATTCCCATCACCACAAGGATCCTTTATATCACCTTCTTATAGCCAAATCTACTATCCTTTCACCTTCCCCTCCTCCTTAGCTCCTGGAAACAGCAAGTATGTGCCCATTTCTATAACGTTATTTTTATACCTAATAATTCTTCAGAGAATCACTGAGAGAGAGAGTAAGAAATGGGGCAATATATTCATTAAGCCTGCATTATCTACTAGTACCACCTCCATGAATTTAACCAATTACAGATCAAAAATATTTGGAGAAACAGTTTTGGAAAGCTTCTAAAAGCAAAACATGAACTGGCTGCATGCTGGCAACAGTTTGCATAATACTTACATTTTTATAACAATTTATAAGCATTTATATTGTATAAAGTACTATAAGTAATTTATAGATTATTTAAAGTATAAGGAGGATGTACTTAGGTTATAATGTAAACACTGTGCCATTTTAAATAAGGGACTTGAGTATCTATGGAGTTTGGTATTCAACGGGGAAGCAAGGGACAAATATGTAATAAAATAAGTATTTAAAATCTTGGTGCTATAAAAGAAAATTCAGAAACAGATGAATAGCAAGGAGAACACTGTGGTGGATATTCAGAGGAACAGAATGGCACAGAGAGAGTTCTCAGAGCTTGAGAGGATTTTTCTAATTTGGAAATATTTTAAGATAGTTATGATTTAGTCTCTCTGATGGAAGCAATTCATTATTACATTTGGAGGGCTCAAAATACTAATCAAAAGATGTTTACTATTTTTGTTATCTTTTCCTATAGGATATTTGTTCCACTTGAGTGTGCAAATAGATTACTTTAGGAGTCTTAAATGATCCCCAAGTGAACCAACAAATTTTCAAGTTCTTGACAGTACAATAGAAATTTACAGGAGTAGGACTTCTAAGTATTAAAGAAGTCAGAGTTCTGAGTGGCAGCTGCCTATTGACAGTGCCATCTGCAACAGTGCTGAGGTAGAAGTGAGTCACTTTGGATTCTCATTCTGACACCATGTGATGTCAAAAGGCAATTAGTATCTAAACAATAGAAAACAAAGAGTTTTACTTGGGATCTTAAGAATTGCAATTCTGTAGACACAGGTTTGAGTAGAAACAAAAGAATTCCAAGAAAAAGGAAGAGTCAGGGATTTGTAACGACAAAAAAAAAAGAAAAAAAAAATTGTGAGATTGTTAAAGTTGCCCATGAGAGCTGTAATTAACATTGATGCAAGGCAGGACATGCCTGTCCTTCATGAATCTCATTTTATTTTATTTTATTTTTTAAGGTAAATGTCTGATGAGTAAATAAGCTTACATGAGTTATATTAGGGAAAGGTTCCAATAAGTATCTTGCATTTGTGACAGATTTTGTGGATGTCTTTGCTAAGACAAAAAGTGGACAAAGATCAGATTCCATCCAGGCTGAGATATGTATAAGTCACATTTCCTCAATGACCTCTTAGTTTCATTTTAGAGCATTTTCTTGGTTCTCCATTTTAATTTTTTTCACAAAAGAAAGAAAACTACTGCTACTCACAGATGACTTAATTGTCTTCATAGAAAGCTTTAAAAAATGTATAGCTTTTTAAAATCTCTTAGAGTTAATGTACAAGTATAAAAAAATCAAAGCATATGTTTGATATATAAAATTTTAGTTTGATTGCTTTATTTTATTTGATTACTTTCTTATATACTAGAAATCAACAATGATATTTGAATTTAAAAAAATATTTAGTAGTACAATAAGTTGAATATTTAAGTATAAATCTAACAAAATAATGTGAATAAAGCTGAAAAACATTTAGTTAGACTGACAGAAGAAAAACTGAGTTACAGTTTACAGGAGTAAACTTATGAGCAAAAACTGTCTCAGGAGCCAGTGTGGAGTATAGTAACATGAAGTATAATTGAAAAGTTACTAAAGGCTCAGAGTGCACAAATCTGAAAATTAAAAAACTCCAGAAGAACCAGGTCATAGGTGGAACTCCACAATATTGTGAGATTTACCTCCAGGAGCTTGATCAGGTGCCACAGTAAACAGAGGAAAATCCCTTTGTGCTTCGAGCACAGAGAGAGGGAAACTAATGATTTTAAGCATTAGATTAAAGCATTCTGTTCTTCTTAGCAAGATCTGACCTCAAGGGAAACTAGGTAACTCTTCTGTCACTGTAGCTATATTAACTTGTTGAAGTATCATCAGAGCCTAACATAAGGGAAGAAAAATACTCAACTCCAGCTGATTCTAGCTTTTATTTTATTATTATTATTTTTTTTAATGTGGGAGAAGGAAAATACTAAACTCAAGTGCAATATATCAATCTTGTTCCCCTAAAGGATAGAGGAAAAAACTGAGAAACACTTGCGTAGATCAAGTCCAGAGGCTCAGGCTCACCAGAAGACTGAGACCCAATGATATAGCTGTAGAATGATTCTTCTTCCCCTACTATTCAGAAGGTCACTAAAGACCAACTATAGCAGTTCCTTTTATCCAATACATCATGTCTGACCATCAACAGATATTTACAAAAAGAAAAAAAAAAAAAGAAAATTGAAGAGACATAGAAAACATTGGAATGAGACATAGCAAGAATGTTAGAATTTCAAAAATGTAAAACATGATTAATATGCTAAGATCTTGAATGGATAAAGTAAATACCATGTACAAATAGATGTAAAATATATGCAGAGAAATGCAAAATTGAAGGAAAGAGCAAAAATAAATGCTAGAGATCTAGAAATAAAAAAAACACTAACAGAAATTATCAATACCCTTGAAATACTTACTAGCAGACTGAAGAAAGCTCAGGAAAAGCTCTGAGCTTGAGTAAATATTAATAGAAATATTAAAAACTGAAAACCAAAGATAAAAATGCAGCAAATTAAAAACAAATCAAATATAATATCCAAGGACTGTCAGGCATCTAAGGGTGTAATATATACAATATAGTGAGACTACTAGAAGAAGAAGACAAGAGAGCAGCAGAAATACTTGAAAAATTAGTGAGAATTTCACCCAAACTTATTTTAGACACTAAATAACAGATTGAGGAAGCTCAGAGACTACCAAGTAGCATAAGCCCATAAAAGCTACACTTGAACTTACCATTTTCAAACATCAGAAAACCAAAGATTAAAAAAAAAAAAATCCTGGAAAAGCCACGAGAAGAAAACACAGAAATAAGAATTGTATCTGACTTCTCATAAATCATGCAAGTGAGAGCAGAGAGGAGTGAAATATTTAAGTTGTTAAGAGAAAAAAAAAGGAAGAAAAAAATACACTAACCTAGAATTCTATGACCTGTGAAACTCTCCTTTAAAATCAAAGTGGTAAATAAAGATTTCCTCTCACAAAACCTGAGAGAATTTGTTGCCAGTAAGTGTGCCCTCTTAGAAATTTAAAAGAATTTCTTTAGAGAAAAAAAGTATATGTCAAAAATCAGATCTTATGTAAAGAAATGGAGTGGTGCCCAATTAAAAAACACATTGTGATATCACTATGCACCTATTAGAATAACTAAAATTAAAAAGAATTACAAGGACATGGAGCAACTAAAACCCTGACTCTGCTATACAAGTATAGTAAATTGGTATAATCAGCTTATAAAATGTTTTGCAACTTCTTCACAATTTCTCCAAGCATTTATCATATCCATCCATTCCACTCCTGTTTTTAAGCAATATAAATGAAAACAAATATTTGCACAAAAATTTGTAAATAGACAAAAATACAAGTAATTTAAATGACCCACCACTGGGCATACACACAGAGGAAACCAGAACTGAAAGAGACACATGTACCTCAATGTTCATTGCAGCACTGTTTATAATAGCCAGGACACGGAAGCAACCTAAATGTCCATCAGCAGATGACTGGATAAGAAATCTGTGGGACATATACACAATGGAGTACTACTCAGCCATTAAAAATAATATATTTGAATCAGTTCTAATGAGCTGGATGAAATGGAGCCGATTATACAGAATGAAGTAAGCCAGAAAGAAAAACACCAAAACAGTATACTAACGCATATATATGGAATTTAGAATGATGGTAATGATAATGCTAAGACATTATCATTATGTGAGATCGTTACATTATTATGTATGTGAGACAGCAAAAGAGACACAGATGTATAGACCGTCTTTTGGACTCTGTGAGAGAGGGAGAGGGTGAAATGATTTGGGAGAATGGCATCGAAACATATATAATATTATATATGAAATGAATCGCCAGTACAGGTTCGATTCATGATACTGGATGCTTGGGGCTGATGCACTGGGATGACTCAGAGGGATCGTACAGGGAGGGAAGAGGGAGCAGGGTTCAGGATGGGGAACATGTGTATACCTGTGGTTGATACATGTTGATGTATGGCAAAATCAATACACTACTGTAAAGTAATTAACCTCCAATTAAAGTAAATAAATTTATTAAAATTAAATAAAAATATGTAGTTAATGTACATCAATTATAACTGAATCAAGCTCTTTAAAAATAAGACTAGCTAAAAGTCATTAGAAAAAAAAGAAATATGACTGATCCAATAGAAATTCGAAAAGGAATAAAAGGAAGAAAATAAAAAGTACTGTAATTATAAAGTAAAACAGGATTCACATTAGTACAATCGCATTAGCAATGTAAATGAGGATTTACATTTACATCTTAGTAAATGTAAATGGCTTATATTCACAAGTTAGAGAACAGACTCTCATTTAGGAAAACAAAGTATGCTAAATTTTGTCATCTGAAATACACTTAAACTAAAATGTTAGAGAAAAATTGAAAATAACAGATCTGAACAAAATGATAATAGCCTTCAAATATTAATATCAATAACAACCAAAATTTAGTCTAGGAGTGTTAATAGATGGTACAATAATGTTCATGGTAAAACTAATAATAGGAATTTTAAAACCTAAGAGCCATTAGCAATATAAAACCAAGGTATAACAATTCCACATGTTTTTGTATATGACATTATCCTAATTAAAAGTTAAAATAGGCTTAAAATATATAATATCATACTTTTCAGAATTACTAGCAAATTCCAAAATTTTATCCCTATGTTTTATTGCTAATCAGATTTGCTGAATTTAGTGTCCAACATCATACAAGTTTTATTTTAAATCACCCTAATGATTCTCAAGCACAGAGATGTTAAATAACCTGATGTATTGAGATGGGCCATTCTCTGAACTAATTAACATTTCAGGGTAGAAGTACATAGAATCTTATGAAGCAGTTCTTTTCTGACTTGTGCATATACCAGAATTATCAACATAGATTATTAAAACACAAATTAAAACTCATCCATAAAGTTTTGACTAAGTAAATCTGAGCTGAGTCCTGACAATTTGCATTTCTAATAACTTTTGAGGGGAATGTTTGAAAGACCGAGGATTATACTTCTAAAACCACTGATATAAAAAGACATCAAATTCATGGTGCTATTTAGTGGGGTGTCATTCCTTCCAACTGGCATTGCAGGGGTCTAATATGTAAAGATAAAATGCTTAGGAAAGAGTTATAAAAATGAAATTTGTATTTTTTAAGAGACTGTCAATTTCCTTTTATTTCTATCTTCAATTAATGTTACTCTTGAAGTCACTATTGATGTATAACTCTCACTCACATCTAATTACATTCCAAATACTATTAATTATACTTATATTTTAATCTTCAATTCATATGGTCTTCTCAATTTTCATCTCACCCATTTCAACAGTACGTGAACCGTGAACCTCCAGATATTCAAGCTGGCTTTAGAAAAGTCAGAGGAATCAGAGATCAAATTGCTAACATTTGCTGGATCATCAAAAAAGCAAGAGAGCTCCAGAAAAACATCTACTTTTGCTTTATTGACTAGGTCAAAGCCTTTGACTGTGTGGATCACAGCAAACTGTGGAAAACATAAAGAGAAGGGATTACCAGATCACCTCACCTGTCTCCTGAGAAACCTGTATGCAGGTCAAGAAGCAACAGTTAGAACTGGGTATGGAACAACAGACTGGTTACAAATCAGGAAAGGACTATGTCAAGGCTATATATTGTCACCCTGCTTATTTAACTTTGACTAGATGGGCCTTTGTTGGTAAAGTAATGTCTTCACTGTTTAATATGCTGCCTAAATTGGTTTTTCCAGTGGTCATGTTTAATTGTGACAGTTGGACTGTGAAGAAGGCTGAGCGCCAAAGAATTGATGCTTTTGAACTGTGGTGTTGGAGAAGACACTTGCGAGTCCTTTGAACTGCAAAGAGATCCAAATAGTCCATCCTAAGTGAAATCAGTCCTGAATATTCATTAAAATGGCTAATACTGAAGCTGAAACTCCAATACTTTGGCCACCTGATGCGAAGAGCTGACTCGTTTGAAAAGACCCTGATGCTGGAAAAGATTGAAGGAGAGAGGAGAAGGGGATGACATGGAATGAGATGGTTGAATGGCATCACTGATGTGAGGACATGGGTTTGAGTAAGCTCCAGAAGTTGGAGATGGACAGGAAGATGGCATGCTGCAGTCCATGGTGTCACAAAGAGTCAGACACGACTGAGCGACTGAACTGACATGGACTGAATATTTTCTGACTGATCTCCCATCTCCAGTTTCTTCTGAATACAATGGATTGTATACAATCCATTTTGTAAACTTTATGTGATATTTTTGACGCAAGATTTGAGTTATTTCACCTCTTTCTTCAAATTTTTTTTATTTCTTTCTATGCAGTTCAATATCTCATTTGCAACATACGATATATATGAAAAGCCTTAGTATGACGTTAACTCATTTACTTAATAAATATTCATTAGCTTTCAAGTACATGCAAGGTTCTGTGCTCAGTTCTGGTGATATCAAAACTGTTCTTTCCCTCATTAAGATAGAATCTACTGGAAAAAAAAAAAAAACAGACATAGGACAGATGATGACAAGTGGAACAGTAGCTAACTATGAGTACTGAGTATTTACTTTCCTTCTGAGTGGTAGGTCACTTCAGTCGTGTCCGATTCTGCTACTCTGTGAACTGTAGCCTGCAGGCTCCTCTGTCCATGAGATTCTCCAGCCAAGAGTACTGGAATGGGTTGTCATACCCTCCTCCAGGATATTTTTCTGACCCAGGAATTGAAACCACGTCTCTTTATCTCCTGCACTGACAGGCAAGTTCTTTACGAGGTTTAATTGCCTTTCATGTTATGAACTAAATTTCCTATAGACACAAAATTTTTCTTATACAGTTACATATTTCATATGTCACAGTATATTATTTTTCTTCCCCTAAAAATTATTATTTCTTATCTTTTTAGTTTTACCACCATTTGTAATGTTTTTTCTACCTCTCATATTTGGGAACCCACTCATTTTTTAAGATCTAACTGAAAAGTATTTCTTATCCCACAAGTCAGGACTGATTGCTCCATCTTCTGCACTCCTACAGCATATTGAATTTCAATTTGTACAGTGACTTACTTATCAGTCAATCCCACTAGATGCATCCTATGGGAGGGCAGAAGTTTTACTCATCCTCGCCAGCACAGCATTTTGTGCAGAGCATAAATTTAAATTGTGCTTGTTGAATAAAAGAAAAATGTAATTTAAACGTTTTTGCCTTCCACACAAAATAGCAATTGGCAATTGCACTTCTTTTGTTTTTTCTTTCTCATTTTTAAACTACTGCTATAGAGGCTTTTAAATCCATTGCTATAGAGTCTTGCCAATAAAGGAAAAATTAGTCTTTAAGTTCAAAATACAAATTAAAGAACTAGGATTTCAAAAATATACTTTTTAAATTATTCATTAATCAAAATCACAAGCAATATCTAGTTATAATTCTTAGGGGCAATTTCATGCATAACATTTTATGAAATTGAATTACATTTAAATTTATTTATCAGTTGATTCTACAACTGAACTGACTTTTCATTTTTTGCAGTACTTCAGTCATGCAGGTCTAATATTTCAGCATCTTAACCAATAATTTAATATTTTATTATTTTTTGCAAAAATAAAACACACAAAATCTTGGTCAAATTTCTATAATCAAAATCAATGGAAAGCAACTGCAAATCGTGAGGAAGGGCAACATAAAAAGACTGATGAGTTCACAAAATGATGAGGAATTAGCTAAATCTTCAGCTTAGTCTACGTTTTATTAAAGAAAATAGTGCAACTTGAAAATCTATTAGTGTACTGGACAAATTAATTTCAGGGCTGAACGTGACCATAGCTGTTCTAAATAAAATGGTTTTACTTGTCACCTTCATGTATTAAAATGCAGCTAGGTGGGCCAGGCCAAATTGTTTATCCATTATCATGGAGAAACATACTCTAAATAGATAGAAAAAAAAATTAACTGATCCAGAGTTTAAAATTTAAAAAAGTGAAAGATAACCTGAAATAGTTTCAAAATACAGAATATGGTTGACAAACGGGAAGCAGTTCACCCACATTAATAGTAAAACATAAGTATAAAAATCAGTCCTGCTACTGAATTCCTAAAGCTTAATCACCTTCCAATAAGTAATGTGCATTTTTTTTAAGTTGGGTTTGTTAACATATAGTTTATATGTGTTAAAATCCACACTTCTCAGGTATATAATTATATGAATCTTAACAGATGTATATGTATTATTATTTCAGCAGCACCACAACTAGGGGTAGGGTATTTCTGTTATCCATAGAAAGTTTTACTGCTTTCCTAAGGCATCATTGTTTAAAAAAAAAAACATTTATTGATGACTTCTCAGTCATTTGGTTATATCTAACTCTTTGCAGTTCTATGAACCATAGCCTTCCAGGCTCCTCTGGCCATGGAATTTTCCAGTCAGGAGTACTGGAGTGGGTAGTCATACCCTACTGCTGGGAATCTTCCATGCCAATGGACCAAACCCACTTATCTTTCATTTCTTGTATTGACAAGTAGATTCTTTACTACAATAGTTTATTTAAAATGTTGCACTAATTTTAGATGTATAGCAAGGAGAATCCAGAGAAGGCGATGGCACCCCACTTCAGTACTCTTGCCTGAAAAAATCCCATGGACGGGGGAGCTTGGTAGGCTGCAGTCCATGGGGTCACTAAGAGTCGGACACACTGAGCTACTTCACTTTCACTTTTCACTTTCATGAATTGGAGAAGGAAACAGGAACCCACTCCAGTGTTCTTGCATGGAGAATCCTAGGGATAGGGGAACCTGGTGGGCTGCCATCTATGGAGTCGCAGAGTCGGAAACGACTGAAGTGACTTAGCAGCAGCAGCAGTAGCTCATTGCAAAGATATACTACATCTTCTTCATACATTTCTCCATTGGTGGATATTCAGGTTACTTCCATGTCTTGGGTATTGCAAATAGTGCTGCATTGAACATTAGCATGCATATATATTTTTGAATTATGATTTTCTCTGGGTATATGCCCAGGAGTGGGATTTCTAGGTCATATAATAGTTCTATTTTCATTTTTAAAGGAAATTCCATACTGTTCTCCATAGTGACTATACCAGTTTACATTTTCCACAACAGTGTAGGAGGGTTCTCGTCTCTCCACCCCCTCTCCAGCATTATTTGTAGATTTTTTGATGATGTTTATTCTGATCATGAGATGATACCTCATTGTAGTTGTCACATGCGTTTCTGTAATAACTAGTGGTTAGATTAGTATTAATGAAATGCAAATCAAAATTAAGACATATTCTTAAAGATTTTTCCATGAAGTCTGGCCAAAGAAGTTAGAGACCCAAAAGTATACACTATGTGATTTCATTTACCTGTATTATATTTAGATATGTCTATATTATATTTATTTGCATTTATTCTCAAATCTATCATGTTAGAAACCAGGATTTATTTTTATTATTATTCTTATAGACATAGAGTGAGGTAAATGTGATTTGAGTAGAGGTTATGGAATAGTGGTAATGATATTTTATTTTGATATTGATGCTGGTTACTCAGGCGTGTATAGTAATATGCAAACATTATTATGAGTATGACTATTTGATTTTTTGTATATGTGTTATATTTTAATAACAAGTAAACCTCTGTCCTCTGGGGGACTGGTGAGGAAAAAGAAAAGAAAAGAAGTCAAAAAATGCTGCAGTGTCTCTGAGAAAATGACAAAGTACCTATAACATGCTAAAATTCTACACATGATCTGTTTCCCATTGCTACTTTGCTTTCAATTATTTTACATTATTTCCAGTTAGACTGACCACTTTGCTGTTCCAAGCACCCAGAGGGTATATTTCTCTGCTGTAGACCTGAGACCTAAATGTCTTGTTTGGAACACTTTCTAACTGTAATTCCCTCACATTTTTTCAAGTCTTCATTCATATATAAAATCAATAAAGTCTATCTGGCCATGTTTTTTGTTTGTTTGTTTGTTTGTTTTGTATAGAAATACCTCTTCATGGTTAAAACGGAGAAAGCTTTCAACTAAATTTAGGGTTTCAACTAAATTTGTTTAAAAATCACACATTAAGTGTTTTCAAAATAATTGAGTTATTTATTTATTTATTTATTTTTTTGTTAGTCACCAAGATATTGAGTAATCAGTTGTATTTACAAATTTAGTTTCAGGGAGTCAATCAGAGTCAATCAGACTCTACACATTTTGGAGTTGTGGATCTATAGATACATTTAAATCTGGAAATCGTGATGTAATTGAGAGGCAGAGGAAAAAAGAAGATGGGTGTACATAGAAAAGAGAAAAATAAATAAACACTAAGGCAAACCAACATCAAGAGGGAGAAAAAAATCAATTAAGGAGACTGAGAAGGATAAATTAGTGAGGTAGGAGGAAAATCAAACTGTCATGTCATTCTAGAAATCAGAGTGAGAAAATACATGCAGAAAAGAGTGATAAACTCTATACAATCCTACTTAAAGTTAGTGTGACCATGTCAAGTTGTTATCCAAGTTAATACACTTTTAAAAGTAAGCATAATCCCCATATTTCCCAACAGTTTTAAACAGAAAAGCAGTTTTAAAACAGAGCTATTTTAGAAAACTATGACTATGTGACATAAGGTGAAGACAGAATTGACCATTAGACTTAGCAATGTGAAGGCTATCATATAAATTAAGATAAGAGCAATGTGAATTGGGGAAGTGTAGGTTGAATAATGCTCCCCCAAATGCATGTCCACTTGTAATCTCAGAAAGTGCACTTATTTGGAAATAGTGTTTTTGTAAATATATTAGTAAAGAATTAAGATCAGATCATACTGGATTAGCCTGGGCCTTAAATCCGATAAAAAGATGAAGTGACATAGACAGATACAAAGGGAAGTTGGTTATGTGAAAGAAGAGGCAGAAATAGAAGGTACGATGCTGCAAGCCAAGTAATGCCTACGGTTACCAGAACCTGAAAGAGGCAGGTAAATATTTTCTTCTAGCACCTGCAGAGGGAGTCTGGCCCTACTGGCACCTTTATATCAGATTTATAATTTCACTAACTGCGAAAGAACAAATCTCTGTTGTTTTAAGCCATTCATTATTTTGAGATTTTGTTATAGCAATCCTAGAAAATTATTACCAGAGGTAAATACTTAAAATCAATTTAAGAAATATTAGAGATATTAGAGGTGGGTGGCATAGAAGAGTGCTCCAGAGTTCACCTTATAACCTCTCTGTGTTGATGGATAAGTTTATTTTTAATTTTCTGACCTGTTGCAGAAAAAGTGTTTCTATAAAATAAAAATAAAATAAAATAAATTGCTTCAAAAGTGAAATAAAGAACAGAAAACAAACAAAATGAGCCCTATTTTCATTGTTATTTGACTAAACTGATATATAAAAATTATTCCACATATTATTGTTAGACTTGTTTCTAAATGCTTACTTTCATCTCTATTTATCTCTTCACAGAATGATACTTGCAGTTCAGGGATGGGAAAAGGCCCATCAGCTACACAGTTAGAGTGTCAGTGGTACAGATAACTATTTTAAGGAACTCTTGGAGAAAATAAAATATGAGTCTGATAATCATTTCTCTATTGAAATATTAGCTATTTTTCTTATATTTTCTTAGAAATTCTGAGGACAGTTGTATATGATATTAATATGTTTCATTTTATAGTTTTGGAAAGAGTATAACTTGTGAAAATTAAGCCACTGTACCAAATGTTTCGGCTTCCCCTATGACTCAGCAGTAAAGAATCTACCTGCATTGTAGGACATGCAGGAGACATGGGTTTGATCCCTGGGTCAAGAAGTTCTCCTGAAGAAGGCAATGGCTTCCCACTTCATTATTCTTGCCTAGAGAATTCCATGGCAGAGTGTGGTAGGCTACAGTGCACAGGGTCACAAAAAGGTGGACATGACTGAGCATGCTCACACCAAATGTTCAGTGGATACTATTGATCCTCTATTGGTGCCTTTTAACTGTGGTGTTGAAAAAGACGCTTGAGAGTCACTTGGACTGCAAGGAGATCCATCCGGTCCATCCTAAAGGAAATCAGTCCTGAATATTCTTTGGAAGGACTGATGTTGAAGCTGAAACTCCAATATTTTGGCCACCTGATACAAATAACCAACTCATTTGAAAAGACCCTGATGCTCAGAAAGATTGAAGATGGGAGGAGAAAAGGAGGACAGAAGATGAGATGGTTGGATGGCATCACTGACTCAATGGACATGAGTTTGTGTAAACTCTGGGAGTTGGTGATGGGCAGGGAGGCCTGATGTGCTGCAGTTCATGGGGTTGCGAAGAGTCAGACAGGACTGAGAGACTGACCTAAACTGAACTGATTTATCCTCTGCCCAGGTACTCTTACATCCCTCTTGTTGATTGCTTGAAGCCCACATTCAGCTCTCATACAAATTTGCTTCTAAAATCCTACATGGCATCCTTTCCTTTTGATGCTATACTTTGTCTACTGAAGCTACTTTTGTTCACAAAGGACCTGGGAGTTTACTTCATCATAGCATGCAAGTACAAAAAATATGAAAATCTATTTCTCTTTCTTCTTGTCAGATCATTCCACAAAGTAAAGCTTATACTCCGGAGCACCCCTTGGGAACAGGCTGAGACTGAGACATTTTGAAAACACACTAGTTTGGTTTCTTTCCTTTCTTGACCTGTTTTCTCCACTAACTTTCTGTTTCTTCATGGAAGTGCTTTTACAGTAAGCATTTGCATAGAAATTCTCACCTCATGGTCTGTGTCTGGGTAATCAGAAGTAAAACCAAATATAGTCATTTGCAATAAAGAAACAATTCATGAGGTATTGTTCTATTTCTGATGCATTTCATTTACTGGAATAAACTAGGTACCATGACTTGATTATAGGAGCTAATAGAGGAAAAATTTCACCAAACTTTGATTTTTTTCTGCAAAATTTGAAGTACATGGTAATGTAAGAAAATTTTTATTTATCAATAAATTTTGAGACTTTTATCCAAGATAAAATTTTTATCTGGAACAAAGGTTAGTTTTGGTTTTAGAAGTATAACATGGACCATAATAAACATATTTTAATTCTTTGCTGGGCTATGGATATTTTCAGTTCAGTTCAGTTGCCCAGTCATGTCCGAGTCTATGCAACACCATGAATTGCAGCACACCAGGCCTCAGTGTCCATCACCAAACCCTGGAGTTCACTCAAACTCATGTCCGTTGAGTCGGTGATGCCATCTGCCATTTCATCCTCTGTCATTCCCTTCTCCTTCTGACCCCAATCCCTCATAGCATCAGAGTCTTTTACAATGAGTCAACTCTCCACATGAGGTGGAGTTTCAGCTTTACTGGCGTTTCAGTCCTTCCAATGAACACCCAAAACTGATCTTCTTTAAGATAGACTGGTTGTATCTCTTCGCAGTCCAAGAGACTCTCAAGAGTCTTCTCCAACACCACAGTTCAAAAGCATCAATTCTTTCATGCTCAGGCTTCTTCACAGTCCAACTCTCACATCTACACATGACTACTAGAAAAACCATAGCCTTGACTAGATGGACCTTTGTTGGCAAAGTAATGTCTCTGCTTTTTAATATGCTATCTAGGTTGATCATAACTTTCCTTCCAAGGAGTAAGTGTCTTTTAATTTCATGGCTGCAATCACCATCTGCAGTGATTTTGAAGCCCCAAAAAATAAAGTCTGACACT
>SJYA01002437.1:353068-364998 GCA_006410615.1 Neotragus moschatus | reverse complement strand
AGCTTGAACATCTGGAAGTTCATGGTTCACGCATTGCTGAAGCCTGGCTTGGAGAATTTTGACCATTACTTTACGAGCGTGTGAGATGAGTGCAATTGTGTAGAAGTTTGAGCTTTCTTTGGCATTGCCTTTCTTTGGGATTGGAATAAAAATTGACCGTTTCCAGTCCTGTGGCCACTTCTGAGTTTTCTAAATTTGCTGGCATATTGAGTGTAGCACTTTCACAGCATCATCTTTCAGGATTTGGAATAGCTCAACTGGAATTCCATCACCTCCACTAGCTTTGTTCGTAGTGATGCTTTCTAAGGCCCACTTGACTTCACATTCCAGGGTGTCTCGCTCTAGGTGAGTGATCACACTATCGTGATTATCTGGGTCGTGAAGCTCTTTTTTGTATAGTTCTTCTGTGTATTCTTTCCACCTTTTCTTAACATCTTCTGCTTCTGTTAAATTCCTACCATTTCTATCTTTATTGAGTCCATCTTTGCATGAAATACTCCCTTGGTATCTCTAATTTTCTTGAAGGGATCTCTAGTCTTTCCCATTCTGTTGTTTTCCTCTGTTTCTTAGCACTGATCACTGAGGAAGGCTTTCTTATTTCACCTCGCTAATCTTTGGAACTCTGCGTTCAGATGTTTATATCTTTCCTTTTCTCCTTTGCTTTTCACTTTTTTTCACAGCTATTTGTAAGCTTATTTTATATATTTAATATAATTTTATATTTTAAATATATATATAATATATTAAATAAAATTTAATATAATTTAATATATGTAATATAAAATGGATATTTTAGTTGGTTATTTTTCCTCTAGCTAGCCATGTCACCCCACTCCTGTACCCTTGCCTGGAAACTCCCATGGATGGAGGAGCCTGGTGGGCTGCAGTCCATGGAGTTGCTAAGAGTTGGGCAGGACTGAGCGACCTCACTTTCGCTTTTCACTTTCATGAATTGGAAAAGGAAATGGCAACTCGCTCCAGTGTTCTTGCCTGGAGAATCCCAGGGTTGGCGGAGCCAGGTGGGCTGCCATATATGGGGTCGCACAGAGCCGGACATGACTGAGGTAACTTAGCAGCAGCAGCAGGGACAGCATTTTATAGATAGACATTTGCATTTCATAATAATAATACATAAATTATTTATAAACAATAAATTAAATTAAAATATGTCATATGGATAATCAAATAAAGCTTAAAGAAGTCATTTATATGTCTGTGTGGAGAAGGGTCGATAATTATAAAGAAGTATTTCCCTTACACTTTTACAATCAGAGTAGATTCCAGCAGAGAATTGAACAAAACTGAATATAACTTACTTGATATACAAGTAATTATATTTTATACAATAAGCTTAAGGCACAAAACTCTAAAAGTATTAGAGTTTTTTTTTTTCTCACTTAATGTAGGCTTTATAGTATGAATTGCATCTGCCTCGTTCTTAAATATGATTTTTTAATAGCAAAAATATACATTACTATATAACTTGTTAATCAAAAACTATACAATTGTAAGAAAATAATAATAGTAACTAGAGTGATGGGATCTTCTATGCTGATATTGTCTTCCATCATAAATAAAGACTTGTGTAGATATAGCCATATCCATAAGATGTTCTTAGAAACATTTTTTAAAGGAAGATATATGTTACAGTTGGTGAAAGTGATATTACCATGTTATAACACATTCTGAAATCCATCCCCACTACTTTCTGTGAGTTCTTTGCCAGTTTCCCCATGCCTTGGCACCTATCAATACTTTTGGGTAAAAAACCATCTACTAGGCCCAAAGCTCAACCAAAGAAAAAATAACTAGGTTTCTGTCGATGTGTTTTTGGCTTATTGTGATAGTTTTTGGAAAATAATTACTTAATGTTCATATTTTTCTTACTGTGAATGAAGTTTGAATGACAAACTGAAAGTATCTTGTGAAGAAAAGACAAAAAAGGCCTCTAATAGGAATAATCTGAGTTTCTTTTGCTTCTCTGTCTAACTTTTGTGTGGGAAATGTTCATAAGTTTCCAACTGTAATTTCTGTGATGGCATGACAGGGCTGGATGGGAACTCAAAAGTCCCCATTCCTTTAAGTCATGAAAATTCTGAAAGCAATCACAGCTCCTAGGCCTTTCAGGCTATAAAAACTCAAAAGAAAAGAGAAAACATTTTTGTAAGTCAACATAACATTCACTGACATAATATTAGGAAAAGTAACAATTTTTAAAGAAGGAACAATATTTTGTATAAAAGATTTTGACTCTGATGAGTAGCTTATGAAAATGTCAAGAATTTCAGCAATAAATTATAGTCAAAACCTGGAGAAAAATACGTTCTAGGTTCTACTAACTCATCTTAATTTACTTACAACTCTAACGTGACCCAAAGAAACCAACAGTTAATGAGACTATCAGTACTAAAGTCTAGAAATCTGACACTTATGTATTCTGTAATAATCAGATTATTTTCGTATGTAGTTACAAATGTTGTCAAATTGACACTAGCTCCAAAATTTGTGTGAAAACCTTGACAGAAGTTTCTAAAGGCAGAAAGATAATGATTGTTAGAAAAATTGGAAGATTGCAATGAAGTATGTTTTGTTGTTTATTTGCCTACTTTGTCTATGTTTTACATTAAAACAATTGCACACATTAGAAGAATCAAGCTCTTTGTGATCATTTTATATTCCTTTTTTGATAAGATATTAATCAGTGTAATAAACAGGAGTGGCCTTCTGCCAAGCCTAAATAAAATTCTTGTTACCAATCTCAGTGAGTTTTAATAACCCTTTTGTCCCTTCTAACTGTATTTGATAACTCTGGCAACTGGGACAAATGAGCATTAGTGAGTATCAGTATACTGATAAGCCTAGTAAGTCTGGGATCAGTGACCAGACATCTGTAGACATTTTAACAGAATTGAGTTCAAGACATCTCTGAATTTATTTTATCTATACAATTTTGATAATAAACTTGAGCTGAGAACCAAAATTACAACTATTTTTCTAGTATTGTGAAGTCATATTATTTATTGAATAGCTAATATGACATGTGGAAAAAAGTTATTTCTATCTGAACCAGGAAGCATAATGCTTCCCTTACAGGAACTGAGAAAAATGTGGCTATCTTCTCCCTGTCTAAAAAAGAAGAAAATATATTTTAATGTTGAAAAATATATAAATCAATTTTCTAAATACCAAATCTCACTTGAGCAAATAACTCTAATGAGGAATATCAAAACTGAAAGCCAGTACTGCCCTAATTATGAATATCTTCTTTAAAATGGTGGTGGCAGTGATGGAGGGAGTAATTGATTAGAGTCTCTTAGAAAACAAAGGGGCGAGTTGTTTCTGTTGGGCTTATTGGCTGAAAACGTGTAAACGCACTGCTTACTTAATTGCCACAGAAGAGTAAGTCTTTTGCAAGTCTGACTATTCTTTTAAAAAATAGAACTATCTCTTGTTAGTTAAGAAAAATAGCTCCTTTGGAATTTTTTTGAATGTCCTAGCAAGGGTATTCCTTTCTCTCCTAGATTCAACCAACTGTCTTTGGTGTCTTTATTTTAATACTAATAGAAAAGAGTAAAGCCCCAATAACAGGTCCAAGGTATATTTTAAAACATTGAATAAAAGTATAAGCTATAAACAACCGAATTTAGTGCCTCAGCAGTTAAAAATAAAAAATACACCAGATCGGGCTTTTGAATGGAGATGAGATTTCCACATCTACACACTATCAATCTTTCACTTATGTTGCATTTCTGTTGTTTAGTCACTAAGTCGTACCCAACTCTTGTGACTCCTGCTTGACAGGATCCTCTGTCGATGGCTTTCCCAGGCAAGAACATTGGAGTGAGTTGCGATTTCATTTTCCAAAGAATCTTCCCAACCCAGGATTTGAACCCACATCTCTTGCATTGGCAGATGGATTCTTTACCACTGAGCCACCAGAGAAGCCAATGTAACATTAGATTGTCTTGACTTGTGCCATCAGTCATTTCCCCTCCTTATACTAGGCTTTTTGATTTCAACTTGACAAAATACAAAAATTGTAGTTGTAATATTAAAATTAATTTGAATAGTGGCAATTTGGAGAAGCCCTCTGATGATATAACTAAAAAGTTTTAATGGTCTAGATAGAATATAAAAGCAGTCACAACACTCCCTTTAGCTAAAGACCAATTCCAAATGAGATCCTGAATCTCTTCAATTCTTTGAAGGGTGAATGAAGTGAGAAAGCTGCAGGAAAAGTTTGAAGTCAGTAAAAGTTGGTTCATGAGGTTTAAGAAAAAGAAGCCACTTCACAACATAAAATTGCCAAGTGAAACTGCAAGCACTGATGTAGAAGCTAAAGCAAGTTATACAAAAGATACAGCTAACACATCATTTTTGAATGTGGTTGCAATAAACAACAGGCTTTCAGTGCAGAAGAAAGAGTCTTGTATTTGAAGAAGATGTCATGTAGAAGTACCATAGCTGATGAGGAGAAGTCAATGCCTGGCTTGAGGTTTAGGGGCTAATGTAGTTCGTGATTTTAAGTTAAAGTCAAAGTTCATTTATCATTTTGAAAATCTTAGGTCTCTAAGAATTATACTAAAGTTACCTTTCCTGTGCTCTATAAAAACAACAAAGCCTAGATAACAGCACATTTGTTTGCAGCATAGTTTACTAAATATTCTATGTTATGACACACTGTTCAAAAATTTCTTTTAAAATATTAATGCTCATTGACAAAGTACTTGATATGCTGATGAAGATATACAAGAGCTCAGATGAATATGTACAATAGGATTAATGTAATTTTCATGCCTTCAAACAAAACATTTGTTCTGCAGCCCATGGATCAAAAAATAATTTCAACTTTCATGTCTTATTCAAGAGTGTGTGTATATGTGTATTTAACAACTATAGATTTTTTTGTTTGTGGTTGCCATGACATTTGATATAGCAGTTTGTACATTGATATATACAAGACTGTTCTAAGTTGCTGGTTTCTCATTTCAAATGCATTTCCAATATCATGCATCTGGACATTCCTCTTCTGGCAATTGCTAGTTTTTATATCATATTTGTGTGGATGATTTTCTACCTTTATTGTACATTTGCCTTTACTGATGAACTTTTCTATTTATAATGACCTTGTTTCTAGTTGCAACCTTTTCTTTTCCAACTAGAGAAGTTTTCAACAAATGTAAAGCTAGTTTAATGGCGCTGAAATACCTTGCTTTTGCTTATCTGTAAAGCTTTTATTTCTCTGTTGATTCTAAATGAAAGGTAGAGTACTCTTTGTTGTAGGTTTTTCTCTTTTTTCACTTTAAATATACTGTGCCCTTCCGTTCTAGGCAGTAAAGTTTTGGTGAAAAATCAGCTGATAACCTTATGGGAATTCCCCTCTAAGTTATTTAATTATTTTTTCTCTTGTTGGTTTTAATATTTTCTCTTTGTCTTTAATTTTTGTCAATTTGATTACTATGTGTTTCAATGTCTTCCTTCTTGTGTTTAGCCTTTATGAGACTCTGAATTTTCTGATATAGTTTATTGTTTCCTTTCCCAGGTTAGGAATTTTTCACCTGTAAGGTTTTCAAATATTCCCCAGGCCCTTTCTCTTTCTCTTTTCCTTGTGGAAATCCTATATCATGAATACTGGTTCATTTAATTTTGTGCCATATGTTTAAGTACAAGAAGACAGTTTAAATTCTTGTTTCTTGTTATTCTGTTTTTTTTTTTTTTTCTTATTCTGTTCCATGGCAGTGATTTCTATCATTCTGTTATCCAGCTCATTTATCTGTTCCTCTTCATCATTTATTGTACTATTGACTACTAGTGTAGCTTTTATTTTATTTATTGTTCAACTCTGATGCTTCTTTATATCTTGAACTCTATATTGTACCTTTTTTGTATCTTGTTAGTTCGTACCTCCATTCTTTTTCTGAGATCTTGAATCATCTTTGGTATCATTATTCTGAATGTTTTCTTTCAGGTAAATTGTTTGTTTCCACTTCACTTAGTTGTTCTTCTGGGATTGTATCTTTTTCCTTCATCTAAAGCATATTCCTTCACCTTCTCCTTTTGTGTAACTTTCTATATTTGTGGTCCCACAGGCTGCGGGACTGTAGTACATCTTGTTTCTGGTATCTTCTCACTGATGTTTGAGGCTGATGGAGAAGCCAGTGCAGCCTTCCTGGCTGGAGGGGAAATACCTGCTCCCTGGTGATTAGAGCTGGGTCTTGTGCTCAAGGGTAGGGCCATATGAAGGGATGTATTTAGAGGTCGCTGTGACCTCAGGAAGAATTTAGGCAGCCTGTCTACTGACAGGTGAGGATGTTTTCCTGCCCTGTTGGTTGTTTGACTACAGTCATCCCAGCACTGGAGACTATATAGTCAATTAGGCCTTGGAGTCAAAATAGTAGCCTCCAGGAGAGTTTACGCTAATGAGTACCCTTCAGTACCTCTGCCATCAATGTTCTTGTGCTCAAAGTGAGCCACAGCTGCCCCTCACCTCCCAAGGAGACTCTCCCAGATTAGCAGGTGGATTTGGCCCAGGGTCCTATGGAGTCATTGCTTTTCCCTTGGGTCTTGTATGCAAGAAGTTGCAAGCACTCTACAAGAGAGGAGTTTTTCTGCTTTTCTAGTAGTGTGGAATTTCTGTATCAAGCCCTTCTGACACTCAGGCCTAATGCTCGAGAGCTTAACCTGAAGCCAGATCCCCAGGCTGGATAGTCTGACAGGGTGTAAGACCTTTAAATCTTGAGGGATCACTTCACTTCATATACTCAGTTGGGTCCAACTCTTGTTTACCCCATGGACTGATGCATACCAGGCCTCCCTGTCCATCACCAGCTCTTGGAGCATGCTCAAACTCATGTGCATTGAGTCAGTGATGCCATCGAACCATCCCATCCTGTCATCCCCTTCACCTCCTGCCTTCAGTCTTTCTCAGCATCAGGGTCTTTTCATGTGAGTCAGTTCTTCCCATCAGGTGGCCAAAATATTGGAGAATTAGCTTCAGAATTGGGCCTTTCAAGGAATATTCAGGCCTGATTTCCTTTAGGATATACTGGTTTGATCTCCTTGCAGTCCAAGGCTCTCTTAGGAGTTTTCTCCAACATCACAGTCCAAAAGCATCAATTCTTCAACTCTCAGCTTTCTTTGTTGTCCAACTCTCACATCTGTACACAACTACTGGAAAAGCAATAGCTTTGACTAGACAGATTTTTGTCAGCAAAGTAATGTTTCTACTCTTTAATATGCTCTATGGGTTGGTCATAGATTTTCTTCCAAGGAAGAAGTTTCTTTTAATTTCATGGCTACAGTCACCATCTCCAGTGATTTTGGAGAAAATAAAATAAAGTCTGTTACTGTTTCCATTGTTTCCCCAATGTAATGGGGAAGTTTGTGATGAAGTGATATTGAGTTTAAATCCAGCAGTTTCACTCTCCTCTTTCACTTTCAAAAAGAGACCCTTTAGTTTCTCTTTGTTTTCTGCCATAAGTATGGTGTCATCTGAATATTTGAGGTTATTGATATTTCTGTGGCAATTTTGATCCCAGCTTGTGCTTCATCCAGCCCAACATTTCACATGATGTACTCTGCATATAAGTTAAATAAGCAGGGTGACAATAAGCCTTGATGTACTCATTTTCCAATTTGGAACCAGTAAGTTGTCCCCTGTCTGGTTCTAACTGTTGCTTCTTGGCCTGCATACAGATTTCCCAAGAAGGAGTAAGTTGGTCAAGTATTCCCATCTCTTGAAGAATTTTCCACAGTTTGTTGTGATCCATGCTGTTAAATGCTTTGACATAGTCAATAAAGCAGATATATTTTTTTTCCTGGAATTCTCTTATTTTTCTATGATCTGATTGATGTTGGCAATTGTCTCTGGTTCCTCTGCCTTTTCTAAACCCAGCTTGAACATCAGGAAGTTGGGTTCAAGTACTGCTGAAGGCTGGCTTGGAGAATTTTGCGCTTTACTTGGGTAGTGTGAAATGAGTGCAAATGTGCAGGAGTTTGAACAGTTTTTGACTTTCCTTGGGATTAGAATGAAAACTGACCTTTTCCAGTTCTATGGTAACTGCTGAGTTTTCCAAATTTACTGGCATATTGAGTGCAGCACTTTCACAGCATAGGACTTGAAAGGGGACACTTGGAATTCCATCACTTCCTCTAGCTTTTGTGCATAGTGATGCCTCTTACCCACCTGATTTAGGACTCCAGGATGTCTGGCTCTAAGAGAGTAATCGCACTATCATGGTTATCTGGGTAATGATCTTTTTGATATAGTTCTTTTGTATATTCTTGCCAAGTTTTCTTAATATCTTCCACTTCTCTCAGGTCCATGACCTTTCTGTCCTTTATTGTGCCTATCTTTGCATGAAATGTTCTTGGTATCTCTAATTTTCCTGAAAAGGTCTCTAATCTCTCCCATTCTATTGTTTTCCTCTATTTCTTTGCACTGATTATAGGGGAAGGCTTTCTTATAGACTCTGTGCCATTCTTTGGAACTCTGTGTACAAATGGGTATATTGTTCCTTTTCTCCTTTGCCTTTAACTTCTCTTCTTTTCTCAGCTATTTGTAAGGTCTCTTTAGATAACTAATTTGCCATTTTTCATTTCCTTTTCTTGGGATTGGTCTTGATCACTACAATATCATGAATCTCTGTCTATAGTTCTTCAGGGACTCTATCAGATCTAATCCTGTGAATCTGTTTGTCACTTCCACTGTATAATTGTAAGGGATTAGATTTAGGTCATACCAGAATGGTAGTGGTTTTCCCTACATTCTTCAATTTAAGTCTTAATGTGGCGATAAGGAGCTCATGATCTGAGTCACAGTCAGCTCCTGGTCTTGTTTTTGCTGGCTGTATAGAGATTTTCCACTTTCAGCTACAAAGAATATAATAAATCTGATTTGGGTATTGGCCATCTGCTGATCTCCATGTGTAGATTTGTGTTTTATAATGCTGAAAGAAGGTGTTTGCTGTTACTAGTGTGTTCTCTTAGCAAAACTCTATTAGCCTTTGCCCTGCTTCATTTTGTATTCCAACGCCAAATTTTCCTATTACTCTAGGTATCTCTTGAATTTCTACTTTTGCATTCCTGTCGCCTATGATGAAAACGACATCTTTTTGAATGCTATTTCAAGAAGTATGCTTGCTGCGACGGACCTCGCAGAAGCATGGCCGAAAGGAACTACCCCGAGGAGCTACCCCATGTCTGATGTCATGAGCAGTGGCCAAGAGGAGCAACTCCATGTCAAAGGAGAGGTGGCTGAGCGGGCACAGGATAGCCAAGAGGATTTACTCTGCATTCAAGGTCAGGAGGGGCAGTGGTGAGGAAATACCCCTCATCCAAGGTAGGGAGCAGCGGTTGTGCTTTGCTGGAGCAGCCGTGAAGAGATACCCAACGCCCAAGGTAAGAGAAACCCAAGTAAAATGGTCAGTGTAGCAAGAGGGAATCATAGGGCAGATACACTGAAACCATAGTCACAGAAAACTAGTCAGTCTAATCATAGGGACCACAGCCTGGTCTAACTCAATGAAACTAAGCCATGACGTGTGGGGCCACCCAAAACAGGCAAGTCATGGTGGAGAGGTCTGACAGAATGTGGTCCACTGGAGAAGGGAATGGCAAACCACTTCAGTATTCTTGTCTTGAGGACCCCATGAACAGTATGAAAAGGCAAAATGATAGGATACTGAAAGAAGAACTCCCCAGGTCAGTAGGTGCCCAATACGCTACTGGAGATCAGTGGAGAAATAACTCCAGAAAGAATGAAGGGATGGAGACAAAGAAAAAACAATACCCAGCTGTGGATGTGACTGGTGATAGAAGCAAGGTCCGATTCTCTAAAGAGCAATATTGCATAGGAACCTGGAATGTTATGTCCATGAATCAAGGCAAATTGGAACTGGTAAAACAGGAGATGGCAAGAGTGAATGTCAACATTCTGGGAATCAGTGAACTAAAATGGACTGGATTAGGTGAATTTAACTCAGATGACCATTATATCTACCACCACGGGCAGGAATCCCTTAGAAGAAACGGAGTAGCCATCATGATCAACAAAAGAGTCCAAAATGAAGTACTTGGATGCAATCTCAAAAACAACAGAATGATCTCTGTTCATTTCCAAGGCAAACCATTCAATATGACAGCAATCCAAGTCTATGCTCCAACCAGGAATGCTGAAGAAGCTGAAGTTGAATGTTTGTATGAAGACCTACAAGAACTTTTAGAAGTAGCACCCAAAAAAGATGTCTTTTTCATTATAGGGGACTGGAATGCAAAAGTAGGAAGTCAAGAAACACTTGGAGTAACAGGCAATTTTAAACCTTGGAATACAGAATGAAGCAGGGCAAAGGCTAATAGAGTTTTGCCAAGAGAACGCACTGGTCATAACAAACACCCTCTTCCCACAACACAAGAGAAGACTCTAGAAAGTCTTGTAGGTTCATAGAACCATTCAACTTCAGCTTCTTCAGCATTATTGGTCGGGGCATAGAATTGGATTACTGTGATATTGAATGGTTAGCCTTGGAAATGAACAGAGATCATTGTATCATTTTGAGATTTCACCCAAGTACTGCAATTTGGATTCGTTTGTTGACTTTGAGGATACTCCATTTATTTTAAGGGATTCTTGCCCACAGTAGTGGATATAATGGTCATCTGAATTAAATTCACCCATCTGATCCATTTTAGTTCACTAATTCCTAAAATGTCGATATTTACTCTTGCCATCTCCTGTTTGACCATTTCCAGCTTACCTTGATTCATGGACCTAACATTCCATGTTCCTATGTAATACTGTTCTTTAAAACATCAGACTTACTTCTATCACCAGTCACATCCACAACTGTATGTGGCATTCACTTTGGATCCATCTATTCATTCTTTCTTTCTGGAGTTATTTCTCCACTGATCTCCAGTAGCATACTGGGCATCTACCGACCTGGGCAGTTCATCTTTCAGTTTCCTGTCTTTTTGTCTTTTCACACTGTTCTTGGGGCTCTCATGACAAGAATAATAAAGTAGTTTTCCATTCTCTCCTCCTGTGGACCACGTTTTGTCAGAACTCTCCAACATGACCCATCTGTCTTGGGTGACCCTATATGGCATGGCTCAGAGTTTCATTGAATTACACATGACTTGGTCCATGTGATCAGCTTGGTTAGTTTTCTGTTATTGTGGTTTTCATTCTGTCTGCCCTCTGATGAATGAAAATAAGAGACTTATGGAAGCTTCCTGATGGGAAAGACTGACTGTGGGAGTAAATTCGGTATTGTGCTGAGCATTACCATGCTCAGCAAATCTTTAATCCAGTTTTCTTTTGAAAGGGGGGCTGTATTCCCTCCCTCTTGTATGGCCTGAGGTCAAACTTTTGACCCAAGCCTCCATGAATTCTGGCTATATTTCTAATGATCAGTCATGTTTAAAAACAGCTGGACTATATGATTATCTTTTATTTTATCTAATTAGTTTCACTGTTTCTATTTCATATTCAGTGCTCCTGTTTTAATTAGTTTATTTTTTTTTTCCAATTTTGCCATCTCTTCATTTTTTAATGTTATTTCTTAAGTCTTTATCAAGTGTAATAGAAAATTTTTGTATACATATATATATACATATATATAAATATGTACTATATATATTTTAAAAAGCTTATGAATTTTTGCCTAACTAAAAAAAAATTGACTTTTGATTCCAATTGTTTGACTTAGTATAAATAGAATGCTAGATTTCTAATTAAAAAATAGATATGCAAGAAGCAACAAAGCTTTACTGTATAGCATAGGGAACTGAAGTCATTATCTTGTAATAACATGATGGAAAATAACTTCAAAAACAATATATGTGTATTTGTGTGATTGAATCACTTTTCTGTGCACCTGAAACATTTTATGTTAACTATACTTCTATCATATATATATATATATATATAT